>JAECWI010000005.1:1780000-2217500 GCA_018150345.1 Drosophila equinoxialis | reverse complement strand
AGCCATGGCTCAAGTTGAAGGAGCTTGTTTGCTTTATAATCCCTTTTTGGTCTAGGCCAAACTCTAACCAGTCAATTCTACACACATCAACCATCACCATTATAACAATTTTCAACTTTTGTCCTGTTTCTAGAGTCAATTGCCGTTTATTGTGAGCCGCAGACTTTGTATAGCTAAAATAACAAAAATTCTTTAGCCCTAGTGCACTTGCATTCCCTTAATGCATGGAATGCACGTCTCCCCCCGCAGCCCCCACCACTGTCTCACTTTGCTCCGCCAATCATCCCACCGATTCTGATCGAAGTGCATTTCAATGCATTTATATGCGCCAATATTAGCGCAGCAGTTGGCAAAAGGCTCGCATACGGATTTTGATGATGTTTGGCCAGTGATTGGCATTCGCCATGATGGTGATTATGTGTGGTGATGCAAAGAGTGGCAAAGTTGAGTCCGAACGGGGATGGTGAAGCGGCAAACGTGTCGTCGTCATCGTCGTTCTATAGTCCTCAAATATTTGCACATACCAAATGCTTGATAAATGCAGCAATAGCCCCCAGACATGGACATGAGGCCCTACAACCAGCATAAATGTTTGCGACATTTGTGCCACATTTTGTGAGCCCCTTCCCACCCATTCGTGGTGCACATCCTTTTCCAACCACTATCCCTTTGCACATTTTGCAATTTCCCGCACCAGGAAATCCCCATGACGATTGCGTTATTTTAATTTATTTTGCTTGATGTGCAGCACGCATAAATGCATTAAATGAATGATGCATTATCCATTAGTTTTTGGGTTCAGAGTTTGAGTTTGAGTTCAGAGTCCTCGAAACGCATCATTTTGCTGTTTATTGAATTATGAATGTGTGTGTGTGTGTCTGTCCTCTTATTTCTTTGTGTGTGTGTGTGTGTGTCTCGGCAATTAACAAATTAAATTTGTAAAATTAAATTTAAAGACCATTTAAAGTTTAAAATTAAGCAATCAAGTTGAAATTTACCTAGTTATTTCCTCCAACAGTTTACACGGATCGGCAGCGTAAAATTTAACTCCGAAATACAAATCGTATGGATCTGATTTGGGCTTCAATTGACGAGATATTCGTGACGCAGGATCCAGCCAGTGCTAAAACAAATAGGAAACACAATTATTTATTATATATCTGCCAATCAGTAACTGTACTGTAAACAACATTCTATTCGAATTTCGAATGCAATTATCAAGTGACTACTTTCTCTAAAACCGATAGATATTTTTATCGATTTTTAGCCATTTTGATCGATATCGGTTAATTTTTGAGGAATCAACAATCAACCACCACTTATGACTCGACAAAATTAAGTCATCTTTGTGTGTATTATAAAAAACTTTCTTTCATAAACGACTTGAAAAATGGAAAAAGTTAATCTTACAGAACGTCTTTCGGAGGACATGGGCAGTCTGTGCCTAAGTGATTCGTACGCAGATGTGGAATTTGTCGTCGAGGGACAGAAATTGCCGGCACATCGCGTTGTTCTGGCAGTGCGCAGTGAATATTTCCGGGCCCTGCTTTATGGAGGAATGTCGGAGTCGAACCAAAGTCAAATACAAATGGATGTGCGTCTAGATCTCTTCAAGCTGCTGATGGAGTATGTATATACGGGTAACTTGTTGCTCGCCACAATGAAGGAGGATGTGGTTATAGACATGCTGGGCATAGCAGATCATTACGGATTTCCCGATCTTCAATTGGCCATTTCCAAGTACTTAACACAATCCTTGAGATTGGAAAATGTTTGTGCAGTTTTGGATGCGGCCCGTTTGAACAATATAGAAGAATTGACTCAAGCTTGTCTATCGTTTATGGATGGCAATGCGTCCAATCTTCTACAGGAGGAATCTTTAAACCTACTAACCAAGGAATCTTTGGAGATGGTTCTGCAGAGAGACACATTTTATGCCCCAGAAGGAGAAATATTTCAGGGCGTCTTAAAGTGGAGTCGCTGTAATCAAGCTCTAATTACTGAATCGCTATGGGATACTGTACGACTGCCGTTATTAGGAGCAGACGATTTGCTAGAAATAGTGCGTCCCTTGGAAATTCTGGATGTCAATAAACTACTGGATGCAATCTCTCAAACACGTTCAAGAAACTTGCCCTATCGATCACACCTGATATTAGAGAAAAATGTAGCAACGGCTGAATATTCTGCAAGATGCACTGAGGGTTATGACTGTTCCAACTTGCTCAACGGCGATGTGACCAACTACACAGAGAGAACTGGTTTTACGTCTCACAACATCTCTAATAAAAAAGATAATGCGATCGTAGTTGAACTAGGCGCCATGTACAACATTAATCACATCCGCCTTTTGCTGTTGGATATGGACGCTCGTGCATACTCCTATTTCATCGAGGTCTCTGTCGATAAGCTCAATTGGGAACGTGTCATCGACTATAGTCAGTACCATTGTCGGTCTTGGCAATACTTATATTTTGCTGCACGACCTGTGCATTTCATACGAATAAAGGGTACCCATAATACTTCGAATCCGGAATATCATCTGGTCAGTTTGGAAGCCATGCATGCGACCGATGTACCAAAGCTTATTGGACATTTTGTGTCACCTGTGGAAAATGTGGCTACGATTGCAATGCATGCTTGTGTTATGAAAGATGGCAAGATTACTTCAAATACAATGATAGGTGGAAATTTCTTAGATTATGATGATGATTATGATGATGATTATGATTCAGGATACGCTTCACACCAATTGAATAAGGGAGGAATTGTCGTTCGTCTGAGACAGCCTTATCATGTGGGATCCATTCGTTTGCGATTGTGGGATCAGGAGGAGGAGGAGGACGAACTTACTTACAAATTCTATGTTCAGACGTCAATAAATTGTAAAGACTGGGAGATGGTTGCGGACAAACGAAATGAGGAAGTTAGATCCTGGCAGAACTTTAATTTCACTCCTCGTCCTGTTGTCTATATTCGCATAGTCGGCACATATTCTTCGGATGGAGTAGATTTTGCTTGCGTTCACTTTGAATGCCCTAGTCAGGAGATCAAGTAGTGTTTCACCCACTTGTAGTCTGAAACTTTTTTGTATGATCAGTTTAATAATATATTTACTATATTATAATCACTTGGAAATAAATTTCAAATAAACTATGTTCAGAATGCTTCTTAAAAGCTTTGGTCTATGGTATGAGGGAAATGTATAAGTGTATTTTCGTCGGATTGTTTCATATGCAGATGCATTCCAATAACACGGCCAAAAACGAACAACAAAGGCCACGCACTCCAAAGAAGGACACAAGCCGGTGTTGGCGGAGAACCAATGAAAGCGAAATTATATAATTTGACTTGCGGCGAAGGACGAACTCAAAGAGTTACCCCGAAGTCTACATCATAAGCATCAACGTCAAAGTCGATGCTGGTGCCGGAGTCTGGCCGTAATCGTAGCCGTAACTGTAGTCTGGCTTTTTTCATTTTTCAACGGTCTATGCGCCTCAATGAATTTCAATGAAAACGAAAATGAATTTCAAAAACCAATATGTTTGCACAGCGGAAGCAGGGCAGGAATAGTCCCAGCCAAAAGGGCTGTCGATTCTCTGTGTGCTCCTTTGCTGGAACTTCTCCTCGACATCGTCGTCATGTTTCTGTACTCACCGTTTGATTCTCTTCGTCGATGTAGCGAATGCCAAAGTATGAAGTCTCGATTAAATTGAGCCTGGCAAAGACGACATCCAGCAGAGCCTGGCCGGGCAAATCATCCTGAAAATAGACAAGAAAATTGCTGTTAAAACAGAGCATAAGCGAAAGAAAAAGAGATGGGCAAATAGACATAGTTGACTACATTGGATGAAGAGGCATTGGCAATGGCAAAGGCAAAGGTAAGAGGTATGCCTGGTGAGGGCAACCATTGGCAAACTGTTGAGCCATTGAATGGCCACAGCTTTATATGTATGTATGTAGTCCTGCCGACAAAAGTGAAAACTTTCTAGCGACAATTATTCAATTGGAAAATTGCTCCTTTCTGCTGCTTTGCTTGACTGCTGCTGCCGTTGCTGATAAATAGAGAAAATGAACCAAGGAAAAGAAAAAGTGGAAAAACGAAATAGCCGTTCAAAGCCACGCCTCTTTCCACAAACAATTTATGGCAAATCGAAAGGCAATCAACAATTTTCTGTTGGTTTAATTTAATATTGTGTTAGCCTTTAAAGCTTTAAAATGCCAATTGTTTCGTTTTCTTTTTTTCGTTCTATTGCCAATAATAAATTGAGTTTATTCTCGAGGGGACTTTGCCCCACGTGCTTCCTTTTTTCAACACAAAAGGTTGCCACAGCTGCAGCAGCAAGAGCAGGAGCGGGAGCAGCGGCAACCGCAAAAAACACCCAAACTATGGCCAGGGGTTACCATTGTTAACCACAGACACAGAGTCTATGCATCTGCCACTCCTGTTCCGAGCAACACCTACCCACACACACAGATATGTACATACATACCTTTTTCGCCTCTGATGCCACTTTCATTGTCCTTATGTGGAGCCACATCTGGCGTTTCAACATGTTTGATTTTTGGCGCTGACCAGACACTACTCTGACTTTGCCTTTTTGTTGTACTTTTCGTTTTTTGTCTTCTGTGCGAATGTGTGTGTGTGTATTCTGCCATGTTTTATTTATGGCCCAAACATCCCTTGGTGGCTGGCCAATGCTCACATCCCTTTCTTTATTATTTTGTTTTTTTTTTTTTTTTGTATTGCCATGTTTTATTGTTGTTGCGTAATAAACTTAATGGCTGGCAAGTGTGAACAAGCCGTAGAGCAAGAGGACTTGGAACATCATTCTGGTCCCGGTCCGGATCAAGGCCTCGGAGTTAGTCTCTTTTGAATTTATGTTAAACTTTTGCTGACCAAATATAAAAAGGAAAGTGGAATCAGTTCGTTGGAGCTGCTTAAGTTGCCATTGGGGATTTCAAAGCATAGCAAAATTGACTCAACCAGGCGATAATCTATATATGACAGCATCAGGAACGGGCACTAAAAGGCAGCAGCAGGAGTTGATGAGATGTCCAGTCAAAGAACCCACACGAGAGTCATACAGTGTGTCCTGAGTGTGTGTGCCACACTAATTGCATTTATTCGGACTGCATTAAAGGACATTCAGGCATGTGTCACACCAACAGTGTGACATCGACAGTGATGACAGCAAAAAGCTTAAATGAACTTGCTGCAAAGGCTTGGCAATTCTAGTCAGAATGGCATTACAAATACAAGGACATAAAGACAATGGCTCGTAAAATTTTCAACACTAAATGTGTGTTTGTATATGCGTGTGTGGATCTTTATTGTTGTTGATCTCCGTACTTTCATTTCAGCTTCAGTATTTTCATCTCCTTCTGCACACTGTCATTGTTGTCAATGCTTTCACCATAAAACAGCAGTAGAAAAGTGCATTTTAAAAATGCATAAGACCCATGAGCGTTCATCATATTGTTGTTTGCCATTTACTTTGTCCAAGTTTGCGAGTAAGAAACAAGGACCACACCATATTCTCTGCCTTATAAGCACATTTATATGTATAAGAGACGACAACGACAGCTTTGAAGCTCATAATGTACTTGCTGCTAAATGGAATACTTGATGAGTAAATAATACAATTTCCCACAAAAGATTCTGAGACCTAGATAAATGCTTACAGCATTTTATATATTTTGCAAAAAATATATTAAAATACTTTGCGATTGGTGAAATTAAAATTTGCCAATACACTATTAAGTACTTAATACTTAATATAGTTAATTATAATTATAATTATTTGTGAATTATAAAACCCATATTGCAAAGCAAATAGGGTTTAAAGAAAAATCAATTGCTTCACTATTGTATTTAGAAATCTACTAAATTTATACGTATGTTTGTAGTTTAATAATTCAGTTTTTATTTTAAGCATGTTACTAAAGATTTATGATGCGGTAAATATGAATTAAAAATCTATTTGTATCTTTAACTTACTTAAATTACTATTGCCTTATTCTTTACAATATCGCTAATTTACAAAAAAAAGGCAAAAACAATCGTCATGTTTTTTGTTATCAATGGTAATTGAGCTCCGCAAACAAATTTCTTCATATGAGCAGTGAACATGATATTCGTATATTTTAATGCAAAAAAAACCTATTTTAAAAAACCTTTTTATTTTAGGGCAAAGGAAATCTTATAGCTCTTGATTAATTCCATACATTGTGCAAAATATGAATATGGTTAAAAAAACCCGACATATACAGACTTTCCTGGAGAATCGCCCATAAATGCTTTTAATATTTGATACTTTATTAAAGAGAAAATTTGGGTTGCTTCAGCTTTATAGATCTACCAAGTCATCACACCCTAAAAAAGCAACAGGGGAAAACTTATCGAATATAGACTTCAGAAAAGCGGCATCAATCCTAATGAACTACGCCTCATGCATGTCTAAAACGTTTTCCAACAAAGTTATGGCCAGCAAAATCAACGTAACATGTAAAGGCCGCAATGGTTTGCAATTAATCACAAGACCTCAACCGAAACCCGGAAAAAGTTGTCCAAACAAAAGTGTTTAAGTCCCAAAAGGTTTTTCGGTAGGAACAAACTCTCTTTCCCTCAGATGTATGTATATATATGTATGTATGTTGTGGTATGTAGTGGTAGTGACCCACCCATCCAGGCATAAGACCAACTCACTCACTGGCAGAGTTCAATAAATTAGATTCGTCTGCTTGAGAGAGTCGAGAGGCAACCATAGATGGATGATGTCTGGTCGGTGGGACCATCAAAGGCTGCAACTACGACGCTGACGGCAGCAAAAAGTAGAAGATATGCCCTGAGATGAGCCTTTGCGATGATTATGTTGATGCTAATGATGATTAGGTCTTTGGCTTAAATGTCTTAATCAAATTATGCCTACTTTGATGTTGCCAAGAATGTTGGAGGAGGTTGTTGTTGTTTTTGTTGTTGATGGTGAGACTCGTAGAGAAGGGACAGCAAATCTTGGCCAAGTACACTTAATGAGCTTACACTTTTTCCCTCCCCCCACTCTTCGGTTAGATAGCTTTGCTTCTTGGCAGCTGTCGGCAAAATAACTTTTTTCATGCAACTTAATTAGTGGAACGCCAAGTGGTAAACCGGAAAATATAGCACACATGTACGTGTCTCAGTCATAGTCTATGCACAGTTTCAGCTTTAGCATCTCACATGGTAAGAAGCAAAGGGCGACACTTTTAGTTTGCAAAATCCCAGCAGCGTCTTTTGGGAACTTAATCAACGCGCCGCCGCCTCACTGCCTTATGGTCTGCGTGACTAACCCACTTTCTGAACTAGGCGAATGAGTGCAGAAATCTGCTACAAATCCGACTTAAATATAATTAACACATAGTTTATGTTTTAAAAAGTAAAATTCCCTTAGCTGTTTCAAAGACAAATACACAGACAGAATGGGAGAGAAAGAGAGCTTGTCCATTTTCTCTGTCAGCTTATTTGTGGGCTCCCTATTTCCAACCAAAAGAATAATACTCTGTTAAGGACCTTTCTGTTCTATATACAAATATATGTACGTAGATCCCGTTTGAGCCAGCTAGCATCTTTCCAATTGCATTGTGCGTATAATTGCAATGCTTGGCTTAAACGTGCGCTGACCTTTGACAACAGCTCACACAAATAGCACACAGATGCCATCGTTTTTAACGGCATTATGAGTTTTAAGCTCCAGAGGGTATACACACCAAAAGCAGCATGAAAATAAACAAAGCTAAAAGCAGAATAAGAGAAAGACAGAAGCAAAAAAAAAAAAAAAAAAAACGTATACATACATACTTAGCCGTTTGCAATGTCACAGACAAAACGGCGACAAAGTGAATGAAAGCAATGGCAGGCAGTCTACATCGTGTTGACGGTATGCACAAAACAACAAACCCAGAGCCAAAATGCTAAAGCAGATTTATGTCCATGTGCCGCCTCAATCTCCGTCTCTCTCTCTCGACAGACCGCCCGCCTGTCTTCTTATCATCTTGTATCCACACGCCCCGCTTCAACCGTCGACCCACATTGCATCGCATCGCATCTTCACCTAACAGAAAAAACACATTCAACAAACGAGATTTGCGTAATTCCTGCAGCTCGTAGTCTAACAAATTATTTTACCATTGCCATTTCTCTATACTCTTACAGAAAACAATTGAGTTCATGGTTAAGCCAGTAATTGAAAAAGGAACTCCATTTCTAACTCTTTATATCTTGTGACTGGAACACAATTTTTTGAAATTTTGTCACAAGTTTATATACTTATTATTCATACTTTTTATGAGTTTGATAGTAGAAAATGGTAGCAATACATATAGTATTCGGATAGTATTCGAATTTGGGGCTTAAGATTTATTTCATTTTAAAGTTTATGATTCTATTTATTATTGACTCATTAATTTTCGAATCTAATGCGTCGTCCTATACTAAAAGCCTATCAATTGAAAAGTAAGCATAGATAAGTTTAAATAAAAAGTATTGGCTGATGGATTTAAAAACCAAATAAAGTATTCTTTATTTTATCGGTAGTTGTGGGTAGTTTAAAATTTAAAGATGGCTATTAAGAACTTTCATTATCGATGTGCTCTGGGATGAAAGTATTGTTGTTCTTAAATAGGCACTAAAAAGTTAAACAAACCTTTGTAATTTGTAAGATAATTTTAACCAAAGGAGGAAAAGTTTTCAAAACATTTGTGTAGTATGCTAGAAGGATAGTGCCAGACCAGACCAAAAACTATTCCATAAGGTAAGGCATCAACCTGTCAGCTTTTCCAATTGTGTAGTTTATGCCATTTCTCGTTTAGAACGTGCTTTCAACTTGGAAGCGATGCTGTCTGTTTACGAGAATTTTATTTCTCATGCCCAGCCAAATGGGCACAAAGCCTCTCAAAAAGCTGGACGAGGATAGCGATGGCTCATGCTGTGGCTGAGACGAATGCTGAAGCTGATGTAAAGGCTAAGGCTCAGGTTCAACTGTGCTTTGGCGACAGCAATATGAGTTGTTGTTGTTGTTGTTGTTACTGGGTGTATACCTTTGTACAAACATTCTTCCGTCATTGTACCATAGCGGAACTTTGTGTGTATTTTTTTTTTGTCATGTTTGGTTATTTCTGTTTACGTCAGTTGTTGTCAGTTCTTTGGCCCGTTGACATTTGTCGCATCTTTCGCTTTTGAAAGAAGTTCTCTTTTGGCTTGCTAATTTCTAGCAAATATGCCAACTCTTCTCTCTACAACCTGCTATTATGTATGTATATACATAGCTGTGATATATTGCACATGTAACTGTTGAATTTGTCTTGAGATTTTCCGGCCAAGCAGCAACAGAACAGGGTAAGAGCTATGACTTCCGTTGTGCTCCATCACTTGCATTTTCAATGGGGCAACTGGTGAAGATCATTGTTTGACTGGCAAATATTCTTTTTAACATTCTCTCCAGACTCGCATATAAAGCCAAAGAAAAACTCCCTTAGCTCACCTTGAATTTGTTTGGTGGTTTTTGTTTTTGCTTGCTTGTGTGCTCCATTCAAACGCTTCGGTAAACAAAAAGCACACAAGACCGACGACAAACCGACAGATCAACAGACAGAGCCCCAGCATCCAGCCAGTCAGCCAGTCATCCATTCGACAGAGACATAGGGCGCAAAAAGTCGAAAAGTGAGTGAGGTTGAGACTGAGGCCTGGTCCAGTTCAGATCCAGATTCAGATTCTGGCACAGACCACCAAGTGAGTGAGTTATCTGATGGCCGTCAAGAGTCCAAAAAGCCCCTGCCAACTACGTACTCCCCTTTAACTGAATGTCTGGCTGTATTTGCGTTTAAAGTTTTTTGATTGAATTGTTGCAAATTGTTTGCAAATCTATTTCGTTTCTACGTCTCTCCCTTTCTGTCTCTGTCTCTGTCTCTGCCTCTCTCTCTAAATCTATCTATTCATCAGTTTGGCCATTGAACAATTGGTTTTTGTCTTGTCTCTTTGGGGGAGATTTTGCGGCCACGCAGATATTCAAAATATATAGCCAGAAAATCTTGACATGACACTGAGTTATGGTTCTGACAGCTGCAAAAGCCAACGAACGACTCAACGAAAAATAACTCTAAGCAAAATTTTTACCAAGACCGTTTTGTTTTTCTGTTTTCTTTTTTTTTCTGTTTCTGTTGATATTCTTTGGGTCTGCTAATCCTATTAGGAAGCGAAGCGCAACTTCAGCAACAGATAAAGTAATTACCCCCAACCCAGTATTAACAGAGACACAAAAAAGAAAAGAGATGAAAAATACAACCCAACCAAAATGCTTCGTTGAATTTTGCAAAAGGTAAAGTATTCAACTTTTTGGCTAAACCTTTTTGCTTATTAATTACGCAGAAAAAAGGGTATTTGGCCATAAGAGAGTATATTGACTTTTGCTACCTGGTGAAGGCAATTCAATCTCCTTGAATTTAGTTTGTGACTGGCCTTAGCATACTTTTAGGAACAAAAATAATTGTTATAAGCGTTCGATTCCTTGGATTAGCATGGAATAATAAATTATATCCAGTGAAATTTTCAGCATAGAGTATAAACTCTACGATTTGTAAGTTCATTTTGTTTCCCCACCCCTTGATGTTTGTTTTTGCCCTTTTCAATTTGATTTGACGGGAATAATCAATAGGGTGAATTGGCAAACTGCCGAATTTCATTTACATTAACATTAACCTTCTTCTTCTTCATATTATAAAGATATAGACTACACCCTGTATCACAGGTGTGGGTGGACTACTCCACCCCTGACCAAACGGAAATCTAGACGTTGGCATTTATTTAGCCATTAAACACGCTTCATGGATTTTTCTTATTTTCATTATCAATTTGAACGCGCGCTCTGTCCAGTTTTGGATGGGCGGCATCACATTTTGGGGAGTGAGGGGAGTATTAAAGCTGTAAAAAAGCTTTTAACTTAATTATGTTGGCCATAAACTGCAGGTTTTATATTTGGTTGGTCAAGATAGCCAAACTCCGGCCAAAAACTTGGCGTGTGAACGCTTGGATCTTGGGTCTGGAGTCTAATTAAATGTCGCTCGAAGGCATGCCCGAAATGTTATATTGACACACACATACACATAGACTTATTTTCGTATATGTGATTGTAATTTTTTTTGTTTTTTGCTGAAGTGTTTGCTCGTGAAACACTTGAACTAACCATTTTCATTTTGGCTTGTCATTGTGGCCAGTTTGAAGTGTGTTGGAATGATTTACATAAATTCTCGAATGGGGGCCATGTGCAGTTGGCCGAGAGTCTGATGGACACCCTGTATACACAAAGAATTAAGCGCTAGGCAAACACAAACCCACACACAGAGACCCAAGACTCAAACTGAAACTCAAACTCTCCAGAGTTGAGTATTTTAACCGTTAAGATATAATTATATAACCTTATGCTGCAACAAGCGTAAAATACTTTTTTTTTTGCTTTAAGTGCCAACTGTGCCGTCGATGAGAGCAGCTTGGAGCACTTGAAGCGGTGATACCCTGTAGCTATTTAATGCAGGGGTATACCCAGAACTTGTGTATCATATAGAAGTAACTGATAGATTTGGATTGATCTGGTAAAATTTATTTTTGTGTAAGTAGGTTTATTCACATATACTTTACAATGGCTTATGAATGAATAAAAGAAGAGTTTGAGCCTTTTTTATTAAAGGGTACCTCAAGGTCGTTATTATTGCTGGACTTCTTTTTGGTTTTTACTTTGCTCCCTGACCAGATGTCATTAGCATTGTAAGCATGATAAATGACAAAAATGCGCGTACACAGATCAAGTATATACATTTATATATATCTACACGAATGTCTGGAAAGATATATATATATAGTATATATAGACATACATATGTATGTATGCTCACTTGGGCATGAAGTTGTCAAAATCATTTGTCACAGTTTTGCCAGGTTTTGCAGCGGCTTTTGCGCGGCGCCCCCAGTAAAAGGCTTTGTCTGACTTTGAGTTGTTAAGTCCATTTTTCAACCAATTGTTTCGAGAATTTTGCCAGTGTAAGTGGCTTTTAAGCTATTGTTAGAATCCAAAATGTATATAAATTCAGTTATTTGAGAAATATCACTCATACGCAACGTTTAAATTTTTGCCTTGCACACGTCACGGCCATAAAATATCGATTACGACACGTTTTCCAGGGTCATTTCAATAATAATATTAAAAACAAAAACTAGCCCAGTTACATACATACATATGTATTAATTCAAATATATGTATGCACATATATATAATTATTTCTATGATGCATGGTATAATGCTTGCGGATATATAAACAGTTCAATGCAAAGCTGAGGTTAAGTAAACTTCCACCGAAGATTTAATACCCTCAATGACACTTAAATTATTCAAATAATGTGGAAGTTATTGCTAATCAGGACTAACTTATTATGTTCATTTAATGCGACATACATTAACCTTATATCCATTTTGATTCTGATATTAGTTTTGAGCCTTTTAGAACTTTAGGATGAAGAATGTTTCCTTAAGGTTAAACGATTCCAGCAAGAATATCAGCAAAAAAAAGATTAGACCAGACCAAATATGGCACTTAAATTATATTAATATAAATTATGATAATCCAGTACGCAGAAAGGTTTCATAGAATTTTAAGCAATTTTTGTATGTTTAAAATGAGTGAACGCTTTTTGGGAAAGTGTATGGATGAAAAACGAGTTAACCGCAAAGCTCCGCACCACCTTCCTGCACGATCTCCCACTAGCCATCACTTGTGTTGCCATTAATGCTAGATTGCAAGAGTGTGGCGGTGGCCTTAAGTGCGTGCGTTTAGTGCCCATCGGCAGCCGTCAAAATCAACACAGTGAACAAAAGCAAAAGCAACAGGGAACAGGAGATAAGAGACCCGAGACGGGGGGACAGTTACCATGGGTTATAGCCATAGCTTTAGCCATCTCGTGGTTGTCAGTTGACAGACAAGAGTCATGAGCCATGGGCTGGCTGCTCAGCGTGTAAATAAAATTACGTTTTGCGGCTGGCGGCCACACGCATTATTTTTTTTCCACTTCTTGCCCGTTTTGCATATCTTGACTGCGGCACTTTGAATTTTCATTCATGGCTTTTGTGTGGTGTGTGTGTGTGTGTGTGTTTGGAATTTGGTCGGCGAGGCCTTTTATCAATCATTTGACTGAACATCAAGGGGAATTTTGAGGGGGAGGTTGGTCCATGAGCCATTTGGCCAATAATTACATGCGATAAGTTGTCGTTGTCGTTGCTGTTGCGGCTCACTTGCTCTCTTACCAGTTTCAACTCATTAATATTAACCCGTGGGGCACAGGCACAGGCAAAAGCGACGCGACACGACATCGTTTGGCAACGGCTTGTCCGCCCAGTTTATCCATTGTCAAATTATGGTCACGCCCACAGAAAAACATAAACACAAAGACACACACACACACATAGTCTTACATGTGTCTAATGCACAATTTATGAGCTAGCCAGCAGGCTAACAACAATAATCGTTTAAAGATTTTTAGCTTAAGCTGATTTGTATTCTCGCAAAAATTATTATAAATCTCCTGTTGATGAGCTGTGATTATTAGCATTTTATTTTGCTCCAATTTAATGCTTGCGATAAAACGCTATAAAATGCAATCGCCACATGCAACCAAGTGTCATTAGTCAGTTCCTGGAATTTGCTAACTAGCCTGTCGTTCCACTTGCTGCTCGATCAATCAGAAATGGCCAACTGCTGGTACATTGTATCCTAAGGCGATTCAACTAGTATTAAACTGGTAGGATAACATTGTACATATGTGTGTGCTATGTGTGTGTTTGTGTGTGTGGACATACATATTTTATCTCTGCCCCAAGACGAACAATTAACTGGCGGCCCTTTAAGTCATGGCTAATTATGTCGCGGACCTCACATGCAATCCGCTTGACATGAATTTGCATTGAATATTGCTTTTAATATATATTAAGGATACATCGTATGCTGGCCTTAGGACAGACTATTTTAGCTGCAGCTTGTTTAGTTGATTAATTCCATCATAACTTACTTCGATGGATAATATTTGGTATGCCAACATTAATCGATATAATCAAAATTGATGAGTTCATTGAAGCCTGCAATGATGTTAGGTTTGAACTATCGGTCAGGTCTCAGATATTTCAGAGATTGATGGCTTTTGAAGTGACAATGATTTGCCAATATGTTTCTTAGACATAATAATTCAGGTTGCATGGCTATCAAAAACTTTATGCACTGCCCAAGGAATGAAATTCCTCGAAATACAAAAACTAAGAGATCTATTAACTATCTTTTAATCTTAAGGGTACTGTATCCTTTTTGTTTTTGTAGATCAGAAAGAAGTTTACTTCTATATATACATATTTAATATATGTATGTAGTTGTTATTGACAACTATTTTCAATTTATTACGAGATTCAGCAATAAAAAATTGTGCTTTTCAATTAAAACTCTTATTCATAGGCGCAGAAATTCATGTGTATATTATTTATATTGCCTACTTGGTTAGCTTTTGCAAAGGTTTGCTGAAATCAGAGACCACACATACATGTATATGGGGAAGATGGAGAGGGGTGGGCAAAAAAAAAGAAGCAAAAATCACAACAATTTATTTGATCTGTCCGCACAATGATGCCAACTATGAGGATGTCGTGCAGAATCAGCACAAAATCCCAAGCGACGCCATGAGACACACATACACACACAAACGCAGACAGACAGGACACAAAAGGCGACAACGAGCTACTGACGACTGAGTACTAAGGACTGAGGACTGACGACTGACGACGACCCATTTAATTTGGCAAACGTGAGCAGTTTTAAAGCCGAAGTAGAAAGGAGAATGTCAGGCCATCATCTGTGCGGTGTGTGGACGTGTGAGTGATGACACTTTGCATGTTTGCCAAGTCACAGCAGGGCCTCCGACGCCGACGCCGTTGCCTTGCCGCACTAAATATTGATGAGGGTGCTCGGCACGGGTACGAGCACGGGCACGTGTAAAGTATGCAACACTTTTTTCTCAATGGGAAAAGGGGGAAAGAGTTTTGTTTTTCTAGCTTATGTCAGCTAATGTTCACACTAAAGTCAAGTACTTACCTTGATCTCGTGTATAAAGTCGGTCTCGTCTAGCAAATTAATGCGCACGGACATAATCCGCGATGGTCGGCAAAGACAATTCATTTTGTTGCCTTTTTTTTTGTTTAGATTCGCTGCGTTTCGCTTAATTCGTCTCTTGTCTATGTGGTTAACATTTTCTGTAAGTAAAGTAAAAGATTCAATTGCGGTTAGAAAGTGGCAATTAAATTGTGTACACATAATTAATAAATAGCTAGAGACTACATTTTTTTCTTTTTCTCCTCTTTCTACATTGTTATCAACATCTGCTGCAATTAGTCGACCTGCAACTGGTTTGTTGAAAGGTGTATATAATACTATGAATGTCTGTATGTATGTTTGTAAGAAGGGGAGTCAACAACCCAGCGAGAGTTAGTTAGTCTCTGCCTGTGGCTCTGACTAGGCCTTGTTTTAATAACTCTTTTGGCTTTGGCGTTTATCTGTCTCGCAGATCAGCAACTGTGACAGCAATGACAGCCCAACTGTCAGCAACTCAAACCTCTCCCCAGTTGGTTATTATCATTATAATTTTATAATTGCGGTTGTTGTGCCAGTGATAACTTTAATATGCACGTGGATGTAAAAGTGGAAGAAGCAGCAACTCCAAAAACAAAACACCAACAACAGCAATAGCAACAAAAGTCACTTAAGCGGATTAGTTGAAGGGCGCTTCTGTGCTGTTTTGTTGCCTAAAAGCAGATTATGTCATTAGAGTTTCTATATGTATAGAGAAAGAATAGAGTAGGAGATAAAGAGAGGAGTGCCAGACAAGACTTTAAGTCTCAGGCTTTAACTACTTGATTCATAATACCCATGCAGCAATAATTAATGCAAGAATTTAAGATTTTCAAAAGATAATGAATACCAGAATTATGTATAGCTTAATTTAAAGATCAATGTCGATCATTATGAGTAAATATGTCTCTCTCAATCATCATGGCTACTTAAATTCATATGTCAGAATAATGAATAAATACTTTAAAACAAGCTTGAAAGCCTTTTTAAATGCTTAAATCTTAAAAATCAGATATATGCTCTAAGGATTGTCTCTTAAAGACTCTTTTTAGATTTTCTCGTGTGTGTGTGTGCGTGATCGCTAATATATAGCTACACAAAGGTAATTTTTTTTACCACGTTTGACTGTATGCAAATATGCAAAACTTGTGGACAATGCCATAGAGGACGACATAAAAACTGCTATGATGGAAACCTAAGACACATCTGGTTTGGTTTTTATGGTTAGGCTGCATCTGCAAAATAATTAATGTGCATTCGCATAATGAGAAGCAACGGCAAAAAAAAAAAAAAACAAAAATGAAACCAAAAACAAAACAAAAGCCAACAAGCAGCATGAAGCCAGCTAACTTTTCACACATTTCGCACGAGTTTTGAGATATGTAGATATGTACATACTTATGTATGTACATGAATCTGATGTTTGATGTTTTGCATAGCTGAAAATTTCACTGCATATGCCCACCTATGATCATGTGTTGTTGGTGTAATGTGGTTTGGTTTTTGTGCCTTGTTTGTCTGGGCTTTCATTAGTTGCCGTTGGTTTGCTTTGCATTTCACATGGTCTAAGACTCTACTCATTACTGTAATGAAATATTATGCCTAATTAATGGAAAGTCGACTGAATTGGCAAGGTTGACTGACATCTGTCAGACATGTGTCTTTAACTTGGTCACTCTGTCAACTGTGAGCAACAACAACAACAATAACAACAGTGAATTGCATCAATTAAAATGCATATTTCACATGTGAATGACAGCCACTATGAATGAGTATGAGTACAACATGTTATTTTAATTGCAGCCACGCAGGTTCATTCAACTCCAAGACTCATTGCGTCTGCTAGCTTTCTGTCCTCACTCATCTCTCTGTCTCTCTATCTCTTTTCACTCAACCTCATGCCTCCCACTCTAACGTTAATTCTTTTTTCTTTCTTTCTTTATGCATACCACACATGAGTAGCAGTCGTTTTTTACATTCTACACATTTAAATTCATGAGATATTTCATTTCATTTAGAATTCCACAATGTTAATCAAAATTAATTGTTATGAATTCTCTTTAAAATTTGAAATTTGTTTAACTCTAAGTCAGAATTAAACCGATAAGGTTAACTGGTATTAAATTTAAAAACTAGCAACATGTTTAAAACGAGGCAAACAGCATAATGTTTGATATTAAATTTGGTTATATTTTATTGAGAAACTATCTAACGATATACTTATTAGTGGCTTGTTATAATCAATAAAACAATAACTTTTTTAACATACATAGTTCTAATAATAATGTAGTGGCTATACTGTATTTAATGTAAGATCAAAAACTTTCTTTCAGATAAATAATGATTGATTAACTCTAATACTTAAATATTTGTGTAATATTAGTAAAGACTTTGATAGCTGCATGAGGGAAGAATATAACTTTACTCTGCATTGGTCATCGGCTACATTTTTACATCAGTTTCTATATATCCTTCTAGGGTAGTCGTATTCGTCACGGGGGACCATATATGTATAAACATACATGTGATAAATATGACATTGATCGATTTTTGAGCAGCGTTTTCCTGCCTATTACTTCCCACTGCTCCCCTTCTGCTGCGGCTTTGCAGCTCCTTAGCCCCATCAGCACATGAGGAAATTTATCGCTTCGGCATATTTATAGCATTATATCTTTATGCCTGAGCTTGTTTACAGGACATCATCAGCATCCAGCAGCGACACCCTCATAATTTTTTTCCCTCCATCAAATTTATCACAAGGACAAAGCAGTCAGTAGCTGAGCTAGCAGTAGTAGGCGTGATTTCAGGGCTCACACTCCACCCATACTACATACTACTACCCTCCCCTCCACCCATTAAGACCCCTCAAACATACATATATACATACATATAGTAAAGAGTGAGAGAAACTTGGCTTGATTTGTGATAAAGTGCGTGTGGCATTGACATACTCAAAGATTGTGTGAGAAGCAACCGACTTTTCTATTTATCAGGCGAAACTTTCCTTTCAATTTTCTTTCAGAGACTTTACTACTTGCTCTTTATTTTTTTTTTAGGTTTTATTAATAATATTTGAGGAGCTGTGTTACCGCTCTCTGCTTCTCTCTCCTTCACCTCTTTGGTCGTAAACTTGAACAAGAAAAAAAAGAAGAAAAATGTTAGCCTATTGCATTCATTTTGCTTTCTTACTCTTGATGACGTTCGTATCAATAACTGAAAATGTCTCAAACAGCGTTTTGTCATATTTCAATATATGGATACCCGCAATTTGGTTGTTGGCTGTTGGAAGGAAGGGTGGAAAGCGGGTTGGGGCCCCCACCATCCTTCCGGCCCTATTCATAGCCATTTTATGTTTGCGGAAGTAACACCAAAAACTGAACCAAAAGCAAACAAACTTTTAGCACATACATCTGGCAACAGAATGCTGGCGTTGGCATTAGAGTTGGGCGAGAAGTTTGAGGAGAGTTTTGGGGCAAGGCTTTTTCTGGTTTTCTGCTCTCGTTCTGGGCTAAACGAAATTATTTATTACTTTCGGCGCAAATGGTTGGCTGGTTCGTTGCTTGGGTTGTATGTTTGTTGTTGTTCCTGCGATATGCGTGCGATATTGCTGGTGCCACTGCCACTGCCAATGATGCCGCCGCTGCTGCTGCTGCTGTTGGGGTAATGATGATGAAAAACGTGAAAGCATCGAAAAGTGCAAATGGCCAAAAGGTGAATGAGTGAGAAGTGTAGAGCGAGAGAATATGAAACTTGAGAAGGATTGCTCCTGCTGTTGGCTCTGCTTGAAGACCCCAGACCCGAACTTTAATGATGATTAAATGTGCTTTCAGCTCTCTGGCATTAGGGAAGGTTATTGAAGGTATCAGAACCTTTGGCATTTTTTTGGTTGAGTTTTCTGTCTTTTTGAGTCCTATTTTATGTGTTAAGAGATTTTGATTCACGTTTTTTATTTGTTTGATTTGACTATGGCATAGCTGTCGCAAATGAGCCGGAAAATGAAATCCAACAGAGGGTGAGAGAAAAAAATGGGATTTATTCTGTGACATTTGGCTGAATGAAGTTAATGAGGTGTTGAGAGGGGAAGAGACGTAATCAGAAATGAATACGTATACCAATAATAACAAGTTAACCCACTGTTTATTGTAAAGTCACATGCCCCCCTATGGCCACCGTTCGTAGGTGGGCCTCGAAAACCACAGATGCTCATATGTGATTGTGTGTGTGTGAATAAAATATGGCAATGCTACGTGACGATGGCCAAGAGGAGGCACATATATATCTCCAGGCAGTTGCAGCAATTAACACGGTCGACAGCGTGCCTTGGCGCCCACTTTCGGGCCAACATGGGTTTGATTTGATTCTCCTTTCAGTCAGTTTTTTCGGCACGTAATGAGCATTGGCAGGGGCTACAAACTTGTTCTCCCTAATTGCATTGACGCTTTTGCTCTGGGTATGACATTGAGTGTGATTGAGATGCAGTTAATTATGCCTCGTTGCGATTTCGACAATTTTAATGATTTTGTAGCGGTTTTTTTTCTTCATTCTTCACACACCAAAGGCAAAGGCAAATATTTTCACTTACAGTTGACGGGCACGCCCACCTTACCTCCGTGCCACAAACTGTCGTCAGTGCGTCGAGTGCAATGACACACAAGTCTTTCCGTGCTGTATGAGTATTTATTTACAGTTGCCGACGATGACGTTGCTGCTGGTTCTGCTGCTGTCGACATGGCACGGTATGCGAATGCGTCTGTGTGTTAATATTTAAGCGGCTGCATGGGAACTTGTTAACACCAAACCAGGCAACAACAACATCAGCAACACACACGAGTCATAGCCCAGACAAGCGCCAAGGGAATAACTGGAAGCTGGAGTATGTATGAGGAGAGAATATGGGGGTGAACAGAATGTTGGGATATGGCTTTGACTCTGCTGCCTCTGCCTACCTTTTGCCACGCTGCACTGCTACGTGAGTGATTGTCAAGTGGTTGACGCTGCAGACAAATAAAATTCGCTTAAAGTGCGCCACAGTCGCATTTGCGCGACACAAGAGGGACGAGAGGGCACGAGAATGAGAACAACAGCGAGACTCGACCAGCAGCCGCCACGTCTGTGGCACAACTTGACTTGGCTGTCTGTGATGGAGGCGTGACTGTATACATGCTACCCTATGAATTTCTTAGTACAATTAATGACAAATTATTATAAATCAAACCAAAGATAGATAAAGTTAACAATCTATAACACCTTAGAATTGTTGATAGAGTTCCGAAAGACACTGTTGGCCAAATTAGTTAACATTTAGTTTTTCTATACCCTTTCACAGGGTATCAGTGCGTCAATGTAATGCTGTGTCATGTTGTTGTTGCCCCATGGTCGCGAAGGCGAACCATGGGCCCCTCCCCCTGACCCTGTCAGCATTTGTGACTTGCGCGTTTTTCCTATGTGCATTATTTTTATACAAAAATAAAAATGGAAAAAAACATGAAAAAGAAAATGCGAAAAAAGCGAAGTTGGAATTCTTGTGGCCTGAAGGGAGGCTAGGCAGAATGTGAAACTGTAAAATAGAATCAACTCATTCGTCATGTTGCGGAAAATGCATTTTATTTTCTATTCGGCATGGCACATGCGTGAAAATTACTTTATTTTTAATGACTCTGATATGGGGGTGGTGGAGGCGATAGGGAAAACGTTCCGTTGCAAGTGGTAGTAGTGGCTGTTGCAACAAACAAAAACGAAAAGGAAGGAACCAAAAAGAGTATCAACAATTGTGAATGGAAAAGGATGACGGCTAAATAGGACAGTTGCAGCTGATGTTGCATTTGCATATTGCAACTGATGCTTCTGCATGATACAATGCATTTTCTTTCTCTCACCATCAGTTTCAGTCTCTCTCAGACTTGACTCAGACTTGCAACATACTGTGGCAAATGTGGGCGTCTACATATCTACATTTCTGCTGTTCTTCTGTTCATGTCATTAACTTTATGAGTGCTTAAATGTTGTGGCCTGGTTGGACCAGGACCAAAGTCAAAGAATGGCTCAAGGTAACGGAAACTGCAACTACCGTTATGTGAGCGAGATTCCCCTTCTAGAGTAGATTGCCATCACTTGTTTTTCTATTTAAATGAGCTATTTACCTTCACCCTTACCTGCGACATCGATTCGACATTTATGTTCCTAGCAGGCATAATTTTTGTTTGCTCATTTTTTTCCTGGGCAATTCTCTAAAGTGTTTCACTTGCTGGCAAACAATAAACTCGGGTTACATAAATTTGGGTACCCATAAGAATAGAGAGTGGGAGGAGGCAGTTCCTCATGGCACACGTGTTACAAATTTTATATGAGCAAACAATTTCGCCTCGTCGCCAAATGGTTAGAGAAAAAATACAAAAAATATATATATCTATGTATATATAATATAAGCAGCATGACAGATAAAGAGAAATACACTGGAGGAATGGCAGGAGGCGAAAACAGGCTGCTGTTTGCCACAACTCAACTCAGTAGCCGTAGTAGTCTAGAAGGCATTTTTATATATGCGCACAGGAAAAATGTCGTAAAAAAGTTTTACGATCAAACATTGCACTTTATGTGCTTTTATGTAAAATTACCGTACAGCATTGGCAACATTGTCAGCTGAGCTGTAAAAGTAGCAGAAACGCCATAGAAACGAGGGGACATGGATAGGCAACAGCTGAAGGTGCACCACCAGCTCCACCTCTTCAGCTTTTAGCACCAACTCCAGGAGGCGACCAAAGAGACCTCCCCAGGCCACGAGGCAATCAGGCAAAGTTACTTCCCTGTCTATCTTCCGCTCACACGGTCGGAGACAAATCCAATTTACTTATTTCACTGTATCCAGCAATCTTTTCGCTTCTTTTTATTTCATTCTATACATTTTTCTCTTGCTTTCTCTTTTTCTTTTCTACGATGGATTAAATTTAAATGAAGCTCCCACCTAGCCGTATGCGTAATATTCTTCTATTACCACAATTAAGCCTTGCTAAGGTCTAATTGATGTTCCGTTTTGTTTCATAACCATTGGAGCTGCGTTTTATGGCCATAACTCACTCCCTGTTTCCCTCTCTCTCTCTCTCACCCCCTACTCCTTTTGCATTAAGTCCCCCTTCCCAAGAGAGATGCCCTTGCATATAAGTATGTATGTATTTATGGGCTTTTATCTCTTTTGCTGGGCAAACACTCGTCGACCATATCATAAAATGTTCGAAATGTTCTGTTGGGCCAATTTGTGGGTGGGGTAAGGGCTGAAAAGAATTCCACCATTAGCGTCCATTTAATGGCAATGCCATAAAACACTTTGGCCACGGCAAAAGTGTCAAATGGTTTGCAGCAATTCGACTCATTAGCACATTAATAAGCAAATTATTCAAATTTGTCAACAGAAAGCACGTTTTCAATGATGCCCAACAGGTTTCATTTTTCTATTGACCCATTTCTATTGTTCTCAAGAAGCCACAAAATGAGAGAGAGGGAGCGAGATTGAAAAGAAGAGGTGGAGAAGTGTGGGGTAAAGGGGTTCAGTGAACCAAAAACATAGAACTTAAATGCGGGTCATCGAATTTGAATTAATTTGCATAATTAATAAAGTGAAAAGCAAATTTGATAAAAGGTCAACAAATGTTGCTCAAGTTGTGAATGGTATTTAATTTCAAACTAAGCAGTTAAGTAACAATTTCATGGAATAATTACATCAATTAGAAAATATGATAAGATTTCGAAAACTCTGATTCGTAATAAATTTTGTAAAACAATTTATTATCAAGTCAGTTATATACAACTTAATGCAGTTGTTATTTTCAGTTTTCCATAAATCAATTAGTTTATAAATCACAAATGTTACAAAATCAAATAACAGTTAATCGATATTTGCTGCGGTTGCCTAATGAAAATTAAATGTTGGACTGCGGTACTAATAAATAATAATAGAATACTAAATTAAATCTTTACGATTAAGTCGAGTTATATGAAAAAAAATACTAAAACGCAAAACATTTCAACTAGCCATAAATAGTTAAAAATTATTGTGTCCACCAAGTAGCCAAGAGCCTAAATTAGAACTTAATGAAAAGTATCTTTAGGTGAATAAAATTTCTTATTGTGCATTCTAAAAAGTTATAACTTATCACAAATTATAAAACTCAACGAATAGCTTACTAATCATGACTGACTAACCTATGATGAGCTCTCTTGAAAATATTCTTTCTCAATCATTTTCTTATATATGTATGTATATAGGAAGCTATATGCTTCCTACATGATTTCTGTGAATGTTCCCAAGATTAAACATACAAAAAGAGAATAAATTTGTGTGCGAGAAAGTTCTTTTTCCGGCATTTTTTTTTTTCAATTTTCATCGTAGATAGATAGTTACCTATTCACTTTCCGTAATAAAAAGTAAAAAGTGCTATGAGTCATGGACGACGAAATGGTAAACAAGCCGGATGGCTTAGCGCAATGTTTTAATTGGACACATGCCGACTGTCAAAGGGCTTGTTGCCATAGTTGTTTTTGGTCTTGTTTGTTGTCTCTTTTAGATTGATGACAGTCTGATAAGACCAGACCCTATTTTGGCATTTGAAGTGAAGCCGTCATAAAAAAACCCAACATTTCTTTATGGAATTATGTGATATATAAATTTAATCAAATAACAAAAAACTGCGACTTTAATTATTAAAACAGTTAGATACTTCCGAGTAGTTGTTGGTCGATTGCTCGATTGTTTTAGTATGCCACGGAAATCGCGTGGGGCACGACAAATTGATGTCTATAGGGAATCGGGTCAGCAGACAATGTCAGCAACATTTTGCAATCCTAATGAGAAATGCACCAGCAACATTGCCCAAAACGTGGTTAATGGCTGGGCAAAAAAGAAAAAACCGAAACGGGGAAACAAATAGAGGCAAGACGAGTGCATAACATGAAATCTAGAGCAACACTGAGGACTGGGGCGACCAAATATTTACAGCCGGTTGATTTTCGTTTCGCTCCTGTTGCGGTTCAACGATTTGTGTTCAGCTCTGCCATAATGAGCTCGGTCTGGGTTTGAGCTCTGGTGCTGGTACTGGGCCTGAATCTCGTCTGGCAGCAACGACTCAATTACAAATTGTGTTTGTTTGTAGCGCTCAAGTCGTTGGCCCTTCCGTCGGGGCTGCCGCCTTCTGTGCCTTCCGCCTTCGATGCCTTCTGTGCCCCATGTGCCATGTGTTTGAGTTAAGTGTTCGCTTTGCGGTTTATTTAATACACTTTGGTCTGTGCGCTGCACTTTCTGTCCGGGGGCAAATTGATTGACACACTGAGAACTTGATGCTGCCTTGGTGTGTAAATAACCGACTGAGTCTCTGTGCCTCAGTTTTGTGGTTTATGCGTTTTACTTAATTACCTATTTGAATTTTTAATGCCCTTTGATGTGGCCAGGATATTGCCTTTTGGATGTAATTTCCTTCACCTCAACCCCCCAAAAAGAGAGACACTAATCATCATCATCATCCTCATCATCATGGACTTTTTGATGTGGGCGGCTTGTCGCTCGTTTCCTGCCTGCCAGTCGCGTGTCTAGTTTTCCTTTGGCTGTAGAAGATAAACTCACTTCGAGCCATATAAATCAAAATGCAATTTGTTCTAGGCAAAAAGGGCAAAAGCTAATAACCAAACAAACTGCGGGCCACTAAATCAACGTGTAGCATGATAAAACACAGCAACAGCATCATCCACCAAAGCAGACGACTGCGACAACATCAATGAATGACTGGGGAGACAACATTTTTTTACCACTGTTCCTGATTATGATGCTGCATGTTGTTGTTGTTGTTGTTACCATTGCGGATGCTGCTGTCTGTGGACTCTACAGTTTCGAGGTGGAGCGTGATATTCATAATTTATTGACTGACAAAACAAATTCATTGTGAAATGATAAGCCAAGAAAATTGTCATACCCATGATAATAATGCTAATAATGATGACGAGAAAAACGAAAAGGTTCACGATTGCATATATGCAATTTTATTACATCTAATGTAAAACTTTTCAAGTAACAACAACGTTTTTTTATTTCCGTTTAAAGACTGTTCGTAGAATTTTTAAAGTATGCAGTTATTACTTAAAATTGTTACTAATAGTTCATGTTTGGTTATCGCATTTAAATAAACATATAAACCGCTACTATTTTGGTAGTATATTTTAAAATTTGTTTGTACAACATTAAAAATAAGAAAAAAGAAGGAGAATTGATTCAACTAAATGCAAATAGAGTGTTTCCAAATCAAATCTTTCCACTGCCCAACGGCAATCTTTGATTACTGAAGGCCTCAGTTTATCTGTTCGTTATCCTAAACCATTTTAGAAAAGTTAAAATGTTTGAATGACTATAATTAAATTGGCAGAAATAGTGCTAAATAGATTAAAGATGCTGCAAGATGTGGAGATTCCATATCCTATTACAATTCTTTGCCTGCACTATTCAGTTTTTTTTGCGTTCTTTTACCTATTAAAGAATAATTGTAACTTAAAACTTTTTTTTAAGTTTCTTCATTCTTAGAAAAAGACATCATTAACTTATTTAGCGGGAAAACTGGGAATGTATTGAAATTGTTGAAAATGACAGCAGCAGCAACCGCCTTTTGTCTCTCGTATTCTGGCCATGCCATTTGGCAGTGGCAGTGGCAGTGGCCATGGCATTGGCAGTCGGAAGATTCCAGCAACAGCTCATAAAATGCCGGAATGACATGAAGCTGACAGGTAGTACATTTTCAGCCCCAGTCCGCTGATTGCAATTGCCACAGCTGCTCATCATCATCATCAGCATCATCGCCAGAGCAACAGTAGAAGCAGAAACAGAATCAGCCACTGGCGCAGGACCCAATGTCTTTCATGGCATTACAAGGTTTAATAGACAAGCACAGCATAGAGCTGAATAAGATTAATGAAGCCGTTTAAAACGCTTCGGTTGTTTATCATGCCCATACTGCCACATTCATATCCCTCCGTAAGCTTTTCGAAATGCCGTGTAGCTGTTGGGCCTAATGTACTCTCTCTTTCTCACTTAGTCCGTCTCTTGGTTAGCCATTAGCAGCTGAGACACCGATGTGGCAACATGAAATGGGCAACGGGGCAACAGGCAACAGGCAGTCCATAGCCTTATTAAGTCGCCATAAACCACTGGCTCACGTTTGCCATAGTGCAGGAGTAGACGAAATAAAGAAAAAGTCAGATTTTTAATAAAAGCCGGCAGCCTCTGTGACTGAAGCTGATAAATGGCTGTGGGCGTGATTTAGCCAGTCTTTGATTAGTCTAACATGACCCAAAAAAAAAAAAAGAAATAAAAAGAAAAGAAAACAGAGAAATAAAATAGTTGGGACAGTGGCTACGACTGGCAAGTTCAAATGGAAATGCATAGCAATTAAAATTGCGGCCACTTAGTCCATCGAGTCCCGAGACCAAAAAAGCTTGACAATATTTTCGTTGCCAAGTAGAGGTAGATGAAGTTGAAGAGTAGAGGAGTAGGCGTTTGGTGTGCCATTTTTTATGGGTCCTACAGATCTACTTGCAACGATAGCAAGTTTGATTTGTACGCCAAGGTAACAGCCAAAACGGGTTATGATTGACGGGCTGGCTGACTGACTGGCAAACTGACGAACGGATAAGCCTCAAAACTCGAAATCGAACTCGAACTCAAGTGAGGACTGTGACTGTGACTTCTGGACGGTTGTTGGTTGGTTGTAAAATTAATGACCCTCATTTTGTATTCAAGTGTTATCGAAATGATTGCCAGTACACGTAGATACAGATACCGAGGAGTACTTGGCCGGCCTATAGAAATATGGGCTTGGCTTAGAGATTTAGCTAAAGTCCATGCGAGCAATGTGTACATTTAAATTGATTTTATGGCAGCCAATTAAAATAAAATTATTCATGCCTCATTAATCCTTCGTGGAGAGATAAGCCTCAAATCTTTGTATTATATTTAATTTTTGCCGTGCATATTGACATATATATGTACATACATATGTATATATTTTGTGCTAGTCGCAATCAAGGTTGATTTTGTTATATCCCAAGAGCAGCTCAATTTGAATTTCCCTGTCACGTTCTACGGGGCGTATGAATGATTGGTTAAACAACCGTTTCAACACCTCATTTCTGCAACAACATGTTGCATGCAGGGATTCACTTTGAACTCCATTTTTGTTGCTAGTGTTGCCGCTCCATAGGCGTTGCCTCATGTAATTTTCTATCCAGATAAGTATCTTTGCCGCTTATCACGATGTCTTAAACTGCCTGGCTCTGGCTTTGCCTGGCTGCAGCTGTTGATGGGAATAATTTATGTGAAGGTTAGTTGCAGACTCACACGAAATTGCCAGTACAGTATAGATGATGGGGATATGGGGATGGTAGTCGGCGGAATCAGGTGTAGAGTGGGCGGCATTTACTTTCACAAGTCGACACGTGAGGCGGCTGGCTGCAACCAAATAACGGGCGCATTGTGCGCCTGCCTGACCTCATTTGTGGGCGCAATTTTTACTGAAAATCTGTGGCAACCAGAAACCAGACCAGTTCAGCCCAGACCAAAGCGATACGCGAGTGAGCCAAGCGTTGCGCTTACATTGCATTCATTAACAACAAATTGTGTGCTCGGAATTGTGCATTAAATACACTTTTATGTTCACAAACTAACACACAAACCCCGATATACTTGCACACTCTCTTCCATACACACGCACACACACATGCACGAATGCTGCCCACATTTTTATTATTTTGAATTTTTCTTGATTTTTAATGTTAGATTTTTTCGTTTTTGGTACATTTTTTTTTTTTTTCATTTGTATCTTTGCCGGTCAAGTTGGCAATTTGGCTAAGCGTGAAATGGACAGACCACAACACACAAACACGGTTAAAATAAATTCCAGCACAATTGCCAAGTGGAGTGGGAATCGGTACCATAAAAGTGGCCACCATTGCATGCTCATAAATCTACAGTTAGACAATGCAACTTCAATTTCAGCTACATTGCTTAGAGCTATAGAGCTAGTGACTTCATTTGCTTTGGAATCTTGCACCAGAAATGTCAGCATTGCATACAATTGATACCCTATAAAATCCCACTGATCTAAGCTATCCGTATTGGGCAGAAAGGTGAGCAAAGAAATCACTTGAATCCCTTAACTATGAAGTAAATAGCAAGTAAATGCTATAATTAAATCCATTTTGGCTTTTATCTTAAGTATCGTTTGGGAATCTAAATCTTGGCGAGGTTAATTCAAAATTCCTTTTAGAGGAATCGTGGTTTTTATTATGACTTTTCTTGAAAAAATTGTTTTGTGCTAGCTTTATCGCTGATTTCCTAATAATCCTGTAATAGATTCTTCAATCAGAGAGTCTTTAAGTTGTATCTTACACTTTTAATTAGTGACATTCCCATTCAGTTAAACCTTGCATAAGATATCCATTCGTTTAAAGGTTTCAGAATTAGTTTTAGCAATTTTAAAATAAAGTTCTACAAGTTCCCTCGTTGCGGCCTAAGCGGTCATAATATTTTCAGTTAGTTGGCATAAAACTGGGTATCAAATTAGCCTTTATATTGCAATGAAAGAATTTCTTTTATTTTGTTTATGGTTGTGATTCATGTCCATGGCTGTGGGGCATAAATCAAATGGCACAGAGAGACACAGATACAAACTTAGAGCAACACTGAGCAACTAAGCAACTTATTGGCAAATGCAACACAAACATTGAATGAAAAGCTCAAGTTCTATGCATTGCAGCAGCGCATATTGCATGAGAAATCACCATCAAAGCAGCAAACAACGAGCCAAAGAGTGCCGTTTTGGGGGGCGTTTTGTGTACGCACCTGTGACTGACACGAAGTAGTTAGTGTAATGGTAGTAGGGAATGGCCAACAGGTAGCTCGCTACAGTTTGGGCATATAAATGAGATAGGAGGCGAGACGGCGTGGCCAGGTTGATCGGCGCACGTGCTTTATGCTAATCATTCGTTGGAATTGCCATTGGTATTGGGCGTGGGCCAAAGAAGTAACCAGGGAATATGAATACCTGTTAATTTTAACACACACACAAAAAAATTTAAACAATCAATTAATAACGCAGTTGGAATATGTACACATTTCTTGTATAACTAGATAAAACTAGTTTGTTTCTGTCTTCCTCCTCAGCTTTACATCTTACAGTTCTTTTTATTCACACCTACGAAACATTTTTTTTTCCTTCGATAAAGCTAATTAATGCAAACACGATTAAAAATTAATATATGTATCTCCATCTCTTTTTCACTTACTCTGTATGTGTATGTGTGTGTGCTATGGCTTGTAAATTTTGCTAGGTTACAAGTTTGGTTTCATGTAATTACCCAGACTGATTGTATGGGGGGAAGATAGCAAGAAACTGAAGACGGACAACACTGCGTATGTTCAATGTGTCTTTGCTGCAAATTAACATCAAATGTCTGAGAGCTGTTTCTTCGTTGCTGTGGCAAACTGATTAAAGTCAAACTGTGACGCTCTGTGCAACGAACTGTGGTACAGAGGCAAATGGCAAGAGCAATGCCAATGTCAGCTTATGGGTAATCATGTGCTCAACTCCAACTCCGACACCGACTCCAATCCTCATATAGCATCAGCCTTCAACTCTCTTGAATTAGACACAGTGGTGGTCGTGTCCGTTGTATCTTGGGTCCGGGTATATTTGAGTTCAAGTTCAAGTCATGTGCATTGCTGGCGTTGCTTTTAATTAAAAGTAATGCCTCGCCATTTAGGCAAAAATGTTTCTCCCCTTCTCTCCTTCTCTTTCTCTCTATCATTCACTGTCTCTCTCTCTCTCTGTCCCTGTCTTTCTCCCTTACTTTTTATGGTAGCTGGGTTTTCTCTCTAGTTCTAGGGTGGACCACACCCATCAGCAGCAGCATTAGAGGGCAACGCGAAAACATTTGCCATGCCATTCTTTCACTGCGGGTCTCGTGGTTATTTATTTGATAGCTTTGGCAGCTCAGGGCATCGACAATGCCAACGGCAACGGGAAAGGCAATGCCAGAGGCAACCGGCAACCCATCAACCACCGACAGAGTCGAGTTGAGGTCCGTCAGTAATTTTTATTTTTTTTTTCCTTCTTCTTTTTTGTTTTTGGTCAAATCACAGCAGGCGGCCAACAGCCCGAGCATTGATTGTTGTTAAAAACTGAAAACCGTGCCTGAATTATGCGCCCAGCAGAAGCAGCACCAGGCGGGTAAGTTTAATGCTCGAAATATGCAAAATCATGAGTCTGCGTTGATTTTAAATTGTATCATTAAAATGTAAAGACAGCCGTACCAACAGAGCGGCATCATAATGAAAACCAAAACCCAAAACCAAAGCTAAAAACCAACAAACAACCAACAAAGCGAACAAACCAACGGGTCTTCAACGTACTATCGAGTACTCCGTTGTGGCTGCCATTGACGTTTGTAGTTGTTGTTGTTGTTTTTTGGTTGTTCGAGTATGTTTCATTTTTCCGGCTTGTTCATTACACACACACGAAAACTCCTCATTGAAGCCAGACCTGGTAGATCAATCAATATTTTTGTTGCTGTTGCTTTTGGAAGCGCTAATAAACTATGCTGAAAAAAACAACAACAACAACAACGAATAAACGACAAGCCAAAAATAAACAAATTAAACATTTCTGGTCATGGTAGCAATTATGTTGAGTTCTTTTTTACAGCGATTTATATACACTTAAAAAAAAAGTATATTAATCTAGACAATGAGAGGATAACCAAATTTATCTGAATTAAATAAATTTAGAATGGAAGTCTTTAAGTAGCTCTACTTTACCTACAGTTTATTTCGATATAAGGGAAGCCCCATATATATTACATTATTCTTTTGATTCTTCACTTTGACTAAACTAATTCTAAAGAACGAAATTATGAGAATTATTATTTAGGAAATATGTAAACTAAAGCCAGCTAAAGAGTATCCATTCGACCGAAATATTATCATTATCTGCACGTGTAGAGTATCTAAACTTCAACACCAACAACTTATGCTGAACTCTGTGTTTCTTAAATTTTTATTATCCGTGGGCTCACTTTTTGGTCATGCTGTTAATTTAATTTATTTTGTGTGTCTAATTAGAGACACGGAATGAATGAGAGGGAGGAGGGATTGTCTGTTCGATTTGAGTATATTAATTTGAATATCTTTCTTGATTCTAATATTAGACACAAAATTAACATAGAAAATACATAATTACCTACGTACATACATATATGAAAGACTCAGACAAACGAACTGGAAACTATTTTAAATTATTTTAGACGTTTGTTTTATTTTACTACAGAAGGTTATACGAAATTTTGGCTTCTTTCACCCATGACTCATTTTGCAAAACTATGAGTAACTTTGAAACTGATTTAAAGTAATTGTATTTCTAAATATTTAGGTAAATTCGAATACCAAATTAATACAGCTTAATGCCTTAATAATAAGAATCAAGAATATTGACTGATTTTAGCAGTACTCTTGTTTAATAAAAAGGCAATTAAATATTGTAGAGTACTGTCTTTTTAGATACCAAAACTGATACATGATTACGTATACCCGTCATGCATATCATTTGATTGCCTTCAGTTACAATCTCGTTTACACAATGACTATGTGCAACTATTATTATGATTATTTTGTTGTTTTTCTCATTTCTTTTTGGTTTGCTTTGTGCAAAAAGTTTATTAATCAATTGCTCCATCCAATGTGCATATATAGATCAATTTTATCCACTAGGAAATTCATTGCTCACTCAATAAACGCAATGAAAATTGGCATTTTGTTTCAGTCGTTGTCAGATGTTGGGCTATTGTGGCATTTGCATCTATCCTCCAACTGTAGTCCAAATATATACAACGTACATATGTATTTGGCTTGTATGCAAAACGCCAGTTGTTGTAACAATTTATGGCCAACGAGTAGGTTTTTTTTTCTTCTTTTTTCTTTGCACAATATAAATTGGAAAATGGAATATTGTGCAAGCGATTCAAATTACTGATATTTCACTCGATGCATTTGACACATTTGAAGCGCGGCGTGAAATCGAGTGCTCCTTAAAATATACGATACCTACTATGTATGTACATATATCCATACAAATATATGAGTATAAGTGTGAGTCTCATTGTTATGTATGTATGTAATATTGCTGAGCTCAAGTTGGCCGGAACTGTAATGCAACACGTCTAAAAGCTTCACGCAATTGTTGCCAGCTATTAGCAACTCTTTCATTGTTGTTACTGTTGCTCTCGGCTATTGGCAAGTTTTCTTGCAAGCTGTTAAGTCATTCTTAAGATACTCGATGCCTGATTTCGGCCTCAAGTATGACTGCACTTGGTGTTGTTGTTGCCGCCGCTACCAACAATTGATTGCTTGAGTCATACGTTTCAGCAGCAATGAAATAACAAACAGAAAACGACAGACAAATAAAATATTCGAATTGTAAGTACCTTGGACTCAAATTATTTATATTTAGATAATGTTGTTAACATATTTTCAAACTTTAAAAACTGTTATTAGTTTAAATAGATGTCTTCTGAATTCTTTTGGAAGATTTTTGATGGAAATTATCATTTAATTTGTGTAAAATATATTTAAATATTACATGAAAGTTTTAACTTATTGGAATAGCAAAATTTTCCATAATCTTTTCGGACTATTGCATGTTCAACTTCTGTTTGGCACATTTAATATTATGAACTTAAACCAGGTGACCTTTTTATTGCTTTGACTTTCACCTTTTAATTTGTTTTAAGCGTTTTAGAATTCGGGAAACTAAAGGTCATATTATCAGAATACTTTCTTTAAATGTTCTAGGTAGTTTGAATTAAGAGATATCATGTATTTCAGAAGCTTCTTAAGCTGACAGTCTGTATACGTTACATTTCCAAAGGTTTAAACCCCCCAAAAAAAATGCCAAAAATACCCTGTAAATAAACATGTTTGCCTGCCATATAAGTAGAGTCCCAACAGTATGCCTGTCGCCAAACCGGAGCAGGCTGGTTTTCCATCAGCGACAACCGCCACAACAAATTGCCACTCCAAAGGTGTTGGAGCTGCTGTCGTTTCCGTCGCCGTCGCCGTCGCCATCGCCATCGCCGTCTCTGTCGCAGCCGCTGTCGACGTTGTCATCATGTTTGTTTGCTTTTTTTGGTTATCGTTGACACAACAATGGCCCGGCTAGCCAAAATACTCGTACACAATCATCTATTATTGCATTGCCTTAGTCTAACTGGCGTATACGTAATATTTGATTTTATTTTGCAAATGCATTGACAAACTATTCGCTAACGGGTTGATTGAACTGTCATTAGCTAGCGGGGCTATGTGATATAATTTTGCTAATTTCGTGCATGTCTGCATTTATGAAAACCAAATGGAAATTTACCTAATTAAAATGCCCCCCAGTGCAATTTGTCTGATGAGTTTCGCTCGAGTTGAGTGTGTGTATCGACTGACGGAGAAGGAGTAGAAGGAGTTACTTGGCACAATTGACATTATAAATATTTCAAATGATTTGCTTTGGCTAATGGCAATTGGGTTGGCCGTAAAGGTAAATGACATTTAATTGGCCTACACTGCGGAAATTGACCAATTGACATACATTTTTAAAAACGTTGAGAAAGTAGGTACAATTAATTGATGGTATGCCATTCTAATTCGCCTGTGGGAATCAAGCCAAGTGTCCTGGGCAATTGCCATTACAATAATTATGTGTGCGGGTGACTCCTTTTGTTTGCTACCAGTTCCGGTTTATTATACCCACATATACAAATGTATGTATGACTTGACTATATTAGATGGTTCCAGAAAGCTGAGCAGCAGCAATTTACGATTTCTTTCATTGTTCTGCAATAAAAATAGCATCACGTGCTAAGGCACAGAGCTTACTATAAAATTGCTTTAACTCCGACACCATCAGCACCACCACCAGCCCAACAGAAGAAGCCAAAACGAAACAAACAAAATCATAAAAAAAAATGCCGCACTTTTCTTTCAAAGCAAATGGAGAAGATTTTGCAATATATATTTTTTCGTTTTCGGGTTTTGAGTCATGCCAAGCCAATTGTCTAAGCGAATCACAAAAAACACCAACAACAAGAAAACAGAAGAGGAAAAAAAGCAGCAAAAGTTGCGCAAAAACAGAAAAACTTTTTATGACTCCAAATCTAACGGCAAGCCGCAACGAATGGCCGCACTTTTGGCTTTAACGGTGGAGAGGAGACAACCACTTCGAATTGGATTCACCGTCACCGTTGATGTCAAGGTTAAGCGTCTGTAGGCACGAGCATGGCGAATAAAAAAATGCGGGTCAATCTTACTATTATATACACTAAGCTAAAATGAGATTCTAGTGTAAAAGGTATGCTTATTATGGGGTCAGCTAAAATGCTTTGAAGCTTCTTTTCTTTTAGCCAACCAATTCTGACAAATGTCCAATCATAAATATTAAAATGAAATTTTCGTGACCACAAATGATGCTACAATTAATATTCATTAGTAAATGATGTTTATGGTAGCACAACAAAAAAAAAAACGATCTTTAACCAAGTAAGAAGATGAAAAAAAAAACTAACTAACATTTTACAACAATTTTGTGCTAAATATAGAATTGGCAAAGGGCGTGGGTCAATGAACTGGGCTCAATTTAATGTCCTCTAATGATCGGAGAGTTAACTAATAGCAGAGATTAATTAACTAACACTTTAGCGATGAACAAAATATAACAAAAAGTAAAAAATATTGATAAAGAATTTCAAATTATTTTAATATAGTAGAGAAAAGTAAAGAATGACAATTATTAAGTAAACTAAATTTATTGACATTTGATTGGGTTATTAGGTAAATAATTATTAGTAACTAATATCTATTAATTGTGTGTACTAATTTAAATAAGCAAAAAACGACTAATATTTATTGACTTTGTCATTTTGGGTATTAAACTAACTTAATTTAGTTTACTTGGCATTAAAGCAAATTATTATAGAATAATGTCTGGTAATTCGCTCTGTTTCAGTCTAAATCAGGTCCAAACCGAGTCCTAGCTCTTGCAAGAAACTTCTTTCACTATTCACTTGCCATTAAAATTTTAATGTGTCTAGAAAAGAAAAAACTTTTGAAAACAAATAACTTTATTCTAGAATCTAAGCCAAATCGTTGCCATCATTAGGCGAAATTTACTTCTTTAGAGTCAATTAAAGAAACATTTCTCCATTTTTAGTATATGTTCATTTTGAAATCAATTTCGGTTTGTGCTTTATTTTTCTCTTTTTATGTTATTTTGCTGATTGCTAATAATTATACGCGAGCGTAAAAAAAAAATATTATATATATGTATATAAACTTAAAAAAAAAATGATTGTGGCTGCTGTTGCTGTTTTTGCTGCTCGTGGGTGGGCAGGGTATATAAATCAAATCTGTCTAACAGATAACTGGATACAGAGAACTAACACCCCCTCCCGCGCCACGTCCCACATCCGATTCTGACTTCACTTGATGTGTGCTGTCATGTGTTTATTTTGCCTAACTACCCTGTGGATCGCAGCACATCATTAATCATAAAACACGACTTGTTCTTGACTAGTTCTTGTTGTTGTTGGTTGGTCCTCTCTGTCCCTCTTTTTGTCTCTCTCCTTCTTAGTTTCAAAGTGCTAATTGATTTTGGCTGCATTTCGGTTGCCCTTTTTCTGGACAAATTGGTTATTTTACACTTTTCATTTCGCATCTCGCGCCAGTTGGCCTCAAGCGAAAGTGGCCAAGGAGATTGCTTTTATTTTTGTTTTTTTTTTTTTCTGGGAATTTTCTGTGGATTGGCCATTAGTGTGATTTTCGCTCTCTTAATGAGTTTTTGAATAGCAAAAATATTATTGATTAGTCCATACATTTTTGTGGTTGGTCAGTGTGGATATACTTTTCTTTGTGGGTTAGTGGGACTGCCTGACTCCACGAAATCAATTTCATCAATCAAAAAATTGAACTTTTTCGATTCTTTGTTCTCTGTTTCTGTTTTGTGTTTCTTTTGTGGAATTGAATTTACGATCAGGCCAGTCCCGCATTGCATTCACTTGCTAGGCCATAAAAAAAGAAAACACAACACAGAATCAAACTCAAAAAATGAAAGAGGAACATTTCCATTTAGTTAAAAGTCAATGCCGCATAATTTAACAGGAAATCATTAAGCGCAGGGGCATGTTTAAAAATATTTTACGCCCTCTCCCCTCCGCCTCTCCCTCCATCACTATCTCATGGGTCCCTGCCCAATGATTAGAGACTCAGACAGCAAGGCATTTAAATGAAATGCTGCCAGAATTAGAACTGTAAACAACATGTGTTGAAATGCCTAATTGATTGACTTGACTGAGCTAAGATGACGGTGGTCCCCGTTAAATTACCGTCTAGTAGATAAAAACAAAAATGAAGCAAAAACTTTTTGTATGTTTAATTTATGGCATTGGCATTCAATTGGAAAGAATTTGATGGATGATTGAAGCTCAACATTTTAGAAAAAGTTAGTGACTACACTTAGATTAGCTTTTGGATTATTAGAGACGCATTCGCATGACGGAAGAATGCAATTAAGACTGATTATTGTGTTAGGTGTTTAGCTTAGCTCATAGAAGTTATTTAATCAATTTTCCTTCATCCTGACATTCACAATTTATTACTTAACCGCGCTTTTGTTGTTCATATTTATGGCTTTTGCATAGCAACTCCAACTCTTTCTCCTCACTCTCTCTCTCCCTCTCTCTCTCTCTTTCACTCTTTGCCAATTACAGTTAACGCAGACAATAGAACATAAAACATTCTAACACTAAACTTCAGTTTGGCTAGAATGGGCTTCTGGGTTTCTTCTTATATGAAAGCCTTTTTTTTACTTCATTTAGGTTTATTTTTAGTTTTTTTTTTGTTGTTGTTGTTGTGGAGCTTCTTTCTACTTTCCAATTGGCAATAAAGCATGCGAAACCAATAGCACTTTTTGTTACTTTTTCTTCCTGTGCACCCGAGTTGACCACAAAATGTTGATTACCACGCTCAGATATACGAAATGGACCATAGCCAAGAGAGGTTTGGTTTTTTGTTTTGGCATGGACCTGAAGCTGATATTGGCATTTTCACGCGCCCTCGAACCGCAGTCACAATGGCGCAGAGGCGTTGTAAATGACCAAAAAAGGTTGCACAACAAAATATCAGACTAGACCCAAATTTTCCACCTCCCCCCTAGCCCCAAATGCCCCCATTCATTCCCAATGCAATACTTACTTGCTTAAAGAGTGAAAGAGGCAATAGGAGGCAGCCATCTAACGGTAGTTCCAGTTAACAAGCTAACGTAAATTAAGATCGCTTGTTCTATACTATGCAGCAGCAGCAGCCACAGCAGCAGCTGAGGTAGCCAACTTTTTTCTTGGAACACACAACACACAAAAAAAAAAAAACCCCAAATGTGTTTGAAAACGAGTAAACAAAAGAATCAGCTAAAAGAAAAACAACAGCAGCAGCAGCCAACTCAAAAATTGGTTTGTTTCGTCTGTTTTATTTTCGTTTACAAGAACTCTAACCAAAAATGGAAAGGAGGCAGCCAGAAGAATGCATCAAAATAGACTGACTGACTGACAGACAGACAGACAGACTTTTGACTTCAACTTCACTCAACGCCAACGCCAACGCAGTAAAGAACACTGAAATCAGACACAAGTGCAACCCAAATTATTGAACTCTACGTTGAGGGGGAGAATAGGAGGTGTTGCCCCTTCCCCCAAGCATCATGTTAGATGAGCTGGTGGCTTTCCAGAAAAACATCAACAGAATCATTGGACGGAGAGTGGGTCAGTCAAATGTTTGAAAAACTCAAACCACATACATCTCTTTGTGTAGTTTTAGAATCTATTATTAAAATCGATTTTCATATGCAATAGCCTTTCCCTCTCTTTAGAGTTGGTACTTGCCCGCATTAACATTAGCCTCATTTGGTCTCTGTCTCTCTCTCTCTCTCTCTTTTCTCGTAATGATCAATCAACAGATCTCTGCCTCATATCCACCTATGCATAGATTGTTCGCCTTTTTGTATCTCTCGTTTTTCATGAGCCAGCATAATAAAGAACTACATATGCCATATATACAAATCGATTTCACCCAGTTCTTATTTTCTTTTTCGTTTTTCTTTTCCTGCATGTAGCACATATTTTCTTTTATAGCCTGCCTGTCCATGCTCCATTCTCATTCTCTTATTCTGTTGGTTGGCTTTCAAAAACCATTAAACTATTTCGACTGTCGATGTTCTCCAAAACGCACATAAAATCCTATAGGAGCCCAACCCAAAACGAAAAAGAAAACTGGGAATTTTTGTACGTTTTTGGCGCTTGCCTGCCTAGAGGTCCCGTAGATTTTTTCTTTTATTTTTATTCTAGGCTAGTTAGATCGCGTGCACCATGCTAAGCATTTTGTTGTTATTGCTGTTCTTGTTATAAATAAAAAAAAAAAATAAAAAAAAACCTTGGCACTTTATGACTTACTTGGTGGACAAACCACTAAAGAAAAAAAAAAACCAAAACCTTGCCATCTCACTGCGGAAATAGACTTAATGATCAATTAGCTTTGGAAGCAAAGAGTCACCTAGCCGAACCTAGAGTTGGTGAGCCGTTAGCTTCCGAGCCAAAGAACTGGGCACGGCAAAATGTAATGATCAGCTATGCGTCACTGCAATTAACCCAAACTCTAATTGAGGGACAAAAGCAATGCTGGACATAGAAGAGGGAGAGCATAAAGTGTGTATTTTAAGGCCATTACAGATGGCTTCCTGTTGTCGCCCGATTCTTACATAAGAATCACTGAATCACCCCCTCACGGACCCATCGAATGATTGCGCAAGCGACACATACATAAGCGCGAGACTAAAGACATTGCAATTCCCCAACTCAACTCCAGTCGACTTCCAACTTGCAACTCCCAACTGGCAAGTTGCAACTCCCGATGGCTGCAGCAGCAGCAGCTTTAATTGGAAATTGTTGAAGAAACATCTCTTCACATCAACATCGTCAAGTGTTCTAGTTACGTGGCTGTCGTTTGCTTTCAATCTTTTGGCGCTCCAGCAATTGCATCACGCAAAGCAAAGGCAACGGGTTTACCTTCTATATATGTGTATGTTGTGGGGTGTGTGTGTGTGGCTCCTTCTTTAGATACTTTCTAAAGCCTCTCAGAAGCAGTAACAGCAATAGCAACAGCATCTCTCGCTTCACTTGGTTTGTTTTTTTTTTTTTTTCATCCAATTTTTTCCCCCCCTCACATATCCCTCCTCTGGTGCTTGTTGTTTTTGTAGTTTTTTTTTTTTTTTTTTGTTTAGCGCCCAGGTAACTGTTCCAACTTACAACATTTGCTGTTGGGAAACTGGTGCAAGCTTCTACTTTTCTTCTATTTCTTTCTCTAGGTTTGTTTTTTTTTTTCCAAGTTTTTGCCAGTTGCCTGGCTGCAAAATTAGCAGTTAGTTTTACTGTTGTCCATGGTCTTTGAAGCTCTGATTTTGTTGTTCTATGTATGACATTACTTTTCTTGTTGTTGTTGCTTCTTTCGCTTTTTGTTGCGTCAAATTGGAAATGTGGGCTAGAACCCGGGGACAATAACTAACTGGTTGGTTGGTTAGTCTGTTGGCAAAGCAACCACGGGCCCTTTTGTTCTTAAAGTTTTCTTCTAGGTTTTTATCTTATTTTCTTCATTTTTTTTTTTTTTTTTGCAGAAATTAATTAAGTGCCTTGTGACTGGAGGGGATTTATAGAGCTTGTTAGAATAGTTTCACCAAGTGGTTGTAGTGTTTGGTTCCATCTAGTCTCTCTCTTTCTCTATGTGTCACATGAGCCCAATGTGTAATAAAAACTAAAAATGTCTATAAATTTTTGCAAGCAGCCATAAAATTAGATCGTAAACTTTGCGATGAAATTTTATTTCATCTCTATTTACTTTTAGTTGCTAATTAAAAACAAAACAAACTGAAAATTAAAGCAATTCTCCTGAAATTCGGTAAATTAATGGCATATAATTTTGCAGTAATTTATAACAGTTGAAATTGTTGACCAAATGACAGAATGATTCAATTTCACAATCAGCAAAAGCAAAAGCATGAAAGGATCATTTATAAAAGCCATACTTTGTTGGTCAATTGAATTCCACAAACAAATTGAATGGGGGGTTAAAGAGATGAGATGGAGCTAGCCTTTAGATAGATAGAGGGCAACCCTTTCATAATGGTGTACATACGTACGTATATCCTCCCGCTGACAGCTGCTGTTGTTCCTGTTTGCCACTGGCTGATGGATTGGCTGACTGAGTACCAGAAAAAGCCACCCAAAAAGCAGAAATGACAACCGCGACACATAGCTTAAGCGATTTGGGGTAACAGGGGGGTTAACCAACCATCCGCTTATTTGGTTTTGACTTCGCTTTATCAGCAATCTGTCAGTTGGGGCCAACACAGCAAAACGACAGTCACAGCGGCAACATCATAATCATCAGACATCAGCAACAGCAACAGCAACGGCAACAGCCACAAGCGGCAGCTTCAAAGACCAAAAAGAGACAACTTCTGACTGCGTGGTTCTCGTTACTTTTTCATTTTTTTTTGTTGTGTTTGACGTTGAATTTACAAATTACAAATTACAACTAATTAAAACTTGATGATTCTGCGTGAGTGAAATCAAGCGCAGACAGCCGGCATGTTTTTACGCTCATCGTCCCTGGCATTTTCCTGATAAGCAAATGAGGAAGTAGCGGCCCCAGGCAGAAAATTCTTTGAAAGCATTTTACGCTTGTACTTAATTTTTGTTGTTTTTTTTTTCTTACTTCAAATTCTATTTATTTGCGCAAGTCATGACTGAGCAGCTCGCTCAGTTAGTTGGTTGGACCAATGATGCTTATCTATATATGTCTGGGTATATGTATTGGATGGGGCCAGTCTTGGCAACATCCGCTGCACAAAATAGTTGTACAGGAAATGTTTTTTTTTTTTTTTCCTTCTCATTCTTCGTTTTTAGAGGTGCAAATAAAAAGTCAACATGCAAAAGTGCCCGATAAAATGAGGCAAATTTGCGCCAGAAGCAAAAATGAAATGTGAACAAACAACACATTGAAATTGAACGACCCAAATGCTACTCATTTGTTAGAATTTGGTCAATTCAATTAGAATCACATGACCTCCATTGATTAGTCACTATATCGCATAGAAAAAAGTTGTTGTTAAGGAGATAAATATATTTCAATCATTCCATTTACTTAAAGTCTTTGGAGTTTTGAACTTGGATTAAAGTGGAAAAAAAAATCGCTTAGGGGCTAAAAATTTTAACAAATCGCCTTTGGTTATAGAATCAAACTCAATATAAAATGGGATTGAGAGGCTATATAAACTCAAACTCTCAAATCAAACTTCAACAGTTTTCTACCAATCGAATCGCGATTATTATATATTTTTTGAATTTAATACAACTTAAAAATATATTCTGTATAATTAAGGTTATTATGAAAAGTGCCCAAAAGTGTCGAAAGAATCTGTTTACAAAGATTTAAAACTTTTTTGACTTTAAAACAGGATTTAACTTCATTTGTATGATAAAATGTTGTATTAATTATTGATAGTTAAGCTTTAGTGGCTGAAATTGCTGGTTAAATTTAATAGATGCAACTAAAATTACTTATGAGTATTTTGAATCTGAATTCATCATCAGGTATATAACATTCATTACTTTTAAATAAAAGAGAATTCTTTAAACAATTGTAAATATATTTTTTTTATTAAAAAACTCACATTATTATTTGCTGTCTAATATGCTCTTTCTGTCTCCTTTGGAGTTGAATAAATGGTGCAAAAATATATAAACATTTTATGCCGGTTTTTGTGTGGGAAAGCAAATAAAATTATTATGACAACGATGGCGACGTTGACGTTGACAACAGCGCCAACGACGACGACGACAGACTATGATGACAACGCCGGCGATGCTGGCTATGGAGATAAAGACGGGGCAATTGACTTGTCCAACAACGGCCCACGGAACTTTGGGCCGAAACCAAAGAGACCAAGAGACAGCAAATACATATAGAACCATGAAGAATAACAACAACAAAAAAATGTCTGACAGTTAGGTTATCGTTGGGACTGTTTCGTAATTAAATATTGTCATCATCATCATCATCATGAAGGTTGACTGTTGCAGTTATGGTTTAACTCTTCAAAACTGTACTGAGTGCAATTTGATGAGCTGACTCGGGCTTGTGGCAACTCGTGCTCTAACAACAGGAAGTGCGAAAACTATTAGTGGCACTTATATATTCATTAGAGCCAGTTAGAGACACCCGAGAGCAGGTTGAGCCAGCAACTAATGCCAAGACTGGAGATGCTCTAATTATATGGCTCGTTGAAATTAACGAGGGGCATTCGAGAGGATGGTGGGTGGTTAGGATAAGGATGTGCATCAGGATGCTGGGGCGCGCTGTTCACATTTGCATAATGCTATTAATATGTTTGAATGTCAATGCACTTTTCCCCCTATCAACTTTAAAGTTCAATGTTCTTGAAGGATGACTTACCTTTTAATGATAAAATAAATATAAATTATATTTTATATGTTTATTGCTGGTCGATTTTGTTGTTGTTGTTGCTGTTGATTGTTAATCGTATTTGATTTGTTGTTGATTTTATTTCGCATTATAATCGGCACACACAGACACAGTACACAGATACACAAACACACACAAATCAAAGCAAACTCCGCTCAAAATTATGATTATATGCAAGAAATGATATTAGGTATAAAAGTGAAGAGCTGCTTGTTTCTTTCTCTTTTGTGCTTATTCTTTCTCTCTTTCCTTTTATCTTTATGCTTTTTGCCTTTTGCGCCACATGGGAGCGATTTCCAAGGAACTCACCCAAAACTCAAACTCAAATACACACACCGTAGAGAATTGAGGATACACTCGCACACACTCGAACACACACTCCCACAGTCGCACAACGGAGCGCAATAATAAAATAAAAAAAAAGCAGCGTAAATGCTTATTTATTTGCAAGTCGTTCACAAAATGCGGCTCTTGTATAATTTATGAAGCCAAGGCACACGACGACAATGTCGACAATGACGATGACTACTTCCTACTACTACATACATTGAGGGATTGAGGACAACGCGAACTCCGCACACAACTCGAACCCGATAAGCATTTTGAAAGCGAAATTGAACTTGTTTCTATATATATTTGTATATATATGTATGTATATGTTTTGGTATGTATATATTTCGTTAATGTTATTTGAGGGTTCTTTTGTTTTTTTTTCGATCCCTTTTTAGGCGCGGACAGCTATAAAAATCCTTTTTGGAGGCCAAAGGGTCCGTAAAAAATGTATAAAATGAAAAATATTTGATTGCACTTTCGTTTGTTATTATTATTATGATTTGTGTTCGTTATGATATTAGCTGGTTTATTTTCTTTGATTGTCAACTGAAGTTAGATTTTTATGTTGCCGCTGCGACTGCACTGACCGAGACTGCATCGGCAACTGGCCATCAATCAAAGGCCTTTTTGATGGCTTAACCCACGAATGCAATGAATCTCGAACCGATCAACCCAGACGAATTCGAAAAAACGACCGAGCCGAGCGATACCCAAAAACCGAAACGCCCCAAAGTCAAAGCAAACCCGTCTTCTACTTTAATGCCGTCCGTCGAAGCGTGCGTTGGGTCCAACGATTCACCAGCAACTAAACGGTTGTTCGTTCGCTTGGAGCTGGCTCACTTGGCTCCATGGATAACTTGGATAACTTGGATAACTTGATGGTGTTTGGGCCCATGGAGTGCAAGTATGTGAGAGTATTTTGGCGCCAATTGTGTAGAGTTTTTTGAAATGCCGGCTTCAGAGAATGAGAGAGAGACAACTGAGAGAATGTACGAGGAGGGACAGACTGCATTCCACGTGCATTCAAAAAGCCGGGTTCAATTTTTTTCTATGCTTTCCATTTTTAAATAAATTATTAAAATTCAAGCATATTAATAAAATCTACAACTCATCTAAATTCTTAATAACTAAATTATTATTAAAAATTATAAACTTGAAAATTTGAATTTTCAATTTTCAATAACTGGTTATTAATATTTTTATAATTTTTAGTTATAATTTCTTGAGTAACTATTCGATAGATACTTTTACAATAAAATCTATCTTATGGATACAATTGAAATTATTTACGAATGTGACGAGCAAAACAAAATACAAAGTGTGTAGACTTGGAGAGCGTCTGCGCATTGCTCTCTCTTTCTCTCTGTCTCTGAAAAAAAGAGCCGGCTCTAAATATAAATTGCCATCCACATAGACATCAAATGCAAAGACTCCACCAAAAACGACTCACACACAAATGGAGTGAATTTTCGTTTGATGGAGGTTTGGGGCGGGGGAGCCCACTGCAGCATCTGCTTTACATCATAAACGCCAGGAATACATAGTAGATACTTCCAAGTTGAAGATACAAAAATGTGCATTAAGTGTGCTTGTGCCTGTCTATCAAATGGCCATGAAACCGAAAAGAGGAATTTTTCAGAATTAACCATAGAAGATATGTACATACCCATGTCATTTACACACACACACACATACACAACACATACACTTGGACATACCAATCAAATTATGAGAGATTCCAAAAACTAGGGATTTTCATCATAATTCGCCATAATTTGCCCGCAAATGTGAATTTCTATCCCACACACAAACACACACATTATGAAGCATTTGGTCATCGTCTATGGAATTTGTGCGCAAAAATATTTATCTACGCTAATTTTGAAGCTTTCAACTTGTAAATGTGTGTGTGTGTGTGTGTGAATAAAACCGCAGGAACTATTGCAATGGGCACCGGCAATTTTGTTGTATTGCTCGCGTGCCGATCATCGAGAATTGAACATCTTTGGCAGTCTTTTGCTGCAGTTGAACGCCTTAAAAAATATTTTTGTGTTCTTCATGGAAAAGTTTTGGTTACATTGTCCAGTCTGTCGGGTACTGGGACAACGATGACTGGATCTCGATGTGGTTGTGGTTGAGGTTGTGGCTATGGCGTTTGGTTTATGGTTTATGCGCCGCCGTTTTTGGTCTATTAAAATGATTGCAGTATTTACGTAGCGTTTTTCGACCATAATTCGTATTTGCTCATCATCATCATCATCATCATCGTCATCCATGGAGCCTTTGTTAGCTGCTCATCTCTGTTTTTTTTTTTTTTTTGGTTTTTATTTTTGCATTCAATGCTTTAGCTGACTTTGTATCGTGTTGCCAGAGACCCAACCAGCCCTCAAGCATTTGACCCTTCTGTCTATGGTTTTCTATTGTTTATCTACGACAAGGCAGGCCCAGCCAGGACTGGGCTCTCCCTCTCTCTCTCTCTTCCTTTGGAACCTCCTTGGTGCGTTAATATTTCCATGTTATCGCCCAAGGGTTAGCACTGGCGTATTTACAATGATTATTGATCGCTTAATACGAATTTCTATATATTTCTCTTCTGTGTTCGTGTTTATTTGTGCAGCTTAGAGATATTGTTGGTGTGATATTTTTTTTCGTTTTTCGTTTGCCCTAAAAATAAAAATTGTAATGTTTGCTCATAGTCTTTTTTTTCTTCTGTGTGATCAATTACTGTGATCTGTGTGAAAGTTGATTGCAAAACTTTCAGTTTGATTATGATTATGCTGAGCATATGTCTTCATGTTGTTTGCTCGTGATATTTGTACACTTTCCAAGCATTAACTCACATGATGATTGCATTTGAAGTTGGTTTTTGTTTGCCTCACTCCCAAAACTCTTACAAATCCCACAGAAATGAAAAGCAAAAACATAAATTAAATCAAATTGCTACGACAAATTGCAGCCAAGATGGGTAAAATCGAGTAAAAGAAACCCTAAACAAAAGAAAACACTTAATTTTAAATTCAGAAATCAAAAGACCAGGACAATGAACTGCAACCAAAAACCCAAAAACTGTGCAGACCCTAAATAACCTGTTTAGTGTGGTTAATTTTTTTGGTTTTTTGTTCAAACTTCCGTTTGAGACAGAACGAACGCTGCCAATTTTGACAGATTACAAGGCATTAAAAGTGGATTGGGGCCTTGGGGCAATGTTTTTGGGTAAGCCACCACCAGCAGTGAGAAGAAGATCTTTAATCAATGGCTTCAAATCAGGCGATGCCATCAACGAAACATTATAAATTCACCCAGGAGCCAACGAAAACGAAGCTACAATTCACAAATGCAAAGGAGCCACCCTGCTGATTTCAATTACGTGTACCAAATAAGAACAGGGAAAGAGTTTTACCCAAAAATTTATGCGCTGCATGGATGAAAGCATTTGGAGAGTAATGCAACATAAACAACGAAAATAACGTCAAATCCGCAGACGACACCAACGATTAAACACCACAAATCAAAGGCAAAGGAAAATGTCCCCAACAAACCGAGAGGAAACCGAGAAAACCACAACCCACGAAAAAAAAAAAAACTCACTAAAAGTCAAATGACAAATGCAAAAGCATTATGAGAAATGAAATCAAGTAAAACGAATAAAACGAACACACACCACACAAAAAATGGAAAGAAAATTGGGAAAAAAGTCCAACTAAAAGCAAACATAAAGTGTTGAATGCTTGCGGAAATCACTTGAAACCGAGAATAAATCAAAAGGAAACAATAATGGCAACCAGAAACAAAGAGAACGCAATGTAACACAAAGTAGAAAATGGCATTTTGCCGGTTTCCGTTCAAAAAAAAAAAACTAAGGACAACTGGTGAGAATAGCTGCAGCATATTAAAATCAGATGGCGAATAGGACAAGTGGCGAAACTTTCAAGCACAAAACAGTAATAAATGGGAGAGTAAAATCAAATGCATCATCATCAGCATTATCGCTATCATCCTGAACACAAACAACAAACCAACAAACAGAAAAGCGACAGAGGCTGCCAGGACATGGTGTCCTTGCCCGACCAGCTGTGTGATTTATATGCCATTGTCAACGTCAACTTGAACTTTCTCTCTCTCTTCTTCTATACCATGAACGAGTCTGGCCCATGTCTGGACGACTGGACTTAATTGGTGTGTGTATATGTGTGCACATTAGTCACTCTGCTCTTTAAGTTCTACAATACAATTTAAGATTAATTCATTTAAATTGCATTTGATAATCCAATTATCTAATATTTAGTGCAATTTGTTAAATGCAATCTAACCAAATTACAATTTATAGTTTATTTTACAGTCTTCTCAAATAAACAAAGCGTAATAATTTGACCAATTAGTTTAGAAAGATAAGGCAATCGTTTAGTTAAAGAAAAATTAAACTACAGCCAAACAGGAATGTCTACCAAATCAACTCAATCGCATTGATTATGGCCTCTTACTGAAACCCATATTGAAGTTGGCCTAATCTTACGTTTTAATGAACGTTGCCATGGCCATTTAAATGATTATAATTTTGCATTGCCCAAAAAAAAAAAACTAAAATACTAAACTTTACTTTGAAAACTTTGCAGACAGTTTTTCTGCCATTTTACCTCACAATCGTTTAGTTTCGGTTTTCTTTTCATTGGGTTAGTGTGAGTTTTTTGTTTTTTTGTTTTTCAGTTTTATTATTTTCATTTCGCCGTGCAGCATTTGAATTCAAATGTGCTTTTAAATCGGCTTAGTTATGCGAGCAGCTTTTATGTTCCAGGCGGCTTAAATTAATGCGCCAGCACGAGTTTTTAGCATGCAAGTCAAAACAAAAACCACTACGAATAGCAACAAAACAAAAAACAAGAAGCGAAACCCAGGAAAAAGATCGACTGGATGAGAAGGCTAAAAGGTAACAGCATATACATACATATATTTATGTATAATGGTGCATAGAAAGGTGCTTAAATTGGTTTAACGCGACTTTACATATTTTGTTGGATGCTTTGTACATCGAAATGATTGAAGTAAATTGATTTTAAGGGCCACAACAGCTGATATTCAACTATAAGTACCTCACCTGGTAAGTGCCATTCGATTATTAGGGGACTACCACTTCATAATCTAATCTATGACACTCTCACGCCCACTTTTTGCCATCAAATGTTTCACTTTGTCGTCATAATTACCTACACTTAATCGAGCCTCAAGTATTTTGCATTATTATTTTATTATTAAACACCTTTAACTTTTACTTCAATTCATACATGGACTTATTTAATTCATAAGTTTTGGCACTTGAATATTGATCTTATAGTTTACTCCATATAAAATGGGAAAACCTTCTATATAAAACTTTTTAAGTTTTATTATTGTAAACATTGTCTAAAGTTAAACAAATAAATTATAAGAGATCTCTATATTTCTATTATGAACTGCGTCATAATTTCTGAACAATTACTTTCTATATTGATAAACTCAGAAACTTTATAAATTAGACAGTAATAAGAGAACATCAAATGCGTCTCAGATCTTTTCAAACTAAATGTTCCGGGACTCGAGAAAGACAAAGGCCAACGATTGATAAAAGAGTTCTTTCAAAGAAGAGGACGGGGAACTGAAGATGTTTTTTTTTTTGGGGTGACTGCAGCATCCACCTCAACATTATGTATAGTCACGAATAGAACACTGCTCTGTGTGTTTGTAGTAATAAACTTTAATGGTTATCTATGAACAAACAACTGAGAATCTCTTGGAATGGATGAACTCAAATCACACATGACATTTGAAATTCTAGAAATCAAATTAGAGTTGTTCTTGTTGTCGATTAGCCTGGGCAAACGAATTTTTAAGAGGCCACTCGCCAACTTCCGCTTTAATCTAAATAATCGCTGAAGTCATATGGCAAAAAGAGACTGACTGCCACCAGTATAAAAGCCAAGTTAACAATTGAAATGAAATATTTTTTATTAAATGCCAAAAATAAATTGGCGCTGTTTGGATTTTGCCTGTTGTTTTTGACAAGGGGTCATCATCAATTATATGGCAGTGGCAACAGGTGAATAATATACGACAGCAAATTCTTTTCCTTTTTTTTTTTTACTAAATATAAAACAAAGATACTAGAAGGCAAGCAAAAAAAAAAAGAAAGAAACCAGCGCCTACGATGGCGTTGGCCACTTAATCAAAATTCAGACATGAGCAAACATTTCGCACAATAGTGATAACAGCAATTAGCCACATTACACGACGCAATGGCAAGTGGCAGAAAAGCCCCCATGCTCAGTGAGAATTCTTCAGCCAGAAGCCACTAGCCTGAGAGCCCTACTTAGGTGGCGATTTGTCGCGATAACGAACGTTTGCGGCTGGCGGGCGGCGGCTGGGCCAGGCCATAAGACAAAATTACCTGAACAAGCTGTCATCGTGAGTGCTTTTTGGCCAATGAATTAAAAGCACATCGTAATTAAAATAAATAAGTTAGCAATAGATACTATTACCAAGAACGAAACGAACATTGGAACGAAGCGAAAAGTTGTTAAAGCAAACGGCCCCGAACTTGTCGCGAAATAGTTGAACGAGAAAAGGCCAAGCGGCTGGCCGTGACTACGCAGCGCGCGAAAAACGGAACTTTTCATTTAATTTAATTAGCCAACTTGTGATTAAGTGCAAAAAAAAAAAAAAGAAAAAGGAAAAACTATGACTAAGAAAAACTTTGGTGGCGGAAAACTAGCCATCATAATGTGATGATGATGGTGATCTGTTGCCAAGTGGAATTAATGGCGGCAACAGGACTAGACCTAAAAGGACTTTCATTGACCATAGGTGGGTAGAGATAAATCCTGAAAATTAAAGTCGATATGTTATTTCACCATTTTACGTAATAATGATAATCCTGTAAATATTTTTTCTTCTTTTTTGTCATTTCAGCTGGTAATGGCAGCATCATTCCAGTGTCTTCAAATAATTCGGAAACTTATGATCTGATCCTTAATATAACAGAAGTTCCCCTGCCCGACGATTGCCCTTCGTTGAGTAATGCCAATTCTTTGACACAAACTGAATTAATTGCTCGACTGACTGACAGTTGTCGATATGATAAACTCGAGCCACCCATCAATCTAACCGATAATGGCGAAGAACAGGATCCATTGGATGTATATGCCCGTTTCTATATATATGTGATTAAAAATCTCGACTCGAGTGATATGCAATTTATGGTTCAGGGTTTATTGCAATTTCGTTACTTTGACTCACGCCTGGCCTTCTCCTCGTATGCTCCGAATCGAAAGCAACCCATTATGGGTGAGGGAAGATTAAGGGATTTGATATGGGTGCCGCATGTATTTCTGGCCAACGCTCACAGTTCCAGTGTCCTGGGCACAACGGAGAAAGATGTTGTGACCACCATTTATCCTGACGGAACTGTCCTCATATCCACACGCATTCAGGCCACGCTATATTGTTGGATGAACTTCCAGAAATTTCCATTCGATGAGCAAAAGTGTTCTACCATTTTGGAGAGTTGGATTTATAACACGTCGGTGCTGCAACTCCATTGGGAGGACACGAATCCAGTGACATTTGACCCGCAATTGCAGTTGACGGAATACTATCTAATTGGTTCGTTATACAATGAATCTGTCAGTGTCTCGGATTCTTATACCATGACCCATGGAGCTCTTGTGGGTAACTATAGTACCTTGAGTTTCAGTGTAATGCTCACACGGGAAGTGGGCTATTACATAATTGATTATTTTCTGCCATCTATTATGATTGTGACTATATCCTGGGTGTCCTTTTGGCTTCAGGCAGATCAAACTCCGGCACGAACCACCTTGGGTTGCACCACACTTCTCTCCTTCATCACTCTATCCCTGTCGCAGGAGAATAATCTATCCAAAGTTAGTTATGTAACCATGTCGGAGGTGTGGTTTCTGGTCTGTACTATTTTCATTTTTGGCAGCCTGGTGGAGTTTGCCTTTGTGAATACCATCTGGCGACGTAATAATAATCTAGAGCTAAAGAAACGCACCACCAAATACATTGTGAAATCGACTTTTGTGCCCAATTTAAAGCGGAATCGTCGTGGCTACAATCGAAGTAACAGCACCATGAGCACCTGCAGCATGGATAAGGGCAATAATGGTGGTCAGAATAATACAGTTATCACTATTGAGACGCCCATTATAATTGGTGGTGGACTGAGTCGAGAGGATTCTGCCATTAGCCTGGAGGAGAGTGAAAGTAGCCTGGGCTCTGGTTCAACGGCAAGTCTAACGGAAAAAGAAAAACCGCCACAAACATTTGCCACCATGACCCCCAAAGAGGTATCTCTATGGATAGATCGCAAAATGCGTTTCGTCTTTCCATTGGCTTTCATCATATTTAACGCTTTGTTCTGGACCTTGGTCTATTGTCTGTAAAGGGCAGAACAGAAGGTATCTCAGTAGATGGAATGGGGATAAAGCAAAACTGTGATTGCAATTGCTGAACAGCCCGGACTGTGTGTCCTGTATCTATTTCAATATTTCTCAAAAAAAAGCTATTATATTTAATTGTAATATAACTTTAAGTTTTTCTATGTATTAAATAGTCAGTATTTGTTTTTTAATAAATTATATTTTGATACTCGAATGAGGGCCTTCTTCTCCTGGCATGTCATTTCGGGGAAGGAGGGCAAAATATCATTTTCAACTCAACACCTACAACTTAAGCCCCACGCACGTACAGAACTGATAAATTTGTGCTTATTAGCTAAGGCAGTCATCGACATCGAAACGAAACGAAACGAAGGCAATAAAACCGAGTCTGAAGACTCCACAACTTTGGGGAGCAATGGTGAACAAGTTGCCTGTTCCTTGGTCTATTTGTATCAATGAAAAAATCATAATGCCAGCACGCCCCAAAAAAAAAAAAAACTCTTGAGGAACGGCACTTGGAACGGTCTTGGACCTGCTGCTTGTCTATCCATTGCTCCTCTAGCTCCTCCAGCAGCTGCCGCTGCTCAATTTTTAATTAATTGCCTATGATGAGACTGTTGAAAAGTCTTGCTTGCTTCTGGTTTGGCAGTGCTTGGGAATTGTTTTTAAACTCGCTTGATAAATTAACGGCACATGCAACACGTAAATTGATTTTAAATTGCCATACAAATGAACTTCAATTCTGTTTGCCATAAAAACCGCTCAAGAGTTGAGAAAGTTGAGCAAAATTTTTTTCTTACTTTGTGTTGCTTAGCAAATAATTCCTTTAGGTCTTTGTTTTGACTGTTTTGTAGAATTAATTTCAAGTATCCATAACTCAGCTCTTCATCGATGCCCAAGAATTGTGGCCCATCAATCTTTGACCAATGTCTGGCCACAGAGACAATGGCTCTCAAACTGTAAAGTAAGCAAACTTGTTTTCTGACAAGCCACCGCACTGTTTTTGGCCGCGAGGTGTACATAATGAGATGTAATCTGTCAAAATTAAGTGTATCGCAGACCCACAGACCAGACCATTGCAGGTCCAGGCCCAAACCAGACCGAGAGCGAGACCCGAGCCTGCCTCCTTCTACTCCAATGCATTTCGCCGCATGCGTCTCGTCTGTTCTGGAGGAGGCCAGTTTCAGGCTCAACAAGTTTGTTGAACTCTACAGCGAGGCGAGGGCTGCTCAAGGCATTTAACGTAAGGTAAGTCACCCCATATTTATGTAACTAATAAAACGGATGTTCCCATGTCAACTCATAAGCCTCTAACATATGATAGATGCCCACTTTCGCCCCTTCCCCCCACCTTTAGGTAAGCAACAGCTGTTTGTTGTATACTTATCAAACCTCACTCGAATTTTCGGATTTCTCTGCCTTTTTTTGGTTTGCAACTACATAACTTTTAAAAAACAACAACACTTTCTTATCGATTGCTGGCAATAATGGGTCAATATGAAAAAATTGAAAAAAAAAAAAAAACCCCATCAGAGAGTTCATTTACACTAAGTACATATATAGGTATTTGCTTAGCTTAACTTCCGAATCGGGACACAGAGGCAGACAGGGAAAACTCTGGGAATCATGGGGTCGCTCTTTGCCAAATGAGCTGCATAATAAGCAAGTGCTTCACTTTATTTAAGTCCGTTCTCATTTCTGTTTTTGTTTTCCTTTCCTCTCGTTGTGTTTTTTTTTTTTTTTTGCACATGAGAATTACAGACATTTTCATTTATTATTATGGTCTGGTCAGCCCCCCAGAAGTGCTTCTCTATAATTTACAGTCACTTGCGTTCATCCGGGGGATCGCGTTCTCCCACACATCCCTCGTCGATGTTGTTGTTGTTGTTGCTGATGCTTTTGATGCATGAAAATAATGCCGACCGCAAGCGAAAAATGAGAGAACAAAAATTTATACAAATAAGTAAATTAATATACAGCCAGACATAGCAACAAAACCGGCAAAAGACAAAGACAATAATGAAAGAAAAAAAAAAGGGAAAATGGCACCTAAATGTAATACATACACTAAAATTTAGTTGGGCATAAGAAATATATTATTAAGTATAGTGACAGTCTATGTAATTATGTAAAAAGGCTGGAAAGATGAGGCACTTATACAAAAATCTTTAAATGAAGTTCGATCTTTATGTTTTACCAAACCAAAGGAAAAGTTGTTTTTCAACAATTTTAAGTGCTAATATTGCATTTCAATAATTTGTTAGATTTATCGGTAGTTCTTTTGTGTGGCTGCTAATCCAATCCAACTATCTCTCAATAAATTTTAAAATTCTTACTAAGCTATTGCTTACAATTTTGAAGCTATATATACAATTTAACATATAACTATTTTACAACCATTTATACTATTAATTCACGATCTTAAGTTGTCTTAAAAATACATATCAAAAGCTTTGTTTAAACAAAATTCTCTATAAAATTTTATAAGTTGTTTTTTTATTTAAGCAAGTAGAATAAACAAAAGATGTGCAACTGCTACTTAATAATACTCTCTCCTTAACAAGAGTATCAATTTTTAAGGGTCTTTTATGTTATAGAATCCATTGATTTCCAAACGATAATTTACATGTATTAGGTAAACTTTCTTTTCAATTGCAAAGACTTAGTTAAGAAACGAGAGAGAGTAAAAGAGAGTATATACCAAGTCGTATTGATTTAAACAAGGTAAATGACTATTGAAATTTTATTTTTAGCTTGTGGGAAAATTCTATTTTCAAGAAACGTTCGGCTCAGATTGCCTATCTAAACAGAAACAAGTACACCAAGAACAACAACTACAACAACAAATGCCGACAATGGCACCCAACAACAACAGCAACAAGATGAGAAAGGAGTTGCGCGAGAGGGTTGTGAGGAAGGGTGAAGCAATGTTTATTGTTGTTAGTTTTGGTTAGCCAATGGTTTGTTTTTTTTTTTTATTAAGATTGTCTGTTTGTGTTTGGGTTTGGTTCCAGTTCCAGTTCCAGTTTCAATTCCAGTCCAGTCACGCTTTGTGGGCGCTGGTTCAAAAGTCAAGTACGCTTAGCCAATTGGACATTGGTAAGGCGTGCGAATGAGCTCAGCCTCTATATAGAGGCGTGGCAGGGCAATCAATAGCCAGGCATCTTATAACATCTCAGCATCTCGATTTTATGACTAATAGATGCCTTAAATAACTGGCCAATGGCTAATTTGGCCATAGACATGTGCACACATCCACTTACATATCCATATCCACATCCACAACCATAGCAAAAGGCATTAGCATAAGCGCTGGCCCAGCAGATTAAGTTGCCAGACGGAGGAGAGAACTAAGGACTGAGGAGTAGGGACAGAGGGGTGCGGAATGCTGGATACTTGGAAAACTGCATGGCTAATGAGAATATGGAGACTACGTCGTCGTCGTGGCCAGATCCAGCTACTTGGCACAGCTTTGCAACCAAGTTTAGATTTTAGGTATTTACATGCTGCATGCCACAACCTATTAACAAATTGCAAACAAAACTACCAGACACAGGCCGCACAGTAGCCAGAAGTTGCTACTTGGACTGCGGATTTCGACTTGCAAGTTGGAAGTTGCAGAGCTGGAAAGTTGTCAGTGGGCGTGCATACTAAATTACGGTACTAATAAGGAGATGCCTTTACAGCTAATTTAATAGAATTTAAACGCAATGCGTTAATGGTCCAGGCACTTGTGGGGGGTTACCTTGACCCAAGTTGATCTTGACGATGGCGCCGCCCGACAGCAGTCAGGCGATTAGGTGCATGCAACAACAAAAACAACAACAACATACACTAACAACACCATGTTAAGCCTGTGGCGCCTCCAGTTAACCAGAGATTCGAATCATTCACTTGGTTGTTTGCTTGGTTGCCAGTATTAACGGCCCGCAGCATAAAACGTTTTGCACGTTTTTCCAATGAAGCTGCAAAACTGGGCGCCCTCTCCACCTCCGATTCCCCCTCCCCTCGTCTCTTTACCATCATGTGTTCATAATTAATGAAAATTGCCTCTGCACACTGCAACCAATTTGCAATTAATTGTAAAAAAATGAGGGGCGGAAAAAAAAACAAAACTTCCATCACACTCGATTTCGTTCAGTGTTTGTGGCAAGTTGTCGTTTCTGCCACGCCTATTAGAGCAAAAGGCTGAGGAAGGCATACATGTCTAAATCAACGAGCATTTTTTGTTTTTGTTTTTGTTTTTGGGCCGAATAAGTACTTAGCTTTTCCACCAATGGCACCATGTGACAGCAACTGTCCAGTCATTGGTTTTATTAATTAGTATCTGGTTATCTGCCCATGGCGCATTCGATTCATACACTTGTCACACACAGATATAGATAAACTTTTGTCTATATTTGTATATGTACTATATAGAAATATATAATCGTGGGTGCGCCCGCAATGTCAAAAGATCTTATCGAAAAATGTTGCGGACACTACACGACATTATCTCAACATGAACTAAGTCGCCAATTTTCCACCCAACATGAATCTGAATGATATAATGTGGCGCTCATCTCTAATTTATGATTGCCATCACAAATAAGAGATTTGTTTTAGTTTCTTCATTCTGTAGAAGTACCCACAACTCATGATATCAATATATGCATGGAGAAATCACTTTTTTGGCATTAGGTGTGGGCATGAGTTAGTTGTGGTAGTTGGCGCCATAGTCAAATGCAAAAGCTGAAGCGGCAGCGAATCATGTTAGATGATTATCTACCAACTACATAGAACTATTTCAACCTGCTGCTGCTATCGCCCCCGAGACAATGACAACAAGCGGCTTGGACTTACTTAAATATGTGAAAATCATTTACCAACAACGTCAGCAACTACATGAGAATCATCTGAAAACTGTGTGATTCTTGCTGATATAGCCAAAGTTATGAAATGAAAAAGATTTGGTCATGGGTATTAAGCAAGAAAACAAAATGATTTACAATTTTTCTTTCCATAAGCTATCTGAATTCAGAATATTAAATAGAACGTCTTTCTGAGCAATCTAAGCTCAGAAATTTTGCACATACATACATACAATTTGCAAAAGACTTTTTACAATATCTCTAAATAACTTATTCAATGATACACATATCTGAAAGTGTATTTATGTATATAAAAATTTTTCTTTTTAATGGACCACTAAGTGGCCACTTATTATTTTAGATTTTTCATTCTTTGGCAGAACACATCAAGAGAATGAAGTTTTGTCAAAGATTTATGGTAACTTTCTAGAAAGTTTTCAATGAAGTCACTTTCTGTGAGTATCTTTATGAATGATTTTAGATGTATTGGCAAGTCCTGGATTCTCATGAGCTTCCCTTCTAAGGGTAAAGCTATTTCAAGGCTGGGTACTTTGGGGGCTGTTGCCTTTCAGTTTCGCTTGCCGCAACAAAACTTTTGCTGCTGCAGCAGCAGGCAACAACTTGGCAACTGCAACTTGGCCATTACTTCCACTAAAGAAATTAAACATCACAGACACACACAAACGTTAACTGTGCCGGGGCACCGAAAGCAACATGAAAAAAATTAGTTAAAAGATAAACATGGCACGCCAAGAAGAGCGCAGACAAAGCCAAAGCCATTGCCAAAGAAGAAGGGATACAGAGACAGGGAGCAGGAGGAATCTTGTCGTGCTGCTTTCAGCTTTGTCTTGATTATTATGTGGGGGTAAAGCAGCCCAAAATAAGATACTTGCGGTGCACATCCAATGCGAATATTTTCTCTATTCCTTGCAACTTTGTTGCACTCCCAGACCCAGTTCCAGTCCCATTCGTGAAGTGGTATGGAGTGGAGAGTCCAGACGGAGACAACCTAGTCTCATCTCATGTTGCACAATGGCCCAGCGAAAATAATTGCTTAAAGCGCATTTTAAATATGACCAAAAAAAGAAAAGAAAGAAACGTTAAAACACCAAAGCATCATACTTACATACGTTTTTGAAGAATCATGGGGCCTTGGCTAATTAAATACAAACACGTGCCCACATAACTCAAACTTAAGTGCATGGACCTAGAACGTGAAGTGTGGAGCTGTAGCCGGAGCTGGAGTCCCTTGTACTAAACATATATTTTCACGTTGCTCCAAAATGTGTTCTCAAGTCGCACAAAGAGCGTGTTGTCTCTGTTGTCTCTCTTGCTAAAGCAGTGAACATTTTTGTCGCTGTTTTAATTAAATTCATAAATCAGCACCCAGCCAGAGAAGGCAAAAGACTTTTGGAATTCAACAGAAACACAACGTGGGGTAGAAAACAAAAAAAAAAAGTACAGAAATATGCTTTGTTTATCTTGAAATTACGATAACCTTGCAATGATTTCTGTGGAAAATCATAGAGTCGGCAACAACGACGGCGTCTACATTTTCTCAGAGAATTGTCCACTTGAAGTGACAAGCTGCCTCAGCGGAAACTGAAGCTCTTGAAATGCGAGAGTTTGCCTCATAATTTGTCTTAATTGAATGCAAAAGAGGACTCAGGCTGGAGGATGAGCAAAGTAAGTTCGAGGTGGTGAAGAAGCCAAAGACTTTGTCTGGCTCTGTAGATGAATGTCAATACCAGCAAAATATTTGCTTTTCATTGTTCATGCAAATGCAAACGTAGACAACGTTCTCGTAGATAGGGAAAAACGAAGTGGGGAGACTCTGCTGCTGCTGTTTCCCCGTTCCCTACCGTTGCGTCTTCAACTTTTCACTTCATAATGGAAAGTTGCGAAAATATTTTGATTAGTTTGTGTCTTCATCTCCATCTCTTCTTTTACAACTCACTTCGTCTCCTATCTATTATGGACTCGAAACTCCGTTTTTGACTCTGGAGCATCTCAAGCTAAAATAATTAGTCTACTGAGAGCATTGTTTGTTTGCACTTGCCACCAAAAAAAAAAAAAAAAAAAAAAGAAGAAAAAATAACAAACTTTTCTGTCTATGAACGCGCACTTTTTGGCTCTGTTTAATTTTCATAGAAGTTAGCAGTAGCCGTCATCGTGATCAGCTTCATTTATTTGCTTTTGGTTTCAGGCAGCCACTAGGTAAAAGTCTCTTAAAGCAGCGAAACTAATTTACCACACGCCAAGTCATTTCCTTAAGCTCGTCATAAATCCGTTGGATATACATGTGTTTTTGTAATGCAAATAATACAACTAAAATCTAACCATAAGCCAAATTATAATTTCATGATACAGTTTGCAGTAAAATCTCTTTCTCTACAGTAGCATATTTAATTAGTTATGTTCAAAAACAGTCTTTTCCATATTAGTTAACTGGCAACTTTTTTGTAGTAGCAACATGAGTCTGAGTCTGAGTCTTAGTAAAATAGATTCGAATGATTTTTTTTTGCTATGAGAACAAATACATATTAAGAAAACTACTTTCAAAAAGAAGATTTAGGTATAAATTGTTTGGGTAATACCTGGAATAGTCAGCTGATAAGCAATATATGTCCTTTCAAAGCTTCTAGGTAAACGTTATAGCCATATAATAACTGAATTTTGAAAAGTATAATAAGCGCAACAATTAAGAGACCTCTGTTTTTCATTCTAACAATAAAAACAACCGATAAAAAAAACTTATCACAGCAAGTAACCAATCCAACGAAGCCGTCCATGTGACTAGGTTTACGTGACTAAAGAAAAAAAAGTCACCAAAACTACATAAAGAGTGATTGAAGTGATTGCCAAATCACAAATAAAAAAGGAGACCATAAAGAACATTGGTATAACTTTTTACCCACATAAAACGTATACTTGATTAAAATACGATAGCTTAAAAAAAAAGATGACAAAAGTTGGCCAACAAATTATGAAAGAATTAATGAGCGAATGTTGACAAGGTGAATTCCCCCTCACTTAGATTTAGCTACATACGTAAATTTGAAAACTCTGTCGACCACAAAAACCGAATCACTTCTAAAATTTCAACTTGTTTCTCATCCATGAATTTAAATGGCTTCAACTTTGGTAGCCGCAGAGCAACAAGCACGCAATGAGACCATGGAGACGCATTAGGGTACATGGACACGTGGCACCACACTTTGTGGCCCGATCTCAGCTGTTAATGGCAACAGTTGTCAAGCACAGGAAAAAGAATGAACCGACAACAAATAAATAAAAGGTGGCCAAAATGTACGTGTAAGAACAGATGTATGTATGTACTTTGGTGTTGGTGCTAGCTAAGTAAGTATGCACATAAATAAATGTTGCTAAAAATACAAAAAGGAAATGAAAGAGCACAAATAATTGAGGAAAATTCAGGTTTGCCAAGCACTGGCACATGTTCTATACACACATTCTGTGTACAAGTTTCAAGTGTTTTAAGCCAAATCTAGCAAAATAAGTGGCGCTTTTCAGAGCGAAAGAAATAGAGAGAGAGATGAGGATGAGCCCCCTTGTTGGATATTTCTTTAGCTGCATTCAAAGTGCTGCAGATGTGGGCGGTTTGGTGAATGGGGCACGGCTAACCAAACAGATGCATATGTGGCAAGAATTGCAATTGAGCTGACAAAATGTGTAATGAGGCAGCAGAGAGACTGGAAATTTTGTTAGAACAAATTTTATGTTGAAACGAAATGAGGCCAAGCCGCACTTGCCTCATGCCACAAACACCAGCAGCAGCAGCGTCAACTCATTATGCATTAATGATGCTCAAAATAAAAAAGTTTAAAGAAAGAGTGCCACAAGAGAAATGCTGCGTCGGCCTAGTAATCAAAAACAAAGCTTTCAAATTAATCATGCGACCCGTTGGACACTTTATTAAATGAACTGTGCTTTAAATGCCATTTCTCATTTTGAAGTCAAGAAAAGGCCATGCACCCCAACCAAAATAAAAGAAAACAACTTCAAAAAACTCATATTAGGGCGTGGCACTTGTCTCCAAAGTTAAAGTCAAGTGATGAACTTGAACAGCAAAAAGAATTTGAACAGATAAATATACTTATTGCTTTATACTCTGCTCTGGGTTAGTAGAAGGTGACATTAAATAGATAGGATAATAATAAGTTCCAAAAATAAGTATAAGACAAAGTTACACAAAGACACTTTAAACGAACAGTTAATCACAATTTGTAAATTTATATATTACTATTGATTATAAGTGTCATATACCCTTTCTTCAATTTGTAGTGTACGATAAACGTGCAGCACATGACTGTCGCTTTTTGAGACAGAGTTTGTCTTACACTTGTCTATGCCAACGAAGCATTCTTAACTTGTTGGGCAAAAAACTTTTTCAATAAGCCGCATTTTTTTATGCAAGTGGCTACAAAGTTTTTCACAGTGCAACCTTTTAAGTTAATAAGACCAATTTCCTCTCACCCAACAGGGGGTTGATTTGGTTTTGATGTCAAATTCTAAGCACTTTGCCATATACTTGTTTTGACCAATAGTATGGACGGATGTACATAATGTGTATTTGTGTACATGTGCGCTTGGCCATCAATCAATAATAATATACAACGCCTGCTTAGGTGAGTGACAACAACTAAAGCGTGTTGTCATGTCAAATTGTTTATAATCATTTTTTATGGCAAATGTGTCAATGGCCTCCGTTGCCGTCATTCAATCAATCTCAGTGAGCCAATTGATTTCAATTCAAAAATTTTGTTCTTCCTTCTTTTTTTTTTTTTGCAGATTGCAATCGCAGCTGGCCCTGGCAATGAAGATAAAGAGCGATGATGACGATGATAATGATGATGACAATGATGATGATGATGTTACTGCTGCTGTGACGTTGTTCCTTTTCCTTACTCGCATTCATATTCACATCCACACGTAACTGCAATTTGGTTACTCGCCCCAGGGGCACAATATTAATGAGTGGCAGCATGCAAAGCAAATGCAAGAGGAGATCGCAACGAAGCCAGAATTGGCCACCAACTTGTTTGCAGTTCGTACGTAGCACAGTAGCTACCTTGGCTCGTCCGTGAATTGGTGTCCACTCCACTCCTAATGACTGCTATTACATTTATCGTCTCGGCCATTACAATAAAATAAGCAGGAATTTAGCAATTATCCAATTTGAGAGTTACAACAAATCAGCATCGGAAATTCATGCCAAAGTGAGATACTGAGATGCAGTTGGTCTATTGGGCAGATTGCTAACTAGGTCATTGCTCACCTATCGAATGCTAAAATTTTTGCAATTCTTGTCCAACATCAGAGACAAAGGGCTTAACTGAGAAAAGGGATATTGCATCCTTTTTTCGACTGTTTCAGTTTACAAACTCCTGACACTTATTCCACATATGTATATGTACCTGGTGCACTATTTTGTCTGTGCGTTTTGGTGTATGCTTCATCGAATTGATGAAAACGAATTCCTGTTGTCGTTTGCTTTTGAGCCTTTGAGAGGCAAACGCATATCCTGTTGGCTGGCACAAGCCTTTTGTGTTCGTTTCAACGTTGCCGTGTAACATAGTGGCCAATATTTCATTATGATTGCTGACACTAAAAGCCACATCAATGCTACAGCTGCACATTGCCTTTGTGTTTGTGCGGCCGGATCCCTGTGTCCTCCTTCTCCCCTGCTAAGTGGTGGGGCTTAAAACTCAATTTATTTCCTTTTTTGAGTGCCGCCGAGTCAACGGTTGGTCGGGCCTTAATTTACCTTTTGAGTACGAAAACAAAAACGTTGCAAATGGGAAGGTTCTTTTTTAACTTACAAAAATCACAAGATCGTAATTTGTAACTTTGTCAAATTTTATTTTTTTTTTTTTTTTTTTTTTTTTTTTTTTTTTTTTTTATTATAAAAATTTTCTTTTTTAATTAACCTTATTTTTAAATTTTTTTTTTTTTTACCAAAATTCCAATGAAAAAAAAATTTTTCAAAAAACCTTATTTTCGAAGCTCTAATTTGTAAATTTATGGAGTATTTTAGACTATGACTTTATTAAAACCAAAAACTCCCCTCAAAGAATGTATACCGTTAGATCATATTTTTAAAAATCTAAAAAAAGTGATTTCTCATTTTTTAAATGGCTTATTAAAATAAATCAAATTAAAGTCAAAATCTCAAATACTCATTTTTAAGAACATTTTTTTCTAAACTTTTGGCTGAATATCATTCATGTGTCAACTTGCATATTGAAAAGCGATCTTCATTAGCGATTAGGTTAATAAATTGCTATGGAACCCTCGCTGACTTAATCCGGCACTGAATATTGCCACAAAGATTTCATCACCATTTCATATTCTAGTTTCTTTTTTTCATTACTCAAATTCCAAATTCCCCAAATATGAATTGAAGCTTTAAAATGAACATGACTGCAAAAATTTAGTCTCGAAAAACAATAACTCAGCATAAATATTTGGCAGAGATAAGTTCTGATCAGTGGCGCAAAACTTGGGGTAAAATGTGAGAAATTTCAACACTCATAAATATTTATTTTTGATGCTCTTACAGAAAAAGTTGTTTATTAAAATTTGTAGATGACCATTTGACTGATTGTTTCTAAGACTAGTTTGTCTTTTAAACTATTTGTTTAAACTATTAAAATGTAATTCTGTACTTAATTTTCACATTATACTATGTTTTTGAATATTTAATCCAGTTTACGGCTTAAAAACCTAAGAATTTTGGAATGTGTTAAGAGAAATTTATTGATTTGACTTGATTTTTATTCTAAAGTTATAAAAAGTTTAGTAGGAGATCATTTCCCTCTCTCTCTCTCTGTTTCTTACTCTGCCGCTGCAATTCTTTCACTCACATGCACATTCTTTCTCTTCCCATTACCCACTCTCCCTCTCATCAACAACTTCCGCTCTCTAGCTGCAACTCCAATTCACATGCACTTTCGCATGCGAGGAAGCCAGAGAGTATTTCAAAAGGAGAGATGAATCGCTTCTTGCACTTATAAAAGAAGCTGCAGCTGAGGGGGTCGCATTAGTTTTTGGGGGCAAGTAAATAATTATTATTTTACTCTCAAAAATATAAATTATTTTCATTATGTGACGGATTTCCCCCACGAAAATCTTGCCTATCTACGCTACTGATTGTGTTTAAATTCAAATAACTGCTAAATCAGCATTTCTTAAACAAATACACAAATACTTTCTGTAAAAACAAAAACTTTGCTTGCTAAATAAATATAAAGAAATAAATTGAATTAATAATGGCAAATTCTCTAGGGAATTTCAAGCTTTTGTGTTTCTTTTTTTAACCAAGTAAATAATTATTGATAGTTTACATTAGCTATTGTGAGAGAATTTGGTTTGAAGAATTTGTGCTACCAGATTTGCTTTTTGGTGATACAAGTTTCACGTCTCTGCTCTACTATACAACTGATTCTGCGAGATATGTGGAGATAGTCTGATATTTATCCTGTCACATACTCGCATATAAAATGGCTAAAGATATGACCCTTAAACGAATGTGTTCTGTGCTTTTGTGACGTGATGACATGGCCATAAAACTCACTGTTGGCCACAGCTCATAGAATATATATGAAGCATTTGCACTGTTTCTTCGTTTTTGGCTCACTTGGACACTTGCCAATATGATGACAGAAAAACAAGCAAATATGAAATATACAACGAGTGCCAAAATATTGTCATAAACCTGGGCGTTGGGGGGTTCAGGGAAACGCTCTTTAAAGTGCGATAAAACGTTTAAGCGCATCACACAATTTATGGCCATTGATAAAGAAAGACACTGACAACGACAACGAATTGGAGGCCAGTCTCAGTAGGGTTGTATATCGTAAATAATCTTTAAATATTTATGAATGCCTATAAATTGAGTGATAGACTCAAGAGGCGTAGCGCGAGCGGTGAAAGACTAGTTGGAATGGTTAATTAGAATGGCAATTTCACATAGGCAATGGATGGACTTCTAGTTGACAATTGAGGCAGCCAATTGCCTGAAATCATGGTCTAGTCAAAAACAACTCAATCAATGACTTCAGAAGCAAATGTCATTCATTAAACTGAAACTGGACAAGGCAGAGCATAGCGAACATCAACTCCAAGGCATAACCAGGAAGAGAAGAACAGTAATAGAACAGAACTAACCAGCCAAACTGAAGAGCACGACAAAACTGTAACAAGGAACTCCTCCTCCTACCCATTCCCCGATGTGTGTCTACTTCCCTTGTCCGGGACACTGTGCAACAGGCAGCTGCTTGTTGAGCAACTTTCTAAATGAACGCTCTATAAATCACGACTCGGGTACAAGTTTCTTGCTGCTAGTGCCCATGTCCGTGGCTACCAGAACCAAAATTAATTTAGTCATAGCACTGGACACTTGCTAGATTAATGGTCGACATTTCGAAAGTCCAGATCTAGGGAACTAGCCAGAGAGGTTTACCCCTCGTTGTCTCGTCCTGTCCCTTTTACACTGGCACGCAAATTCTCCAAGAGCAAAATCAATGAAGCGCGCAATTTGGTTTTGGTTTCTGCCAGTATTTTTTTTTTGAAAGGGCGTGGGCGACATCTTCAACTTGACTTTAAGGCCCACGTGCCTACCCATTTGGCCCCCATAAAAAAACGAAGACAAAAAGAAAACAGCAAACGCAAAGAACTTAAATTTTTTATTCATGGCCAACAATGCGGAAGCTGCAGCAACAGCAGCAAAACGAAAACAAAAGAAAATTCACTGGCAGAAATTTGCATTTTTTGGTTACAGGAGTAAAAATTCTGTTCATTTCTTTTCTGTTCATGATGCGGGCTTATTGTGCCTTTACCGCTTTAAACATGCTGCGGTTATAGACATAAAAACAAAAATAACAACAATAACAACAACAACTGCAACAGCAACTACAAAACTGCATTACCAAATTGAGTTTCTGTTTCTTTTACCTTGCATATTTTAACGGCAATTTTGATTATTTCCATCATCATCATTTCCATCTTGATCATCATTGCACACCTTGGCCGCATTTTCTCTTAAATATTTTTCATTAAAATAACTCCTTTTAAATTTCCTCATCAATAATAAAGTGCACAAATATGCCGGGATCTGTGGCATTGAGATTGCATTGCAATTTATATGCAATTACATTTAATTATATTTTACTTCATTAACTTTATGCCAATTCAATTTCAATTGATAAATGCATGCAAATGCATTTCATTTCATTTAAATGCATTTTTAACAAATTTATTTTCAGACTGTTGCAAGAATCAAAAGCTTAAAGCAATATTGAATGTATTAAGCAAATGATGCATATTTCTTTGAAATTAAAATTAAATCCAAGTTAAATAACTAATATATTTGAAATTGTCTTTTAAGCCTCTTCTAAAGTTTTCTCAATTTAGCTGAAGTTTTTATTTATAATAGGTAAATTTGATGGCTTAAATGATAATTTCAATTCGTTTTGGAGCCAATTTAAGATATGATATTTGTGACCCGTCCTGTGTTCTAGTTTTACCTCACTATTGTGTTATTTTTCTTAAGCCTAAAGAAAGTTAATTAGGATGTTTTTCAAATGGTTTGTTTGAAAATTGGATAGATTTTATCTAGTAAATAAATTTCCTATTTTGAGCATGTTGTTTGCCTCTTTTGGCCAGCCTCTTGTGAGGTCAATCAACAAAAACACCGCCAACTAATCCGATATGGAAAGATTTTTTACATATTTATATATTTTTATAATTAGTAATTAACCTTTATAAGCTCTACCATTCAGCATTATCTTTTTATCATTGTCCAATAAGAATGTTTTATCTGCGCCCCAATAAGTTCAAAAGTCAACATCGCAGTTTTGCTTAAACAATTAACTTCTTGATCTGTGAAATAATACTAAGCAAACGATTTTCGACCCCGTGGCGTCTCTATACACATACTGATAGCTTTCATTTTAAAGCCTTTTATTACCCTAGTATCATAGGTGCTTCCTAAGAAAGTTAGTAAAAAGCAAAGTTTTCAGCAAAATTTTGATAAACCAACCTGGGCACTATCTTATCACTTGGTTTACCCATCTAATGACATGCCCATGATTTGCCTTATTTGGCTCTATGTGTCATTGGGGTTTCTTTTTAAGTTGAATGCGTTCAATTGCTCAACTAAACTATTGTTTTGCTGTAGCTTATCAAATCAAAAATAGCAAATTCAGTCATTTCTTTACTTTTGGTGCAGATACATTTCAATCTCTATATGCAAACCCAAGCCCATGAACACGCCCAAAAAAAAAAAAAGAAAGAAAAAAATTTAAACCAAATTCATTGCAACTCTGTTTATTTAGCTCACATTGTATTGTGTTTCAGGGCTCGGCATTTGGCTTCATTACAGGGTGTTCACTTTGGCTCTCGACAGTTTTGTGTTTATTTTTGTAGTATCTGCAGTAGCAGCAACATCAAAATCAACATCGGCAAACAAACAAACAAACAGTGGCAAATTGTAATTTAATACCTAAAAAATTTGCAACACAAAGCGCTTAAATGAGGTGTTGCAAGTTCATGTCAGTTTCATTCAATTCCGCCTCTCTTGTCCGTCTCATGCCCTGAATCTTATCAGCATTTCTGGCTGGCTGGCTGACTGACTGGTTGGTTGGTTGGTTGGTTCGTTTCGGCTGTTTGTTGCTTTAGCTGACTGGGCGGACTCTAAACAAGAGACATCTCTGGTTACAGGCGGAAACAATTTGCAATTTGATAGAATTTTGTTGCACTTTGTTTTTTCTTGGTGTTTTTTAATTAAGTCAACGTCAGCTCAAGTGCTTCTATATAGACATATATAGTTTCTTTAATTATGAACTACTGCACAACTATCTGAAAGTTGACACAGTTATTTGTCAGACAAGCAAATTGACATCACATTTTGTTTTTGTAGTAGTTTTTTTTTGTACTGTGACCAGCTAAGAGAGTCCCGCAGGATGTGTAATTTGCCAGCTTAATTATTAACATGACTACGTCATGTATGCCACTTGCCAGCAAATAACTGTCAGGACGTACACACACACACACAAACACCACATACGGGGACTCTTTTCAACATTTCTTACTAATTTAATCAAATGTACTGTATTCCTTGCCGTACAAGTCCTTGCCACACACAGTGGTAACAAAGTGCAATAAAAGTTGCCAAAAGTCAATGGTCTTTTTCTATGCTGTAAACCAAAAATATTTTAGAAAATCATTATAATGACTTTAAACTTTTGCCTATTCTATTTGCCGACTTTTGTCTTTCAATTTCTCAAGTCATTTGTTGCTCTAAAGCAATAATTATTCTTTGTTAGGACAATAGAATATTATGACACAATTTATAGCTTGCTAACTGTAAACATTTTGGTAATATTCGTATCTGACGTCATTTTGGCCTGTACTGGACTTGGAATAGGCAACTAATATTCAAGTATAATTACCGTTTAATAGGGCTGTATACCAAATGACGTCACAAATGTATGAGAAAAGTAAACAATTTACTATGGTAATAACATTGTCATGTAATTTAAAATGAAAAAAAAGTAAGTCATCGGCACTTAATTCATTATCACTTATAGCTGGTATAAAGAAAATTCTTTGTAATATAGCGAAAGATGACAAAAATATTCTAGCAAATCGTTTAAATTAAACCAAAGTCAATAGATTTCAGTTCAGAATCAGATTTCGAAGGCATATTAAAGTCTTAATAAAACTCAAATGATTTGTTTGCAAAGCTAAGAAATTAATTTAGAAATCGAAAAAAACACCTTACCTAACTGAAATTAAATGTTTCACAACAAAAACCTAAAAACAATTATATAGAACATTCAATATTTTTATTTAAAAAAAAAAACCTTTTTTTTTTTTATTACTCATTCAATTAATTATTTGACCTCCAATTTTCTGAAAAGCCTTTAACAACCAAGAACCTTTCACTTATTGAGCTTTTCTTTACAAAAGAAACGTCAAACAATATAAATAATATGGACAAGTTCAAGCAGCGGTAAAAACAAGTTGAACTACGTTGCATAAGATTTGTAATATTACTTTTAATTTTATTTGTTTTTGTTTTTTCAATTAGTTATTGTTTTTTTCTCATTTCACTTTTTGTATAACTTTTTTGATACACTGTGGGGATTCTCAGTCGCGTGGAGTGAACAAATGTAACTGTGTAAATATTTGCAACACATTTTGCAATTGCTCCAAGTGGCAAAAATGACATTTGACTGGAAAGTGCATATGTGTGCGTGTGTGTGTGTGTGTGTGTGTGTGGAAACCTCAATTCATAAACGCACAAGTTGCTACCCATTGAGACAGGGCGTCGTCAAATTCCGCCTTGCCTTGCCTCCACCTTCTAGGAATGCAGCACACTTCGACCATGTTTTGAAGTGTATTAGATACAGTTGCCACACAGAGAGTGTGATTGGGGATATGTGGGATGCAAAAGGGGGAGGGGTGGTGGAATAGGGCATGTTCATAACTGTAAAGTATTTGCATTGCAGGCATAAATGTAATTTCATGGTGTGTCATTTTCAACCCAGTTGCTCCCAAAGGAGGATATGGTGGATACAAGCTTCACATCTTCACATCATCTCCATGATATATGCAGATATTTGTTATATACATATATTGTGAGCAAAACATTTTGATTTTTCGTTTTTATTTCTTGCTCCAGATGCAGACATTTATGAGACAGAGGGAGGAGGGGTAGGCGTAAACATTTTGCCTTTTGCATTTTCTGGAGCAGAAATTTGATATGGAATTTTTCAATATAAATTGCTATAGGACAAAATGTGTAGATTTTTATTTTTCTACATTTATTTTTTTCATCTAGGAAAATGGAGAAAACATATTATTTTTTAACCAATTAGTAAGTAATATATTTTGTCAAATAAATTGCATTACAGTTTGAATGTCGTCCGTTCTGAATGCTAATTAAATAGGGTTTTTTTATAAAGACCCAAATTTGTCGTTTATCAATATGAATGTCAATTTGAATTCGCCAGGTTGATAATATTTGCAGCCAATTATTTGCATTTAAACAATCAGCTATCACAATAAAATTAAAATGTTAATCAATTCATTTATTCCATTTAAGGTGTGCATATTGATTGATCGCTTAGGCAAATATTTAATTTATTTGATATTATCAACTGTTGGTGAATCCAAATTGAATATCGATCGGTTTGTCATTCATAATAGCCCACTAATAATGGTATTTAAATAAATATACATATATCTATATATAAGCTCGACTAATGCTAAATGGTTTTAATTGTGAAATTTAAATTTAGTTGATCGATTTCCTATAAAGATTCGATGATATTATTCACAATAAATCGATAAAAGATAAGAAATTCGGTTAAAATTTAAACAATGTTATAATTTTAAAGATGCCTAGCCATAGCAGATAAACTTCAAAGACGATAACTTTAATTGCCAACCACCAGCCAAGAAATCCAACCCACCGCCTGCTGGTGGAAACTTCCAATTTGAGTTATGTTAAGTGTATAATAAACTTAATGCCACGCTCTGTTTGAACAATAAAATTTTCAGTCAAGAAATTAATAGCACACTGAAGGGCGTTGCCCTGCCAGTTTTGTTAGACTCCTCTTTTCAACCATCCAGACGAGACCTGACACATTTTGCAGAACGTTGGCAAAAGGCGATTACTATATATTTTGTAGCAGCTACAGATACAGATACATACCCTTCGAGCAGAGTCTTGAGATATTTTATTACATTTTAGCAATTGTAATTGTCATTGTTTGTCTTGGCGTCTGGCAAATGTCGTTTAATTGCCCAACCCCTCAGAGACACAGAAAAAGAGAGGAGAGGAGAGAGAGAGAGAGAGTGACTGCCTTTGCCTGCTTAACTCTGATCATGATGGGGTGCGAATGTTAGTCAGACCATTTAAAAATAGACACGCTCGAATGCTTAAATAAATAAACAAAACGTCCGACAGTAAAAATTTATGAACCTCAATTGAAATATTGCCATTTCAATGGCAAACGATAAAGTACGATAAAAATACAAAAATTACTCTGCTAACTTTTCTGATGAGTCAATTTACACAGAAGCCTTCTATAGTCACGTGTAGTTTTTACTTTCATTACTCGAAATAGATATGGAACTGGGTCACATGTGAACAACTTCAACAAATGTATCTTGATTTCATTTTGGATGGTGCCTTGAGGCTGAACTGGCTATCACGAAATGACAATCTACTCTATGTATATGGGATGCTCCATGTTTGCTGGGCAAATAACCATGCAACCAACATACGCCAATGGCTGCACTAAGAGATGTCTATCGGTTCTGCATTTGAAGGTAAGTTCTATGGGCTTTAGACTACACTTTTCACTTTTGATTGGACTTACACTCAAAATGGGTCACATTTGTCAACAAGCAAACAAATAAGAATTTGTCTTTTCTGTCGGCTTAAAGTTCAACCAAATTCACATGCTTTATGAGAAAAGAGAGAGATGGGGCAGAAAAAAAAAAACCAATTAATTTTTCTTCTATGAAGTTGAACACCAGCTGAGATTTTTGATTCTCCCTTTAGTGCTTATATTTGGTTTATTTTTCTCAACAATTTATCACCTGCTGAGCTACAATTCAAAACTCATATACTTTCTGTATTGATTTTCCCATTCTCCTTACGAGTGATAAAGACCTAATCATTGATAATGAAAAATACTGAAAATAGAATTGAGTTTGGCTAATGGCAATTTAGCATTTTGCTATTAGATGAATATAAATTTAATTAATTTCAACCAACAGTCACGATTTTGATTGTTTTATAATTAAATGTTTTATATTAATTAATTTTACCAGTTATCAATGATTTGCCAAACCCCAAAAAAAAAATTGAATAACATTGCCGCATGAATAGAGAAAATGAAAAAACCTCTCATAACTGAACTTGCGCTTTCAATGCTTTGCTTTGATTTACCATTGTATCTGATAGATACTGGTTTTGCCTTCAAGTAGCAAATTATCTTGTCTCGAGTTGTCAGCAGCAGCAGAAACATCTTTTGTCAAAGCGAAACTATCTGTGCATTTGTAAGTACAAGTATATTCCAAGTATAATGTGTATTGTGTGTGTGTGTGTGTAGTGCTCAAGGCTGCTGTCTTCAATTGGTGAGGCATTTCATCAGCATCATCATCATCATTATGTGCTAGATAGATTCTGTTCTGTATTTCGCAAGCAAAGGTTCTATTGCTCTACTTGCTGATAAATTGATATTGAAATTCAGTGAAATCGGAAACCGGAATGCGTCTCTATTAAGATAATATAGATACTTGCTTACTTTCGTTACTCTATTGCCCTTGCTTACGTCTCGACGACGATTTGCAGTTATATTTATTTTCCATTAAAGTGCAGTGTGGCGTGTATAGCTCATTAAAAATGATTTCCCTTACATCTGCTTATGTCTGACGAGCGGACAAAAGGGAAGAATTCCTGTTGGGTCCTTTTTCACTGGCGCCATTGTATGTGAAATTCTTATTAAGTGATCAATAATCATTTTGGTTATTATAGCATGCCAAAAGCATTTGCTAGGACCCAGACGAGGACCATCTCTTTCTCTCTATCTCTCTCTTCCACGGGACGAGAACAAAGTGTGGCAAAAAGGAGAACAAGCCAAATTACAGGCAATTTACATAGTATTCGGCCCTAGGGCACCATTTGGTTCTGAACTCTTTTGGACACGCCCGTGTTGTTGTTTGTTGCACTTTTCTACTTCTTACCTAGAAGAACAAAACCGAAAAAAAAAAAGGCGCTTTGTTCCAAATGCAATTTACATGGCCATGGAATTTGGGTTAAATTGTAGCAGATAAACCACATTTCAGCTGCGGGCTTAGTGTGTCTGCATAGCATGCAAAGCAAAAGCAGTTGCCAGTAACAGAGAGTTAGAAGAAAATCATTATTATCTTTTGAGTTCGTTCGCACTGAAACGGGGAGTAGCTACAAAACAACATCACACCCAAGTCAGGCCAGTGAAATAATCAATTCAATTAAAATGCCAGGCCAACTGACCAGAGGGTTCAACGCAAAACTGGTCCCAGAGCGCATCAGAGAACCAGCAACCAACTGATAATAATGATGGGCATTGGGCAATGGGCAATGACGAAAGACAAGGAAGGGTTTTACGGCAGATATGTTCTGCTCTGGGGCTGGGCTGGGCTGGGCTGGCCTTACCAAGTGCCTCTGTCTTTCTGGCTCATGAAAAATTCATTCATAGTGTGGAATTTCGCGCTTAAATGTAAAATAGTTTTTCAAACAAGTCGAACACAAAGCGCATTGTGAAGCCCTGCCGACAAGTAAGGTGCTGTTATGAAAGGATGCTGCGAAAATGTAGCATGAAATCCGCAAAGTACACTCACGAATGCGAATACGTGTGGCACTCCTCGTGCCTCAGCTCATACCGAAATGTAACTGGAAACCAAATCAGGAAACGGCAATGGGATAGGGTGGGTAAAAAGAATGAGATGATACTCTGGCTAGAAGGCATGCCAGCTGCATTGCCGTTGCCTTTAAAAGCCAAAGAGTTAAAGTAGCGGCATTACTACGCATAGCGATTAGCATAAATGTATAAATACATACAGAACATGTGAAGCCAAGTGCTCGAATATAACACAAAGAAGCTGCGTTACTCTTTATATTAGTTAGTACATAAGCAAAATGCCTTGAGTTAAAATTAAAACGAAATGATAGACGTGTTAATTCTGACTCTACTGTGGCCCCCCCAACAAGGGGCTCTTGAAATTAACTAAAATTAACTAACCTACTAAAAAATTTAATTCTACAATCGTAAGAGTTGGTCTATTGATGTTTTTTGTCCAAAACATTACTTACGATCTTCGATTAGTATTTTTAATTTTCAATTATTTGTTACCTTTTTGATTATTTAATATAAAAGTGATAATTGTAATTTGTCTTTAATGGTGATCCTTTACTTGACATCAAAATGTATCAAATGCATTTTAGTCTGATATGTATATATTGATGAATTAAAGCCTCAATTATCCTTGCCTGTGCTTGCAGGACAAATATTTCAATCCTTACCAAATGGATAACCCTGTGAATATGCCTTAAATTTAAAGTTCAACATTGTGAAGCATCTTTAGCGACGATAAGCAATGTAGATACGCTACACAAGCCAGAGATACAAATACAGATGCCTGTGCCCTGACAATGGCAATGGCAATAGCAGGGAGGCAACAGCAGCAACAGAAACGGCGACTCCATAAAGATTTCGTCGCATTTAAAGACACCTCAAGTGGAACGGCAAACACATATCCGCAAGTACACACAAAACACACACACACACACATGCACTTCATCTACAAACAAACACAAAAAACACATATGCATGAGCACTTCTTGATAGACAACTTTATGCTGGCAAAGTCAGCTTTCTGCCTACGTGTTTAACTACAGGGAATCATGCCTAAGAGCCCAACCAACACGCTATTTAGACAAAAGCCATCGTCTAACCTCCTGACACGCCCCCATCATTTTGGGTGGACTGTTTTCGTGGAAATTGTAGAGGGATGAGGAAAGTGAAGCGTGCCACCTCTGCAGCATGTGGTAGGTAATGAATAGAAATGAAAAGCATTTCGTGACAAACATTTGAATTTACAAATTTTTGCTTTTGGTAGAATGAAAATGTCAATTATATGATGCACTTTCCTTTTCCCCGATTGCACTCCCCTTGATAAGAAGGGAAGGCGGACAAATTGCGTTCATTTTAATTGGCCCAAACTAACCATAATCGAATTTCATACAATTTTTAGTGGCCTTTTAATGAAATTTGCAAATATATTAAAAATGTTATGAAATTAAATGCAATTTAAATAGCTACCATGGCAATTTATTAAGTGCAAGTTGTTTGCTTGATTGTTTGTTTGTTTGTTCGTTTGTTTATTTGGCATTGTTTGCTATGGCCTGTTGTCGTTTAATTTATGCAATGCCATACGCAATACGCATACGCAACGTTGCACAAATATTTATTACCTATGCGATGCATTTCACTGAACACCTAATGCATCTCTGGCGAGCTAAATGCATTTACTTATGTACAAACATCCAGCCATCAATTAATAGGGCCGTAGTAAATCAATCATACGCAATCTGCTGCTAATTGATTATGCAAACAGTAGAGTAGAGTCATATGCTATACAATTTTCTTTAATACAATAGCAAATTCCAAGCTCCAAGTGTCCATTCTATTGATACCAGGAGTTCTTATTGAATTACTTTAAAGTATTGGCATTTTCTAAAAGCTTCATCAAGTGCAACAAAATTATTAGCTTCTTATCTAATACTTCAAAACTCATACATTATACAGTGGGTTAGGTAAACGAAATACTTTAGTTAGGAAAAGAGTCATATGGAGAGGAAATTTGTTTGGTAAACTCTTTAATACACTTTACATTTTATATTTAGAATTACGTATTAAGCTTGAGTTTATAAACAACTTGGTTAGTATGTTGGTTAAGACAATCTCCCTTCTCAAATTCACCCTTATATGTAGTTCCCATTGTCCTTCAAGGGGGCTAAGAACCCTTTTTTTCTTTCTCATATGACTCACACTTGGAGTTGACCCTCATGTCAACTTTAACTTCAACCTCAACCTCAGGAGGTGTCCAATGCTAAGATCAATGCCATTCCACATTGCCAACTTCCTGTTACAACTACTACCCTATTTATATATGTAAGTATGTACATAAGCAGTGGATTGCTTCTTTTTTATTTCGTTTTATACTTTGTCGAAACACTTCCTCATTTCGTTTCGTTTTGTGCCTTGGCATTTGGCAGCTATTCTGTGTCAACTCCCGGCACTGTGTCGGAGTGTCAGTCGAGTGCCAAAGAAGCAGAAGCAGGTGAATGTAGTTACAGCCAAAGAGAAGGGACATGGCTGAGTGCCAAGTGTAGTGCAATAAACTCGTCCCGTTGCCTGAATGGTTGGCAATCAAAGATTTGAATGCTAGATACGATGACATTTACTCACACATTCAATTGCGCTTTTGATTTGAATATTTGCATGCAGCTCCGGCTCTGGCTCCGGCTTCACTTCCCTCGAGGCTGGCCACACATTCTTTCATGTCGTTTTTCAATGGGCTTATCCTTTTATAGTATGTTCCATTAATACTATTGACACAGTCGAATTGGCTTGCCCGGCTGACGTCAGAGACAGAGTCAAAGTCTAATTGATTTGGCCTAGCAGCAAAACTGCTTAAGCAAAGGTTTGCTTTATTTTCAAGTATTTAACCAAGACTTATATATTTAACTCAGTCAGCATATACAAATGTTCATACGTATGTTTATGTACATATGTGACTAAGCATCTCAAAGGACTGGCATACTTTGCATTTCAAAACAACTAATTTGCCTAATTGATAAGCCATGCAAAGACATCTTAAGATGAGACTTGTGAGCCTCTGTCCCTATGTTTCGATGTATCTGTGTTTCTGTTTCCATTTCCAGACACTGTATCATCGGCTGTGTTTCTGGCTCTGTTTTGTTTACTTTGTCCGTCAACATCTTTTGAGTCCACGCACTCAGGCGCAAACTATTGCACTTCAGGCATATTGCCAAGGAAGGCTTTAGAGCCCTATTGACATACTCCACACATACACACACACACAACGCAGTGCTTCTTCTTGTCTTCTCCCTCTATCTCCCCCCTCAAACGATCTTCACCATAAAGCCCTCCGTCTTATCCCCCAAATCGTGATACCATTAATTGCAATCAATTTTGCTGTCAGCACACACTCCAAATAACTGCAGGTTATTTATTTATGTGTGTGTGTATCTGTGTGCGGGCCAACCTTTTGCAACTGAATAATTACCTTATGACACATTATCATTATGATTAAACTCTTTTCCCCCCAGTCATGCCTTAAACCAGAACTAAAAAAAAAAAGGAAAAGGCAGCCACATCATTTTCATATCATGGCCCCCTAGGAATTAGACTCAAAATGCCAAGTGGTCCAAGTGGATCCTCTCATAAATATATTTTCCAGCTCGGCCAGCAATTCAGAACCTATATAATTATTTTCAATGGCTTTCAAGCACTTTACTACAGTGCGTTGTGCGTTGAGAGTATTTTTTAGGCCGGTAGCAAAATAAAGTAGCAATTTTTCCTTTGCGTTTTTCATTTTAAAGTACAAATATTTGTGGCCTGCAGCAAATACAAGAATAAAAAAAAAAACCCAACACAAACGGAAAATTTCAGTACAAAAAAAAAAAAACAGGCCAGTAATGAAATTGTGCGGCACTCGTTATTGGTATGCTCAATATATATACATTTATATGTAGGTAAATGTTTTTATATATATTTCATGTGATTGCAGTTGAATCAAGTTATACATAGGGATGTCTGTGTTAAATATGGGAAATGTTACCAGAAAATTTCATAGGCTAAATAAAAAGAATTCTCTCCCCTGAGGCAATAAAATTCATGTTCAATTCTGAAAAATGTATAAAAATTTTACTTTAAACTAGGCTAAAGAAAACTAACAAAGAGAAAAACATTCGCTAGATTATATTCAATATAAAGTCATAGATTTTATACCTTTTCTGTATGACAGAGATAGGTAATAGGTTTCCATTTTGATATAATTCAGTCGAACTTTTTAATTTAAATGGTTTTGAAATTTACCTTAATATAAGTTAATGCCATCTCTGACCAACTCACATTACATTATATATATACATATATACGTATGTATGTATGTACATATATACTTGCATAAGTTGTGCACAGTAAATATTTGGTAGGAAACTTCCACCCACTGCCAAGAATACCCTCCCCTTGCCCAATGCAATGGGTAATGGGAATGGAAACTTTTGAAATGGAAAGGGAAGAAAAACCGCAGAGCATGCTTGACTTTGGCTCATTGCGGAGGCCGGAAAAACTACGCAGTGGGTCCAATTCAATGGTCCCGGGTCCCCATTCGTCTCTTAGCAAGTTATTGGTGGTCGCTGGCAAGTGCTTTAATGGAAATTTAAGTATCATCGTTTAAAATGAAGCTAAAAAGCGCAGCCAGCCAGCGAAAGAGCGACCCTCAGACCAAAGAGAGCGAGAGAGAGGGGGGAAAAAAGAAGTGGGCAATCTGACCCTTTATTCTTTTTGGTCATTGCGTTCGTTGGCAACGCAAATTATTACTTTTATTATTATTGCAGGTTATTTTTATTTGGTTTTTTCTCTTTTTAGTTTTTATTCCCCCTTCTCTGGTGCACATTTGTTTTTTAATGCACTTTTTTTTTACGCTCAATGGACTTGTATATAGAAAATTATATGTGGGTTCAGAGGCTTTAGCCCGTGTAATGGACATTGTTAAAAAAATATTACAAAACATTAACCCAAAGCAAACATTAAAACAGTAAACTAAAATATGCAATATAAGCGAAAATTTGTTGATGAACATGAAGCTGGGTTGGTCAAATGCGGCAGAGGAAAAGCAATATCATTAAAAGAGCATAAAACTCGGCCATGTCGAAAGGGTGGAAAGAGGAAAAGTCAAGTCCATCAAAAATGCAGCAATTAAAACTGATAACGAAGCCTGGAAAAAATCTTAAACAAATTTGTTCGTCATAGGCAGAGGAGTCAAAATATACCTAAATACACTTTTTTTATGTGTGTATCGAGTACTTACTTTTTAGCACCCCTTTTTTCGTTCTGAGGTGACTTTTTGGGTTTGAAAAATTCATGAAAAATCCTTGAACCAGGGGCCATAAAATCTCAACCAAGAGCTTGTGTCTAAGCCGATTGGTAATTTCGTTAAGGATCTTCTCTCTAGCAGCTTTGATTTCCCAGGCTTACCTACGTATAAGTTGTCACTCCATTAATATAGAAAAGTTATCCATTCTAGAAGGCTTCTCCTTTTTTATAGCAGCTGTTCATTAAATATAGATAAACAATTTCAGTTGGTTTTATCGCTAGTTGACATTCCTCTTGATATCTGTTACTCAAAAGTTAAAGCCAAATATAGCAGGTGATGTTATCTATCTGGCTAGTCACATGAATTTGGCTAAACTAATCAACAACTTTAATCATTATTTCATTTGAAGTTAAATAAAACCAATTTGACTTGATTGACATAGAAAAATACGCTTAAAAACTTATTAGTTGGTCCATTAAATTGAATTTGTTGTTCAGGCTTCAGAAAAGTCAAAACTTAAATTATATGCTGTAATTGAAAATAAATACCATGTTAGTTATAAAAAATTGTTGTAATATTTCAATTTTTAGACAATTAACTTATTGTCTCTTTGATAATTAAAAATATAAAATCACCATCAATCCGTTTTCTTTGATTTGTAACATTTTTTTTAGGAATTATTGTCTAGCCATTTGACAACAAAATCCAACATTAAATACATTGCATTTGAAGCACTTGATTTATTTTAACTATTAATTTATCACGTTTACAGTTGATTTAGCCCATAATGTGAAATTAATTTTAAATCCCTGCAAAAATGCATAAATTAATATTGAAATTAAACATGGAAACATTGCCATGTTAATTGTACCTTATCGTCATTAACAATTAATTATTCCGATAATACATACACACACACAAGAAAGAGGCACAAATGTGCGTGTGTGTGTGTCTGGAATATTATTGATTAACCTGTGTGGGATGTGTAGTCTACAGTTTATTTAATTAAAGATGACAATATATGCATGTGTCTATGATAAGCCTTAAAGGCTGTCAACTTGTAGACACAGTTAGATGTTTTTGATGAGTAATCATTGCAATGAAGTCAGTAAATCGGTTGTTTAATCAAATTTTAGTAGTTGTTAAACTAAAACGTGTGTTAAATTTACGAGATACACAAATTAAAGTCGAAAAGTGTGCAATTTACTTAAAAAAACGAATCATTTTAATCCGCTGCCTACTAACTAAACCTTTAAAACCCATTTCAATATGGCTTACAATTAGTCTGCATATAGATGGAAATCTTGTCAAGGTTAATGTTTGTGTTTCCTGAAAGAACTTTTTACAAAAGATATCCCTAATTTCTGAACTTAAATAATATTTAAAATAGAGTACAAAATTATGAAAAATGGAACAGTCATACCTTTCGATCCTTTACCAATTAATAGGTTTTATTCCAATTACTTATTGAAATACATTTTTGAATATAGAAAACACTTATACGTAGCCTTAAATTACAGGGTATTCTGATTTCCCTTAAAATCGATGATTCGCATACCCCAAATTCCGATGTTAGTTAAAAAGTTATATATGTACAATCAAATGAAAACTTTCATTTTGTATACCAAGTCTAAGAATTTTACAAAATTTTGGGTTTTCCACAGACTCCTGTGTGGTGTAAATTTTTGGGGTTGAACTTTAAATCATATGACCATTGACCTTTGGGGATGCATATATGTATGTAGTCTTTGGTGGTAGACAATTTTAATAAGTAGAGGAACATTGTATTCATTTAATGGTTTCCCTTTTTGGGCGCCCTTAAGTTTGCCTCCGCAGAGCGGCACTCCCCCAAAAAACAAAAAAACTACGCCCATATCTTATCCTCAGTCTGTCGGCATGTTGAAAAAAATATGATTTATGTATTTAATTTAATGGGTCTGTTGTTGTTGTTGTTGTTGCTGGAGTTCGCTTTTTGTTCTTTACTCCAACTTCACTTCATTCCCCTCTCGACACTGTTCGTGTTCTAAAGGACAGTATGTGTTTATTTGTCAGACGACAACGGGATAATAATACCAAGGAAGCAACAAAGTGAAACAAAAAAATAAACAGTATAGAAGGCAATCGCAATCCTCCGCAGACATCATGTCCTTTTCTTTGTCGTTTTAACGGAATTTTGCTGTTTTAAAGGCATTAAATTGTCTTTTGGGTAAAAGTGAATAAAAAACAATAAACAAAAAAAATAAACATAAAAATGAAAAATGATAAATGAAAAATGTTGCGGCATGTCGTCGTCGACGTCGTTTTCTTTGCTTTTCTTGTAACTCCCTTCCGGCCTGTAATTATAAATAATTTGCATCTGCCTTTTGCAGTTCATTAATAAGTGAATAGAGAAAACGAGCAACTATGAATTTTAAGCCTTGGCAACTTTTACTCGAATGAAATATGCAAGCTGCCAAAGCAGTAAGCAAATCAAATTTTTGGTAGAGCGAGGATAAGCCAAGACCAACAAACTCACTTGTAAAAGCATTAAAAGCACTCACACACACACACAAACACAGGCACTTGCACACATGTACAGCATCCCACCATCTCGTCCTCCTCCTCTGACCACTTCACCTTTCTGGCATACAATTACCATAAGCCTCAGTCGCATGAGATGAGACTATAAAATGAAATGTGCCAAAAGCAAACCTAAAACAACTAACAAAAAATAAATGTGGAACATCACGAGTGCTCATCGAAGTTAAGATACTCTATAATTATATGCCAATCAACAATACACCTTCTATAGACTAAATCTGTTTCATCTTAAGTTGAATCAAACAAACTTCTTCATTTACTTAATCTTTAGTTCAACGTAATGTTAAAATATTGACCAAACAGTAACCAAAGATGTTGGGTCCTGAAATGTTTTTTTTATTGCCAAGCTATATCCTCTTTGTGAATTTGATGTGAATTTTGAACTTCTCCTCCTCTTAACAAAACAATTACAATAGCCTATCTTTTTGGTGGAAGAAAGGATATTTGTAATAAAATCTACAAGTTTTAGAGGTAAAATTCTGATAGAGTTGAAATCTCTTTTTTGCCTGTTTGTGATAAGGACAGAAGGGACTTCTTGGAGACTAGCCCCTGTCCAGCCTATTTAACTCTCTTAAATGCTTTATTTAAAGAACTGCAAATAACTAGGATGAAATTGTTATAAATGCATAATATGCCTTCTTATTTTAGGGTAACAAAAACAAAAAAGTGAAGAAAAAGGGCTAACCAGGGATCAAGTGCAAATTTTTGATAATTAAACATTCACAAGCGCCAAAATGTTTAACACAAGCAGAAACAGAGTCAAGTGGGTGAAGGGGATGGACGCCTCCTGGCTGGTTGGCTGGCTGGCTGTAAGGCTGATGCCCTCTGCAGAGAAGGTCCTGAACTTATGCCGGCAATGTAATTAACACACAAAAATTGAAATCTGTTGGCTCACACACTTACAAACTCACACACACATGCACAGACGCAGGCACCAAGGCAACCAGGCGGCGATGGCTTCATTGAGGTCTAGGAAGTGTGCAGATGGTTAAGGATATGTATGTATGTATCTGTGTATGTGTGTGTGGGGCATCTCTGTGTATTGGTGTTGGTGTTTACATGCATGAAGTCGCAACAACATCCTTTTTTGTGTTTTCGTAATTAACAATCAGCTGCAGGATATTTTCGCCAGCCCAGATTCTCCAAGCGGAATTGCAAGTAAAGTGTATGAGTATGCATATGTGTGTGTGTGTGTGGGGTGTGCGTGGTGTATATAATACATAATAAACAGTCATTTTCGCAGAAAACTTTCACAAAGCTACTTGTAATTTGACCGAGTCGAAGGCATAATGAATAATGTGCCTATATTAAGGATACTTGAATTGAATTCAAGCATTACATTTCGCATATATTTAAAGCCCTTTTAAAGACCTTATTATTACCTTTAGTCTTACATTAAATTTTAATTGAATTAAAGCTTCTGTGACTCATTACAAGTTAGTTAATCCATTTCAAATGAATTGTGTTTACTAAAAGCTATATTTAAAGACTCGTTCTTAGATGTAGCTTAAGTCACCCATACTTAATCTGAAATAATGAGAATTCACTCAATGCCATCCTCCATCTTTTGAGACACGGACATCTGTATCTCCTTCTCCTGCTGTGATGATGAGCTTAATATAATTAATAACTGTGAATGCTCCAGTGAGTTGAAAAAGAAAAACCGTTTAACTGACACAATATGATTTTAAAACAAATAGTCAGTCGTTCAGTCTGGTGGCTTCTCTTGACCACACCCATGTACATATATCCCATGACGTATGCCGCTCAGAAAAAGACTGCAACTTTTAAGCCATTTTTAAACCATTCACACACACACACACATAAACATATGTCTGGACATAGTAGCATATAACATTTTCACGTCTGGTGCATCTCAAACACACACACACACCCAAAACACACTCTTAATTGATTTCCCAATCATTTATTTTATATTAATTATATATGCGGTTTTTATACATGTACCTATATATATTTTTTAAATTTATATTTATATTTGTATAATTTGGGCAACGAGTTTTTAAGCTTCAAACCAAACAAGTGGAAAGAAAACATTGAGGGATTTTCCAGTTGTTTTTCATAAACAAAATGTTTTCTATACCCTGTATTCTGCTACACATAATGGTATATTAAGTTAGAAATAACTACATCATGAGTTGACATTACAACTCAGTAGGCAACTAGCAGTCATTCAATTCAGTCAATTGACTTAAGCACAATAATTTGGCTACTTTATTTACTAGGTATCTCTTAGTGCGGTTCGAGTTTTTTACTTTTTATATAAATAACAAACTAGCAGTCATTCAATTCAGTCAATTGACTTAAGCACAATAATTTGGCTACTTTATTTACTAGGTATCTCTTAGTGCGGTTCGAGTTTTTTACTTTTTATATAAATAACAAACTGAATGGATAAAATACTTTAACAGGGCCTTGGGCTTGAGGGTCGTGGTAGATGGAGGCCGTCTGTGTTTGACAAATTGACTTTGGCAACAATAATAATCAGAGGAAGAAAAAACAACAACGATGATTTTCAAGTACTATATTCATATTGATTTCAAATAGATTTCGAAATGCAAATGACAGATTTATATTCCATGCCATTCAAAGCTGTCAATCAAATTTTGGCCAAGGTGCTGATTGATGTCTAGACTCTAGTCATCTGGGAGGAGTAGGTGCACTCAATGGGGGAACAGAGAGTGGCTGAGGAATGTAGAAATTGATACTATATATAGATTGAATATCGAAAGCATTTCGCATTCTTTTGACAGCTATGAATTTGAGATTGAAGAAACTTACAGTGGAACAAATATAATTTACTAGTAGTTATAATTTCATCTATGTACATATTATAAAATATCTCAAAACAAAGTTTCGCAAAGTACACTTACTACCAAAATTGCTATATAATCGAAATCTGAAATCAAAATAACGAATTCTGCTCTAAACTAACTCTTGGTCAAGTTCCACTGTGCCACATTTGGACATCGTTGCATGAATGGTTTTCTTTTCGTAGCAGCTACTAAGCCAGCTATTGAGGCGAGCATTAGACATCCTTAGGAATGCAATCAAGCATATGCAACTCAAAATACTGAATAAGATTAGGTTTACAATGTCTCTCCTGGCATCTGCTTCTCAAGCCATTCAAGATGATTATGAGCGTTCTCGTAGTCGGTCTCTGGGGCAGAGAGAGAAAGACATTTTAAAGAAAATTACACCAAACATTTTGCTTAATGTTTGCGATTTTGCCATTAAAATCTTAGCCTACTTTTTATTGTTTGCCAAGTTAAGTCTGAGGCAAAAAAAAATACAAAATAATACCTAAGCCAAATGCAAAACTCAAATAGGAACAAAGACTTTTTTCACAGGTGTGAAAAATGTGAGAGCAAAATGTTTTTGTGTATTATTTTTTCTTTTTTACTTTTTTTTTTGTTGAATTCATGTAAGCGTGGAGAGCAAAGTCGCCAGACAACAGGCAGACGTTAAAATAAATACTCGCACGAGACCCAAAACAAAAGCCAAATGCTTAAAACGACCGAGTTAGATGGAGCACTTACTCTCTCTCACTTACCTTAAATCGGGACATGGGCGTTGCAAAAGGGCTTAGCCTAGTTCTTAAAGAAGAAGAAGAATTACAATGATAAATGGCGACTTTTTTGTTTTATTCTTTATAAACTTTCAATAATGAATAGTAACAACAAACTGTAAATAATTAAAAAGACCTTGACTACGTCTTTGGTCTGATCTCAGTCCCAGGTCTATTATTCCTCCTGCAATGGGACGGCTTAAATAATTCAGCCCAGACTCTCAACGGCCAAGCAGCTACAAAATTGAAAGCTTAGGCGTCCGAAGAGTTTGCCATCGCAGGCTCTGCTCGAAAAATTATAAAAAGAAAGGGGGACGGAAAAAGAAATAGTCGTTGAGCTCAAGGCAAAATACAACACAAAGGATGCTTTAAATAGGATGTCAAAAAAAAAGAAGTTGCTTCCCTTCTGCATCTGACTCGTGGGTTTGGGACAACCACTCATTGGCTTTCGCTTAGGGTTAGCTTAACCCTACGAGGAAACAAAAAAGGATGCTATGCGTATTTATGAGCCGCTTATGAAAATGTAAACTAACATGGACCTAAGAAACCGAGTACTGAAAATTTTGGTGGGACATATAAGTGTGAACAAAGACAAATATTGTGAATATTGCTTGAACTTGATGCGGGACGCATCACATCTCAAAAGTATTTAATTATTGCAACGTACTTTGAGTTTTCTTAATATTTTGACCTTCAATCACATTTATGAACTTAATAAAAACAACTGTTAGTCAAAACTTTAATTCATAGAACTGATTCTCATCAGAGAAAGTCTTAAATGAGCTACCGGATTCTTCTCTTGCTAGTCATAATTAAACGTACTTTCTATGCAAATGTAACTGTCCCTTATTGAAAAGGTGGCCTTAGCCTAGCTTTTGTGTCCCATAGTCAGAGTTTGACATTTCATAATGAAGTGATGCAACAAAGTTCTGACTAACCAGAAGCTAACTACTTACATAACTACTCAAACATTTACATATATATGTGTGTATTCACGCAATTTCCTTATTAAGGTGTCTCTCAGCTTAACCGCAATGGCCACCAACTTGAAGCTAAGGCAAAGAGGAAAACTGCAGAAACTAACAGAATCCACCCACCAAGCGTTACCTCATTCAATTTGAACTTTTTTTCCACTTTTGATGCAGTAACTTGGAATAAAAACTTACAAAAAAAAAAAAAAAAAGGCAAGGCAAAAAAAAAAAAAAAGGGAGGAAGAAAACTCGATGCAGAATTCAATTAAAAACTTCATGCAAAAAGGGTGAAGAGGCAGTAAATAGAATCAACGCGGTAAGGGAAGCAAATATCATAGAAAATATTTTTGATTTTGTTCGTTATTGGTATTAAAAACACAACATTCTGTTGAAAAGAAAGTGCGTGATAGAACTTGATATACCCTTTAAAAACCATTGAATTTGATGTTTGTATTAGCCATTGGCAGGAAAAAATGCTTTCAAAAGTTTCACTTATAACATGTAATGACATAATTCAAGGAGTTCAATTTGAATAGGCTTGCCTTCTAATCAAACGGAATATACTTTGTCTGGAACAGGCGGAGAAAAAACACTGCAAACACAAAAGGAGAGCTAGGTACACTCATACATACATACATATATACCGCTCAACCGTACCAACAGCTGGCAACTCTCAGATGAAGATACCACCAACAATAGCCACCACCCACATTCACCTGAATGCCTATCAGGGGATGTGGTGGGTTGTGGTGTCAGTCGTCCTGGCAATAGCAGGAAGAAACGTTATAATCCAATATACATATTGTATTGTGCGATAATATTCGTACTTTTGCAATAGAAGAGACCAAAGCAAACAGCCAAGCTGAATTTGGTCCATGTCTATTCCATGACTTTTTCTATCCGTTATGTTTTGCCTCTCGTTTCGCTTCTTTGCATTTGCTTACACTCATTTTTTGGTTGTTTTCCAGTTGTTGCTCTTCCTTTTTTTTGCTTTGTTTGGCCATACATATCCTGTCGCTTTTAGTATTTCGTTCATTTAAATTTTTTCAGTTTCTTTCTTTTTATTATTTTTTTTTTTGTTGTTGTTCCTATTTTGCAAGTTTTTAGGCGTTTTCATGCATGAAAAAAACAAACAGTTGGCATACGAATTCAATGGAAATCATTTCAATTTTCAAATAACTCCAGGAGAATTTACAAAGAACACACACAACACCCACACACAATTGTGTGTGTTTGTTTGGCAATCGTTGAAAGCCAATGAAAAATTTAATTAAGTCGAAAGGCGTATATAGAAAAGGGAAACGCCTTCGCTTCAGCAAGGACATCTTCAAATTGTATGTAAATAATTTTGTTTTCCAATAATGACTTAAGGATTTAGAGACTATGAGGAATGTATCTTATGGCACACATCGTTATTACTAGAGCTTTTACTTGTATAGCACATAAAACAAAGTTAAGTATAATAAAATGCGTATACGCAATTTGCTTGCTTGACTCGTTTATGTTCTTAGTTCCAAAACTAAAATATTGTAAGAAAAAAAAAAAAAAAGTAAACTAAGGTAACAAATTTAAAAAATAATAATTGTGTAAATTTTCTCTTAAATAAATGACATTTGGCAGACTCTTATGCCTAATTAGTTCAGTGTTTGATCTTGTGCCTTGTGGGTTTCAATTTCATATAAATGTTTTCCCACAAGATACATTTTGTTGTTATTGCAATACTTTACTTTTTTTGTATTGACTTTTTTTATTTGTTATCCTAATCGAATTCTGTTCAATTCCAACAAAAAAAGGTACTACTGATGAAACTTTGTTTTGTTCTTATTTGACTTTTGTGTCGCATTTTCCATATGAGAAAATAAAAACTAATGTTGATTCCAAGTGTCAGGATATGGCTAGTGCCAAAAAGAAATGGACTAATCGCATAGGTCTTTTAGTGGGTGTATGTGTGTGTGTGTGTATTTCGTGGTCCATAACTGCAAATGTGTCCTGGCCCCAGACGACACAATGGTCAAATTACCCCCCTCCCCACTAGTGGGCAAGTGTCCAAAAATAAAAGTGTCGCAACGTTTGGCGCTAATGTCACCGTCTGGGCCTCTTTGCCTATTGCCCATTGGCGAACCTTCGTGGGTTGATAGTTACTTTTATTTTTATTCTGAACAAGGCAAAATAAGTGCACTTGAGTTTGTCTCCCAATTGGCTAGTTATGTTTCGTTTGGATCCATATACAAAATTTGTAGACAGATAAGGATATGCATAAAAATCAGTGAGCTTTAAAAGGAATAAAGTCACATACATACATATGAATGAAAGAATGAATATATATTTTGCTCAATTACGGCAGTATAAGCAACTCCATAGATTGACTCGAGTCCTGCACCTGATCCGCCCCTTGTTGTTGAGTTGCCTTTGCACGGCCATTAGCCCGGTTATGGACATGACGGAGTTCCGCCTTCAGTTCTGCTTTGCATGCGACCCATAATTGTTTGGCAAGGAAAAACAGCAGCTCGCAGATGCCAATCAATGAGAAGCCAGCTATGATGCCACAGATGTTGCCAATTGTACCTGGAAATGGAACCATCATAGGTAATTGAGTGAGTAGGTGGAGGTGGTGAGGTGGTTGAACAGATATGCAAAGATAGTAATATCAATTTCAATCAGGGACGGTTGGAGGGGCAAACGACACTTATTTCTGCAGCCGCACAAATAATATCTAAGATATTAGTCCTGAGCTATTGATGGGAATTCTAACGAATTCCTCCATGACTATTTTACTCCCTTTATTCTCTCATTCCGTCCCTGATTACAATGTCATATACAGAATATACTCACTGAACGTCTCATACCAGGCATTTTTAATAATCTGCCGAAAATATTGAATATGCGTTTCGGCAAAATAAATACGAACCACGGCCAACTCGTAGCTACTGGTGCTGCGAGATTGAATATGGCTGGAGAAGTTTTGCCTCTTGTTGGTATGTTTGTAGCCAACATTGGTATTCCAGTAACTGAAATTGCTGTTTTTGCGAAAATACGAAATCTCTTACAGTGAACTGTCTACAGAATTTTTTGTGAAAAATAATTGGCCAGCATTCGATATTTTCCCCCCTCAATTAAAATGAAAATCCTTGTGGACTATTTAAATTAGGTGACATCCCTTCCCTTTTTTGCTTTGCCACTTACGCCAAATCCAAATAAAATGCAGGCAAAGACAATGTCATCGCCCCACGGACACTGTAACGCGTTTCTGTGCATGATGCCAGACAATCGGGACAGTAAAGTGAATCCTCCATTTCATGCTCGAGGCCGGTAACATTTGCACGACTGGTGATGACGTTCAGCCATTTGACTATTATGGGTTGGGAAGAAATTGGGGAATTGTTAATAAAGAACTGCGAACTGCTCAAATACATATATGTATGTACATATACATATATGTATACCCACACTCATAGCGTCGGAGACATTCCATGTGCTCCAGTGTACAATAGACTCGTCCCTCCGAACCGGAATAATATCGATGGGGCACACTGAAGGGGACACACTCACACAAACCGATTATGCTGCGAGCACGGCAAGCGGAAATGCATTTACTAAATGAATAATGACGAGCAAACACAAGTGGCATCTCGTTCTCGAAAAGACATTTGCGCTGCAGTAAAGATAAAAAGATAAAGAATTTAACAATGTACAATTGATTTACTATTACTCTCTCTCCTTCTCTGGACTCACCACTGTGGGACTCATGCTGCGAGCTTCGGGAACCGTCTCAAAGATTTTTGCACGCACTGGCAGCAGGGTATTCAGGCCGGTCTGGGCAAAACGTTCGGCCACTCCACCAGAATATGGATCCGGAAAACTGTGTGGTTCATATATTGAAATCTAAGGGACATACTCATAAACAAGTCTATCGAATTGCATATCTTAAAGACCAACCATAAAACCATTTGAGGGATGTAACTTGTAAAAGTTATCACTTGGCTCCGTCTTCAGGGTCACCACCAAACCCATCTCGGCTCCAAAGTAACGTTGTCTATAGGAGCGTTCATTAATATATCTAAAATAGTTGTAATAATTAAGTAAACCTTAAATTGTAATTGTTATTCAGATATGGGAATCTCAGTTGAGAGCTCGATTTCGGTTTAAAAATTGTCCGATCGAGTTACTGCTTAGTGTCCACCTGTTAGTCTGAACCACTTACACTTAGATAAAAAAGATTTTTCACACAGATTGATCATTAATATCCACATTACATTGGCAATCTCTCACCTGCCATCATAGTTAAAGGTGCAGCAAAATCCATGACTTGTCAAGGACTCCTCAAACTGTTCTAGACAATCGAAATGTCGTCCTGCCATACGGCAAGAAACAAACAGTTCACTACAATTGGGTGTTAGGGTATTCATACGTCTTCTTGTGTTATAGAACATCTCATGGGGTTCAGTATCATAATTATTGAGAAACACTTGAAAACGAAAAGCACGATAGTAATCAATGGGACTATCCGGAGTGTAGTACAAATAACCAAAGGCCTGTAGCTCATCGTAAAAATAGCTAACATTTCGATGCTTGGGATCCTTGATGCTCCTGTGAAAGTAGAGCATTTGGTATATTGCAAGTTAATACTCTAATGACTACTATGGTTTTTACAATTCTTCGGCATATCGCAAAATGGCTCTCTTTGATATGCGATTAAAGCTGCAAATTGATACCGCTGGAAACTCCACCTTCCAAATGGGATACAAAGGGTCATACATGGTGGTAACTAGAGTCTCTGTCTCACATTTATATGTACCCCAGAGAAATGCAATTAGAACGCTCAGGGCACTGGTATGGAAAATGAGCCAAAAGAAGCTACAGAAATGGAGATGGGATTGCCGCTAATTGAAAAGACACCGGACTAGCACACGGAAGGATTGAGGATAGACAATACTCACCGCTCCTGAATGCATCGTGCGTGCTCGACTAATTTGCCGTAACAATGAAATGACAGGTTTTCCAGGAAATCCTTTAACGCGGCGGCAAATGACAATTTCTGTGTATCCTCCGTTGAAGTCGCGACCATGACCGTGCCCATGATAGATGTCTGTGAGGCTGCTGCTGGTGCTGGTACTGGTATCCACCAGGCAGCCTGACCTACAATCAAACGATGGGGCTTTTCGGTTGCTTCCATATCTGTCCACCTTTATATTGCAACTGTTTTGTATATTGCGATCTCGTCCTGGTCCTGGCTCTGATTGTTCTGATGCGGGGTTGTCCGCCACGTTTTAATGAAAATTTTGCAGTCATGTCGTGCTTGTTGTTGTAATTAGGCCTCGTGTTCCAACTTATTGCCAACAAATTAACTGCGACATGGCACGTGGTGTTCATTGAGGGTTGAGGGTGGCCCATGGAATTGGAGTTGGCTGGTGAAACATTCATTCCGCCAACCTCCACCCGCTTGATTCGTCTTGGCAATTTTCCTTAATTGTCAGCAATTTAAAATGAAATTAGTTAAATGTGCGTTAAATGTCAGACAAGGAAATATCATCATCATCAACATTATTATCATCTAGGCTTAATTCAAGCTCTGCTTGTTTTCCATTTTTTCATGGCAAATAATGAAAGTGCTTTGGCTAATTCCAAAAGCGCCTCACAAAAAAATCAACAGCAAAATGTAAAGAAAGTAAAGTTACTTTGTTTCTTAGCATATTTCTAAAGTTTTTGTGTAATAAATTCAATTTTTATTTTATATCTTGATACATATGTATGAAGAAATGACATTAATAGTTTTTACGGACAGATATATAATTTTTGATCCTCCAATTGTTTTATTCTTCTATCGATTAGATTCTGCTCTACTATGCGATTGCAGCCCATGTAAATGTATTTGGACAAAAAGAAAACAATCTCAAATATGGCAACCATAGAGAAGCCAACAAAAATTGACATTATATTGCCAATGGTACCTGAATGAGAAGAAATTTGAAATAAACATACATAATAAGGAAAATAAACTTACTAAAAACTTCGAACCAAGCGTTATTTAGCAACCTTATATAATATTGAGCATGAGGTTCTCCAAAGAAAACTCTCAGAACTGAAATATCCTTATTGATATCCGTTCCGGTTTCGATTCCAGTTTCATTTGTGGATTCCGATTTAAGGGTAGCCAGATAATTATCAATGGGCAGGGCACTTAGTGAAACCGAATATTGCACATCATTGCAAGATGGCAAACATTGTGGACAGTATAAAGCTTCCTCGATTTCCCGTTCCAAGCCCGGAATGATGTGTCTCTCTGTCAGCACATTCCGCCACTTGACTGAAAAATAGCTGAGACATGTTAGGAAGAAACTTGTGAGTGATTGACGATTGAACTGACATAGATACTGATTGATGCACGGTATGTGACTAAGTGTACAATAGACAACACCATCCAGAGTCTCAACCAGTTCCAGGGGCATTTGAAAGGGCAGACAACGACAGAGGGCAATGATGCTTCGAATGCGGCATCTAGTTATGCAATTAGGAAAAGTGTAAATTGATTTCATTAACTGCTCATTGCTGGGAACTGTAGCTTCATCATCGAAATAGCATCGTCGCTGTAAAAAGATAAATCCATTAGAATAACAATAGGGAACAGATGGGAGTTAAGCCCACACTAAAAGGCGAAAACGAATTCAAACTCGAATCGGTGTCAACAACACGGGCATATATTTGCAGGAAACTCTCCTCGTATTGTCCTGGAAACATTTCCAAAGCGTTCGACGATGATACCGATGCATAATTATCAGCATTATGCACTATAACAATATAACCATTTGTATTTAAAATCGGTGCAAAGTAATCCGTTTTGCTGGCATTTAAAACCACAGTCAAACCCAATGCAGAACTGGCCAAACGATTTTTAAAACTTCGTTTTTTGAGTCTGCCAATCAAATTGAAATTAAGCTTGAGTTTTATTGTTTTACAAAGCCAATAAACTTACTTGTTTCCTACATTGAAAGTACAACAGGGTCCGTACATGGTTAAACTATTTTCGAAAGCATCTTGACTGAAACATGGAATATCCACATTGGACAGGCTACATTTCAAAATGAAATCTTGACACTTGGGTGACAGCTAAATTATAAACAATTGAAATTATTGAGTTTGATGAAATTTTGATGCATTATAATTCACCAATTTCATGATGCGCCGTGTATCAAAGAAGGTTTCATTATTCCAAGTTCCAAACAAATCCAAAAAACTTTGAAATGACACAAAACTCTCGCTGTCCACGGATCTGTCGACACTTGAATAGAAATCCCGGAGATATCTCAAATGTTCAAGATAATACGACAAAGTACGTGGAGATGGATCATTGAGCTCTCTTTTTTTATTATTTTTTCCACAGAATGATGAAAGAAATGTAATGTATTAGCTATAGATATTGGAGCAAGGGGTGGGGAGAAAAGCTACTCACAATTCTCGAGCATACTTGGTGGCCGCCTGCATGGAAATACGATTGTTGGAGCATATTGACACAGCCGGAAATGGCACATTTTCAACGGGATAAAGTGGATCCTTGAGGTTCGTGACAAAGTATTGGGCAACAAATTGCTCCCAGGTGAGGGAAAGCACCACTAGCAATGTGATAAACGTGGTCGTGTGTAGCAGCAGCCAAATTAATCTGCAAATAAGCGAACGAGCGGGCCAGCCATCATATGGAGTTGAGGGATATGGAATGAGTAGGAAAAGAGAAACGTAAGATAAACGCACAAAGCGGACAAAAAATTTGCCATCACAGGCACAGAGACTGAGCAAAAAACAAAACCCAGCGTAACAACGGAAACGGAAATGAAAAATGCGAAAAATTCAACGGGCCGCGAGCCGAAATGACAGCAGCAGGGGAACTGCTTGCGTAACCGTAAACTCACAGGTAAAAGAGACGAGTGTGATGATGCGGCTCAGTGCTGTGAAAATTGCAAATGCAAATTGTCTACCTATCCACATATATGTACATATACATGCATATGTACTTTTATGTGGAAGGGGGTGCGGAACCGACTTTGCCTTTTATGTTGTCTTCAGCGGTAGAACTTACCTCTCCCCCCAAGTTAAGTCTGCTGCCAATAGTTTGTTGTATCCCTGTAAGGATATATTGCGCAGTAAATCTGTCATATCCAGACAAAAGCTGGAGCCGAGCGATTTCTTGCGCCAACCCGCCATCATTCCGCCCTTACCCTTGCCCTTCTTGGCAGCCTTGTTTGGTTTTTTAATCCACCAGATGGCATTGGACGTTGATTCAATATTAACCATTCGAGCGCACAATTTTAACGACTATGATGATGATATGTTGGTATTCCTTCACGTCTATCTCGACTCGACAGTTTCGATACGAGTTGACAGCTCTGTCTGTTTGTTGCCTGCCGCATTTTGGACGCTTAATTGAGCCGATTCGTCCCTGACAACAACTAAAATGATACCTTTACCTATTGGAGGCGTTGTCTCTTAATGCATATTTGTCATTAACACATACGAGTACTGTTTAATTGTTGTTCAAGTCAAGTATTACTTACTACTTGCGGTTAACCATATATGAAATTTGTCTTGATAAATATAAATCATACATCATTTGAAATTGAACGCGCAAGTTTTCTACATGCATTCTACATGAATTTAAGATGCTAGTGCACAAAAGTATGCCACACTTTGTAATATACAAAGAGCACTAAATTTTCTTACACTTTTTCATATTGGATACTCAAGCTTTTGTAGGCTGCTTTCCAATTTACAGCAAAAAAGAGATCTTTATTGTTGAGAGCAAAACTCCTGAAAAAAGCATTCTCTTTTTTTTAAAATATTTTTTACTACATTTACCACGTTTGAAAGCTGAATCGAATTTTTGGAATCTATAAAGACTTGTGGTAAGGTTGGCAGCGAAAACAATTTATTAATATATGTATGAATTTTGCCGAAAAAGTAGTCGTAATAAGAAGTGTGTTAATGTTTTTTGCTTTGTTATGATTTTAAATAACTCGAAATTGATCATTTGAATATTTTAGGCAACTGTAGTTGAAGCAGCTGTAGTAGAAGCAGCTGTAGTAGATCCAGCAGTAGTAGATGCAGCTGTAGTTGAGGAAGCCGTGGTTGAAGAAGCCGCAGTTGAAGCCACCGTAGTTGAAGGCACCGGAGTTGAAGCCACCGTAGTTGAAGCCACCGTAGTTGAAGCAGCTGTAGTTGAGGCCGTCGTTGATGGAGCAGCGGTTGTTGAAGCGTAAGTGGTTGAAGTAGCAGGAGATGATGTTGAAGTGGAAACTTTATATGATGAATAGCTCGATTTAGGTCCTGCCTGGGCATATGCTGAATAGTAGAGCGGATTACCACCATATGCCACCGCACTTGAACTTGCAACTGGACCACTGCCTTGTGCTGAGGCATACTCGTTCCAATCCAAGTAATCAGTACCATAGTCAAAGAAGCCAGGATAGCCTGAATTCGAATAGTAAGAATAACCTTGAGCTTGAATACCGATCACGGCAATAATGACCAGAAGCCCAACAGAATAACCAACAGAATGCATATTTTAAAATGATTCAATTCCAAATACACCGAAGTTAATTTGTTCAAACGGATGGTTGTTATGCCTTTAATGAGCAGGGAGTCTCGCTTTTATGTAGAAATTATGGTTAAATAACAATGAATTATGAATTGAAAAGTTGAACACCCGCTTCATTTGTAGATTTTGTTGCTTTATGCAATCGAGTCTACGTGACTTTCTTTGCTATGCTAAAAAAAATATTGATAAGAATGCACAAACAGCTCGTACAATTATGCTAAGTATATATCACAATTTATTATACACCTGAGTTATTGCACAATTTTGTCTTAGAGAGAACCACTTAACAAATTTTAACGCCTGCCGGCTGGCCAGAAGGGTTGACCAGGATAATTGCGGGAACCAACAAATGCATATGGATTTGGATTGATGACTCTGGCTATATCCGTGTAACTGCGTCCACTTCGTTCTGGCTGATATGATCTCTGCCAAGCTGGTGTGGCATCTGTCTCTAGAGCCATAGACAAGATCAACGCCAACAGGCTGAAGATCAAGAATAATCCTTTTAGTTGACCAGAAGGCATTTTATTGTTCACTTCGTTGCGATTTGTGTTCAGAACTGAGCTTTCTCAATGCCTGGCAGTAGACTATTTATATAAAAGCCAAGGAACCAGACAAGACTCCCTCATCCATTCTCATCTTGTGTTGAGTTGGTTATCAATATTAATCAGGTTTTTTTCCTTTCTTCTTCTTCGTCGTCAGGCATGGCATCGACGCATGCGTCTCACGTACATACGTAGTCTCTGTGAATGACAGTTCTCTGATCTCTACTCTTTGGTTGATTCTACAAATACATTATCTCAAAATTCACAGACATTCCCACAACTTAAAGTCATTCACACTGCTCACCGTTATGTAGCTCTGAATCATTCGCAGATCACTATCAAATACGGCGATCTTGTTTTTCTAGATTTTGCCTACGAATCTAGTGTGAATGATTTGCTAAGCAGGTCTCTATGACTATTTAAATTTCAATTATTAACAACATCGGCGACTTAGCTAATGACGTAGTAGGTGCGCCACCTGATCTTAGATTGTGCTGTAAAACAGCGAAAAAAAAAACATTCTTACATAAAAAATTCCCCATGTTTGGCTTGGTTAAATCTTTCTTCTTCCTGTAATGCTAAAACTTTTGCTTCAGAGATGTAAAAAGATCTGGTTTTAGATTTTATTTCCGTAATAACAACAGCCACAGGGGAAGTCCTACCTAGGTGACTAGTGCCATAAAATTCACAAGAGAAATATAATTGGCAGCAACTGAATCATTGTTGAGGTTGAATCACCTGTACTTTAATGAGACTGTATATATAAATATATATAAATATATGCATATATGCAATGTTTAGCTTAAAATCATGATTCCAGTCAGCTGATGCTCATGACTTAAGTCTTTTTTTTTCTCTGTTTTTTAAACTTTTAGTATTTCATATTATCTTTGGGTGCATATTGAATGGGAATTCCTTGAATGATGCTCCAAAGGAAAGAAATAACTGATAGCTCTTCTGTACTTCCAAGTCTGAATCCGACACAGATGTCTAATCTATCAAGTTTTGATAAAAAACGTTTTATTATAGTTTCGATTGTTGGTAAACGTATTCGGACTCATAAGATATAAAGTGTTAAAGGTATTGATATCCCAATGAAAATAAGTCTTCAAACTGTGTCTGCTTTAAAAATATTATATACCAAAGATCAATTGCAATGATTGAATTGCAATTTAATGGTTTTTTAGAAAACTAAATATAATGTGTAGATAAAACAAAACAAACACCTTAATGAATCACAATAAACAAAAAGTATTAAAAATGGCTAAAAAGTACAATAGAAAGTGAAACTTAAAACAGGCATATTTCCCATAATCTTACATCTCCCCTTAATTCTTAATATATTCGAGAATTCACTTACAATTAGCCACTAAGCCAAGTTTAAGCTGCGTCTCGTATTTCAGTCACGTATCAGTGATCAACTCCACGCGACTAGGGGAAGTCTGATCATAAAGTGGTTTACTTGGTCACGATTATTTTGTACAGTTTCTTACAGTTTTTGTCGTTTATGTTTAAAGAGCTTGAACTAGTTTATTAGGCATAAATAATACTGCTTAAAGTTAAAGACTTCAAGATGAATACTCAACCCCAAAGTGGAGAATAAGGAGCACGTGGCACATAGCGGGCAGCTCCAAGTCCTAAGTAAGGATCTGGCTTTAAGACGCGAGCTATTTGCGAGTAAGTTCGTCCAGTTCGTTGATTTTGCTTTGGACGTCGACCACCATACTGGCCATAGGATGAATATGAAGGATAATTATTGTATCCAGGATAGCCATAGCCATAACCATAGCCAAAGTTGTTGTAATTACTAACTCCAAATTTTTTGTACGTCTTGAAAAAGAAGGCTGTAGTCCAGTCCAAGCCGATGAAGCAGCACAATATAAACAGAAGGAATTTTGACAAATATGCTCTCATCGTGGATGTGCTTCTATGCTGATTGATTCTTTGTACTGACCATGATTCTACGCAGTTCTCTTCTATTTATACACCTGGAATGTATACGGGAGAATGGATGTGAATAGACCCTAGACAATCACACCGTTGATGACACATATAAATTTGTTTATAACTTCTTTTTTTCTTTTTGTTTTCACGTCCTCACATAAAAGTTACTGGATCTGTATAGATCTTCATATCCAAGACACTATTTTTAATGCATTATTTTGAATTAATTTCAGACTTTTAACATACAGATTGGCCTGATCATTATGCTGAACACGCTCTGAAGCGTTAAGCATAGTGTCTGTGGAAGTTCCAGCTGTGCGTTGGACCCTCAGAGAAGAGAGAAGACAGTGACAGAGAGGGAGAGGGAATCAGTCCCCGGTTCATGCATATACATATAGACGCTTTAGCTAATCTCTCTTAGAACTTTTATGATGATGATGATCACATTGACAGAAACCGTTGTTAGTGTTAGAATCTCTTATGGCCGGCCCTCTAGACTTGACGAGAGACTGGTTTCTGTTAATAAGCTATTATCGCATACTTGACAAATCAAACGTAAAAGTTCCCCTCTCAGTCAAAATCCGCCTTTCGAAGCGCTAACATGATGAGATTTATAATTTTAATCTGCTTGAGTTGGCATTTCATCTGTCTGTGTGCTGGACAGTATGATGGAATCATAATTGTTGCCGAAGTCCCAGGATCTGGATGGCAACAGCAGTCCAATGGATATTCACAAAATAACAACCAATATCAATCAGCATCACGGCAGCAGAATGGGCGTGGCAGATGGGACAATTGGCAAGGAAATAGAGATAGAGGTGGCCCGCCGCACAATCAAGCGTCGCCTGGTTGGCCAGCCGGTTGGGAGTGGGGTGGAAATGGTGGTCCGCCGCACAATCAAGGGCCGCCCGGTTGGCCAGCCGATTGGGAGTGGGGTGGAAATGGTAACAGAATGAGACCGCCTCCCCCCGCCTCCTGAGAGACCAGGATGGGGACATGGACCACCTCCGCCTCCAGAAGGACCAGGCTGGGGACATCATCCGCCTGGCAGACCTGGATGGGGTATGGGACCGCCACCAGGAAGACCAGGATGGGGACATCAACAGCCTGGCAGGCCGGGATGGGGAATGGGTCGACCACCCCCATCCAGCAACCAGGAATGGGGTCGTCCCCCGTCCAACAACCAGGAATGGGGTCCTCCCTCAACATCGGACATAGAACCCTCGGAATGGATTACTGATGGCAACAAAACGGAACCATCTCTACCCACAAATGGAAGTGTATTCACACCAGAGCCACAATTACCAACAGTTACACCAACCACCACACCGATCGCCCAACCCACCAAAGATACTCTGATCGTGGGCACAAATCGCCCGCCTCTAGTGCCCCCTCCAACAACAACAACACAACAGCCCATAACCGCACCACCTCTCTTGCCGTCACCACATCCATCCATTGAGATGAGTGAGCTACGACCCATCATCTTTCCCAACTCACCGCAATTCATAGGCCCATTCCGTCAAGAGTTTCAGTCAGCCCCCGTCGATGTTCGTCGCCGAAGAGACGTTTTCTCCACATTATAAACGTCAATTACCTCATTTATTTTAGAGATATTTCTGTGCACTTATTGAATATATTTATAGGCAATTTTATTACATAGTATTATTATATAAACAGAGAGAGAGAGAAGAGAAAACTTTTAATCAAGTCATCGACTTTTTTCCGATCTTGAGATTTTATCTCATCATCAAACTGGTTTTGATATTCTCGTTAAAAATATTTGTGCTAAAAATTTTACCCGGGCTATTGACTTAATATTTAGATTTGAGGTTTCTCGATTTCATTATGATTCCAGAGAGAATCAATATTTTGGCCCTGGCATAAATTGAGAGCCTTATCAAAGTCTAATCGCCTTCGCTTTCAATTAAACTAAATTTCTAGGCTGAATAAAAATGACGAAAATAAATAATTCATTCAATTGGCAATAAATCTATGTTATGTATATAAGGGTATCTTCTCTTCGGTGTCACAGCCCCTAAAGTTATTTAAGAACTACTTCAATAGTTGAATTTATTTTTTTACAAATCCTAAATATATACATATATTTTAGCCAAGTTAAGCTTACATTTTGAATCTCTTTATCTAAATTTCTAATTTGTCATCACAGAAATTAATATCCTCTGGATTTATAGCCACCAGTTGATCCTGATCCATAGCCGTAACTATAATCTCCTGAGTTCGAGTAGCCATAAGGTTCTGGCTGTCTGTGAGGATAATGCGGCTCTACATGATATCCGGGCGATGGCCTCACCTCATGAACAGGATGTGGCTGCGGTGGTGGAGGCACCGGATGACGTGGATAGTAGTTATAGCCTCCTTGTACTGGTGGCTGAGCATAGCCAATGCCACTTCCATAGCCATGACCACTTCCGTAACTGTAATCGTAGCCATGTTGATAGCCCTCTTGAATGAGTGGACCTGTCGAAGCATATGGCCTTGGTCTAGGTCTGGCATACTGCGATCCATCGTCAATCAGCACATCCAGAATATCAGCAATCTTATCAAAAGTGGGTCGTGGTTTTCCATCCACTGACACCATTGAAAACGCAACTAATCCTAAGACGATCGACGTCAGCTCAATTTGATGTTTCATTTTGTTAAAATTTATTTATTTGTTTGCCATTATCTCAGCTGAATGGATGCCTTATATAGCCTTTTTATTGTGCTGATAAGCACACATAAATATGTATGTATATGTTTTGCTGATAGAAGAGCCTTGTATACGATGATCTCAGCCATGGGCATAGTAAGGGGACGATTATTGTGCTCTAGTAAGAAGATTGTGAAAAGGGGTAAAAATATTGCATGCTTTTAGGCGGCGTTTTAATAAGATGTAAGTTTCTTAAAAAGCAAGGCTTTATGAATGTATGTAAATACATTACATAGACATCTCCGATCACATTAAATATACATATATATTATTCATTCATTTAGCCACATATAGCCGTTCCTCTGTCTGACACACACCCTATTTTTGTTCAAAAAACACACGTAATCCAACACGTAATACCACAGAGGGTCAGTAAGTTTATGGATAATTCCAAATATAAATATTTTAAATAAGAAACCATTATTAATCGCTATGATTAATATTTAAAAGAAGTACATAAACTTTATATACATTAACGGAATATTTGATATACAATCACAAAAAATTTCTATAAATTGGATCTTTAGTTTACTTCACTTTCAGTTAATTTTTCATAATGGTTCTGAAAACATACGGACTTTATCTTCTTCTAGCGTTTAGCGCTTGTACCTTCGCACTATATGTCCCGGAGACTCAATCGGTGACGGAAACTGCAAAAACTGGTCTTCTTGATAAAATAAATACAACAGAATTCATGGAAAGCTTTATACAAGCCGCTATTGCAGATAACATAAAACCAGATGGCGAAGTTTCCAAGGAACTGATTGATCTTATAAGAGAAATCTATGGAATACGAATTCTCAACGAATTGATTGATTTAAAAAACACGAAATTGGAACTAGATCAGCTGCATGAAAATGACAAGAATATCCCTAAGGATGCCATTGAATATGCCGAAAATGATTCCTTTGAGGATAAATCTGAACCGCCGAGAATGTTAGTAAACAATTTGTACAAATCTAAAGATAAACCCATAATCTATGATTAAACTGTATCAAATTACCAACTTTAAACAAGTGGAATTTTTGTATTACCTTTATTTTCCAATCTTTCAAAATTGTTAAAGATCAAATTTAATAAAAAGATACTTTTTGAGCACTCATAAAATATGTTGAGGCCTTTAGGAAAAAAAATTTGCTATTCTCGGAACCAAAATATCTAAGTTCAAATATATATAAATTTTGTCTGTTTGTACATACATTTTCCAAGAAAATATTAATTATTAAATAATATAGAAATGTTGCTATGTATGTACTTTTATATGTACATATGTATGTATGTACAATCGTTTGTTAATTTGGCGCAATCGTCTTGATAAGCGAAAAATTTAAATAAAATTATAGCTAGATTTGCGCTTCAGTTTCAGTTGATTGTTAATCATGGATTTGAGAATACACGGACTTTTCCTACTACTACTGGCTTTCTGCACTGGCTCCTACGCACGCGTTGCAGGTGATCCTACGGACACAGAAACCCAAAAAACTAACTGTCTTGATGGAGAGATTCCTAAAAAATTTATGGAGGGCTTTATACAAGCCATGATTGAAGATCAGAAACTACCAAATGGCGAAGTTCCCACTGAACTGGTGGAGACGCTAAAAAAAATCTATGGAGACCAGTTTCCCCAGGATTTGATTTTGACTCCCACCAGCGAAGACACAAAATCACAAATAACCGGAGACACCTCTGAGGCTAATACTGAGGATAACACTGAGGTTACCTCTGAGAATACCACTGTAGATACCGCTGAAAATTCCACTGTGTCAGCTGAAGACTCAAAGGAGAATTTAATTTTAGATTAATTCAAATGTAAAATTCTTTAAGAAATTAAATCGATTTCTATAACATTTTAAGATGTTGTATTGAGTTTTCTGTTTGTTCCTTTACAAAATGCAGTAAGATTACTTTACTGATTGTGAATATAAAGTAAAATGTTCTCAATATAAATATGTAGACATATAATTGTTTCTTATCATATAAATTTGTTCGGGACTGTTAGTTTATATACAAGTCAATCCATCTATGACTAACCAACCACTACTATGTAAACTAATCTCTGAGCTGTTAATTTTTTGTATTTTAATCAAAATAATGTACATATATACACGTACTTATAAATATTTATATGTATGTGTATATTCATTTTGTTGTTGAAAAACGCGAATTTCACATTGCAAATTAAGGAGATTTAGTCAAATTTCGGGATCCCATAGAAAATCTTTTATCTCTAGAGTAAAGCACGATGTGTATATAGACGCCATGTCAATAGTAAGTTCGTTTAATGAGGACTTTTCTATTCATTTTCAGTATGGTCACTAAATTCCTTTCTTTGTTAAGGATGTGACTCGAGTAGAGTCATATAATATTTTTTCGTTCTTGTGCACTTACTTTTTAGATAGACTTTCCCTTTGAACACGAACACATGATTAAGCGTTCGTTGTCATATGCGAGACCTTAACTGATAACCCGGATAGTCCGTCATTTTTTATGTGTAGTGGCTATTCAATACGGAGATGTTTCTATAGGAATTAGTATGAGTCTGTGGCTTTTCCCAGGCCACATCGTTTCATCATGTGGAGGACTGTATACGTGGCTCTTGTGCTCATCGGATGCAGCCAAGGAACAGATTTTCATCGAGATGAAAGTAGAGAAGAGGAGCAAACGGAATTCAATTTGGCGTCCACATTGAGGGGCGGCATAAGCAGCAGTCGTCACCATCAGCGAGCCAATCTCAATTCGCAGCTATATCCGGAACGGACGCAGCCAGGTGTGAATGGTTATGGAGTGGCATCTGATATAGACGAACCGAATGGTCATGAAAATGCTGGCACCATTTTGGATGTCCGTAGTGGTCGACCTGCTGCTGGCAGAGTCAATCCACCAAACAGACCATTTGTTTATCCCGCTGCGGGACCCCCACCAGCCGCTTATCCTAGCCCGAGTGGAATGGCTCAACCAGTAGGCTATCCTACTGCTCCTGCAGCTCCAGTTCCTTATCCTGCACCGGGTGAACAACCCCAACCAGCAGCATATCCAACTTCATCAGGGAATGCTGCACCCGTAGGCCATTTCGGTGGTTATCCTGCCCCCTATCCCACAGGCTATCCAGGATACTATTATCCCGGAGCATACTTGCCGCAATATCCGACTTATCAACAGCCAGCTCCTTTGCCAGCCTATGGGCCATCGGCTCCTGGAGCCGTAGTCCATCCAGCTACACCTATAAGCTATCAAAATCAGCAACATTATCCACCGCACAATGTCAATGATCGGGATCACTGGGACCATAGGTTCAGCATGAACACCGAATACAAAGAAGATGGCGTACACAAAGGTCCATTCGGAGTGCTCAACAATCACAATGCCTTTGGCTATGGCAGTGGCTACGGGGGCGGCTACAATGGTCACTTCAATTCACCCGGTCTATAAGTTAGTCATAAGCTCGACAGCTGGTTACCAGTGACCACCACTGACTGGTCTTGGTCAATAAACTTGATTTCTGCACGCCCAACCAAAGTAATTAGCTATGTGTGTACATATTTTCTGCTTCTCTATAGCTGCACCTTGAGGACGGGTCTGAACCGGAAAACAAAAAAAAAAAAAAGATGTACTATATCTATCTACAATGAATAAGGAACTACCTGGTCTCTCTCCCCGTCCAGGCAGCCGAAAAAAAGGAGCTCACACACAAAGGACAAACGAACGAAGATGTCGGGTGAATGAAAAAAATGCAAAGGTGGTAGGAAAAAATCAACGTCAGACGGACAGACAGACAGGCAGGACTTCTTCCCTTTAGGTTCCCTTGATGCCTGTTGTCTCAGTCAGTCCTTTTTCATTTTCTTTTCTGTAGCAATTGCAGCAAATGAAATCGGTTATGTGCACAATAAATGGTAACGGAACGGGAACAATTGAGATCAAGACCAAGAAGGAGACGGAGACCTCACGGTGTCGAGGACATTGATGTCTTGCGGCGCATGCGCGCAGCCTGCCGCGCCAAATCCCGAAAACACATAATTTTTGGCGCTAAAATGATATACAGAAAATGAACAGGAACATTAAAGGGCAGACGACAAACAAAAAGTGTACATAAACAAGGGATTCATCTATCCATTAGATCCTTATAGCACAAGAATTTTGTATCACCTGCTGATTTAGCATATATATTTTAAGGAGAATTCAGAGATGGGAGGCTAGAACTGATGCTTCTTGATTTTATATTTATCTGACTTGATTAACTTTTGGAGTTTACATATGTATTTATTGGGATTTCGTTTTCGGATCATCATATAGTACAAGAAATACATAACATTGGAGTACGGATACATTTAAAAAATACGCACATAACTAATTTATTTAGACACAATGCAACAAAGAAAAAAAAAATGAAACGATTAGCATTTAACAACAACTGCATGTCCTTATGCACACAGAGACATACCAATGTATATATATATATGTATATCTATGTGCATAAAGAAGGTAAATATGTACATACATAACACGAGGGTTGAAACTATTCAACTTCAGTTGAAGCTGCCTTCCTCCAGCTGGTTGGTTGGTTAGTTACTTGGTTGGGTACAGGACACACTTTCCTTTGTTAGTTGTTAGGTGGAATCTGTAAGTTATAGTTATGTACTAAGTATTCATAAATGATTTTCTTGTAAATTTATGTATATACTATATGAATAGGTAGGATATATACGAAGTATTCCTTATTGTTTTTTTTTTGTTTTGTTACACTATTAGGTTTATGTGGACTTATAAATTACATTTATTATGACGTTGCAAAATGACTTACAGTTAAATGAGAAATTTTGGTTAGAAAAACAATAATTATTGGCAGTTTTTAAGTTTTGGTTATTTGTTTTTAGGGGGTTAAATCATGGTTAATAATAAAAGTTAAGTGTGCGCATTATGTGAGACAAACAATAAAAATAATAGCATAAATTTAAAATTATCAAAAATATAAATGTCGGTGTACACAGAATAAAATGGTTAAATAATCTTAGCTAGAAGCGTAACACTTTTTGCTTGTGGTAGAAAAATTTGGCTAATCAATTAATCGTTGATAATTATTATTTAAACGATGTCTATTTTGAGATTATTTTGGAAAAGTTCCGCGTTGGTTAGTATTGGGACCTTAGCAGCTTCATGGAATATCTTGTGCGAGTATTTGTTCCGTATCGTTTTGATGGTGGCCCTCGGTTTGCGATGCAGTCCAGCATTGAGAATGGGAATTATTTCGGCAAATTCCTCCAACTGATAGCCAGTGTAGTAGATCAATGTTGAATTCCAGGTTAGTTCATCCAATTGCGCGGCGCCGCCATGCATACGCAAGGCCATGTAGAGAGCAGCCGAGGCCATTTTTGAATCACTAAACTGTATGGTGGCATAATCCATTAGCGAAAACTCCAGTATATATCGCGCCAAGGTCAGCGTGGGCATCTGAACCTTGGCACAACGAGCATAGCGCCGGAGGAAGCGATACGAGAGTGGAATGCCCAGATCATAGTTGATCACTCGCAGCGTATTCATCTCCATTTTCACCAGCTCCTCGTGAGTGTAGGCCCCATCGCAGATATACAGAAAGTCCTCAATTAGCGGTGGTTGCCGCTCATCATATTTGCACGCAATGAAAAAGGCGGCGGCACCCAAAAGCTGAAGCATTTCCTTATGAATCACCTGGCGGCACAAATAGAGATCAACAATTTTCAGGGCCAAGTACAGGGTCTCGTGATTTAGTTCAAATGTCTCTTGAACTTCAACCATCCAGTCTACAAGCAGAGTTCTCATCCATGGGGTCAAGTGAATTTGCCGTGGCATATAATCATCGATCACAAATTCGGGTTCACGGGTCTTCAAATAATTGAATATATCCATGGCATAGTGTGATACCTGGAAGGGATCGTCCCAATTCTTGCGATCGAAATCCTCCACATCGTCTGGCACCGGTAGAACTGGGCACGGTACCAAAGTGGCAGCAGCAGCAGCAGCGGCGGCGGCAGCAGCTGCAGCATCTGGTAAGTTGCTGCCATCAGCTGAGCTGGCATCAGTCTTTTGTTGTTCTTGGGGCTCTGCTGATTGTTGCACCTTGGCAGAACGTCTCCTCATTGCCTCGAAATTGCCAGACAGACGCATGGACTCCGACGTCGAGATATCCTCCAAGGCGGACATGTATAAACTCTCTTCAGTCTTGTTGAAATCATTGGAAATTCGGCGAGCTGGCTTAATACTGGAAGCCGCCACTGCACCCACTGCAGCTGGAGCTGGTGGAGCCAAAAGTTGCAAGTTATTAACCTGCGATTCAGTCTTTTTGGGCGCCTGCGGCGGTGGTAATTTCCGACTTTTTTGACGCGTTGCCAGAGCCTCCTCGAACTTGTCCAACACTTTGTGACAATGCTCCATAGATTCCTCCAACTTGGTGCAAGATGCAGCTCTTGTTACCATTTTGCTGGCGGGGATTAGGTTATTCACTTTAAGATTCTCATTGTGCTTGCCGTCCATGTGAACTTGGAGCTGTTGTACTGTGGGTTTTTTAGACTTAGTGTCGTCATCGTTTTGATGCATCAAGCCGCTGCAGATCTTTACATTGTTGGTCAGGTTGCCCAAGGCCGATCGTTTCACCTTTTCATTTTTCATGGGGCTATTGTCGGCTTTGCGTTTGGAGCGCGTTTGTTTGTTCTCCATATTGGGATCAATATTGTTGTTGTTGTGGCTGGTGGCATTAGCCCTACGTCCTGGAGCCTTCCGCGCGGCTGGCATGGCCATGAGAGGGTTTACATTGGTGGAGGCAGCGGTGGCTCCTATTATTGCTCCTTTGGTCGGCGCCATTTTGGAAATGCTGCGTAAGTGGCTAAGGGCTGTTGTTGCGTTCTTTGGTATCCTCGTTGCTGCCCTTTTCTTGGTGCGTGCTCAGCGTTGTTTAAATTGCTGTGTTTCGGTTTGTTCAAGGCGATTTCTTTTTGTGTTTTTGAACTTTTTCTAGAAATCAAAGCGTCTAAGTTGAACACATACAAAACTCACTTTTTTTTCTTTTTTGTTCAACTGGAGTTTTGGCGCTGGGCCGCTCTGTTCATAACGGCACTTGGAAAGATACAAAGCAAAGATGATAAAACAACCGCCAGATGCAACCAAATTTGAGATGCGTGATGGCGTCTTTTATGGTTAGTGTGACCTTAGGTCAAAAAATACGTAATAGTTTAATAATACCAAATTCACACACTATTTTTTCTTCTAATGCCCGTTAAATTTAAAAACTGAGAAATTAGGTCTTAATATAATAATACTATTACTTGTAAAATTGATATATAAGAGAGTCAAAATATTTAAACATACCCTCAACATAAACTTTACATAATTTAAGAAAAGAAAAATGGTGGGTAAAATATATTAACCTAGTATTTTGGTTTCCTTACGAGGAATAATGGAATAAAATAGGGATTTCTTGATCGGTCTCGAGCTTGAACCAAATGCGGTCTTATTTTAATTCAAATATTTCCGAATCGAATCCAATTAAAAAAAAAAAACTCAAATTTGCTGATTAAATATTGCATTTCAATTAGCCTTATCCTAATCACAGTTTGAATATATGTATAAATACTATAGTTACAATTATATTTATTAGCAGGATCTTTATTTCCACAACTTTATTACGCCATCGCGAGAGGCAGAAGCTATGTAAATTTGTCCCTTGTCCTTGCACATCAGCAAATCGGTGATAGCGTCGTGATGACTAGCCGTTGGCATATCAGGACCAGAACGGGGATTTTCTTCAGCGGATGTGCGCAGCTGTTGCGAGTCACCTGTGTTGCTCATGGAAATTATTTGCTCTTCAATTACCTGACTGCCATCGATGAGACGAGCACTACATTGGCGATTAAACAATATTAAGAATTATAAAATTTTGTAATTTAATGGGGTCACTCACCAATAGTTAAAATTGACATCCGCTAGATTATCATTGGCCGCTGGCACTTTCAGCGAAGAGTTCTTTGGCGAGGCTATATCCCAATAACGAATACGCTGATCTGAGCTCCCCGTAAGTATAAATGGTGATCCATCCACTACACCACTCAAAATGCCACAAGTGGTAGCCGGATCATTAAGACTGGTGTTCGTAAGGACTGGAGCTGGACTGGCCCAGAGTACTGTTTGCCGCTGACCAGTCTCAATATTCCATATCGATACTTCGTTATTGGATTGCGAAGCTGAGATCAAATAAGAAGGCTCCGTTGGATGACATGCCACCTTGCGAATCCAGGAATCGGCCGGATGCTTAATCTCAGCAATTGGTAGCCGGAAACGCAAATCCCAGCATATGTGCTTGCCGCCACTGGTACCAGTGGCCAACCACGAACCGGTTGGATCCGCACAAATTGTGGTAATGACGCCATGTCGCAGCTCGTTCTGTAAACGCCAGGCACTATGCTGCATGCGAGTATCCCAGGCTACAATGCCGCCATACAAAGTAGCATAGACGATAACACTCTGCGTTGCTTGATCGTAGGCATGCATATCCACCACGGGGCCATCGTTATGATCACTGCCACAAAAAAAATAAAGAAAGTATAGATATTCATCTTCCATTGATTGCCCTGGCTTACTTCTGTTCCAGCGCCTGTTGAAGCGTCATTTTCGCTGAATTTCTATCAATGCGCATCATTAGAAGACTTCCATCTTTACCGCCCACCGCCAGTGATTGACCACCATCGCAGGCGGCCAGCGCATAGATAGGTGTATTGGCCGAGTATACCTGTCGCGATTTGTTGATGCCTTGGTTACCATTTAGCTTGCTGCAGTCCCACAATCTCACAGTGCCATCGATGCTTCCACTGGCAAAGAGTGAACCATGTGGTCGCTCATTGAGTGGAGCCAATTTGATAACAGATTCGGAATGTTCATGCAAATGGGCCACCAGTGTACCATTGAGCCGCCATTGCGGTGGGTAGGGGGTAACCAAGCGGTCGTTACTGCATCGCTGCGATATGGCCAGAACATTGTAGCGTCTCTTGATCTTAAGAGTTAACGAATCCAAATCTCGCCGGCATTCCGACGATCTTTCTAACCAATGATTTCGCTCCGGCATAGTGTACTCTCCGAGAGAGGTGGCTGCACTCAATGTTGATGGTGGAACGCCCAAACCAATGGTTCCGGAGGCTGGACTACCAGCCATGACACCGCCACCGACTAATGGCGTAACAGCAGCTACATCCGAGGCAGGTGACAACAAAACCGCCTCATTTGAACCTAATTATAAAGACGAATTAGGACCTAATTGTAAGAATAATTTGATAACAGTGCATACGATTTTCTGATGGCAACTTGATGCCCATCCCTTTGTCCGCCAAGAGATGATCATGACAGGCCACTTGCTTTCGACTGACTAAAATCCTTCCATTCCCCGATGCACTGTCATCCAATTCCTGCATGGCCTTATGCTTGAGTGAAATTAAAAATGATTTCATGGCGAGAAGCTGCATCTCAATTGAATCCGTTAATCCCTCAGAAGTTAGACGTCTGAAAAGCTGTATTTAAAGAAATCATTAAAATGACTCAAAACCGCATTTATTTGTCTCGCTTACATTCCGCAACGTCTGACCCATATCCTCGTACTGCGGCAGGGCACCGGAACGAGTCTGACTGCGCACTCGACAGCGGCTTTCCAAAGCCCGGAACAAATGGGGCATATCATGGAAACGCAAAACGCTCTCGTATATCTGCCTAGGTATAGGCACTTGCACACAATCTAGCAAAATGTGCGCCTTCTCCACCTGAATGAGTGGTACCTTGAGGAATGGTCCGATTGCCGGCATTATTTTACACTGCACATCGATGGCGCTGAGATTTCGTGCTGTGGTTGCTATCATGCCACAGATCTCATGGCGTACCCACAAATTGGGATGGCATAAATAGCAGGCAGACTCCTGCACGATTTCTGTTATAGTCGGCTTCTTTATGTGACCCAGCTCGATGAGTATTGTGACCGCTCGTATGGCCTTCGCTATAACAAATTCCTCGCGGTCCGTGAATCCTTGCTGCAGCAATGGTACCAAAATATCCGATGCCTGCCAACCTACATAGCCAGCAACGCCAGCTATATTGTCATAGAATGCTCCACGCAGATTCTTATCCTCGTCATTGAGAAAGGTCATAATGTGTGAGAGTATCACATCGTTGGCCTTCTCCTTGCCAAAGAAAGCGCATAGATCACAAATGCCCGACTCCATGAGCGTTTGTTTTACCACCGGCTGAGAATCGGTTAGTAGGCTAAGCACTGCCTGTCTCACGATATCATGTAGAGCATTCAACTCGGCCTCGTAGCGTGGAGTGGGCATTTCACTGGGCGCATTACGCTGTGTCTCCTCCAGAAAATAGACAGCTGTCTTGGCCAATGCTGCAATATTGCGGGCAAAGGCCACACGGACAATTACCGCACTAGTCTCGCTGGCCAAATCTGTTATGTAGGGTAATATGTATTCGGGAAACACATTGGCATCGCTCCGTGGAATGTCCTTGACCATACTGAGGCAAGCTGTTAGGGTTTCGATGGCCTGCACTTGTACCTTGGCCGGTGACTTTTGAGCCAGATTAAGCTGCCAAAGCATTTAAAAGAATACCAATAAGTCGAAAATTCATTAATAACGTATTTTAACTTACTATATACGGCAAAATGCGATCTAATATCGTCTCGGATGTGGTATATTTGGACAATCTTTGCAGAAGCTCTAATGCAGCAATTTTTGTATTGGTCTGCGTCAAGCCTCTAATACAGGAGGTCACCACCGTGATTATCAAAATAAGACCATCGTGTTCCGAAGGCAGACGGGCACACATGGAAGGATCCTTTTTCTCGGTATTATCATCCTCCTCATCGGGTGTTAGATTTGGATCTTGGGTTAATACCTTAATGCAATGTCCAATATCCTTATGAAGACATTGGACCTTATCATCGGGTGACATAATGGGAGTCGAAGAGAACATTTGCAAATAGGATTGCAGGAAAGAATAGAAATATTCTGGAAACAATTTGCCACGCTCCTGATCCAAATAATCTTCAGCACTCTTTCGATTTATCGAATGTATGTCAATCATGGAGGCCAATAAATTGCGTAATCTCTCGTTCTCAATTCCAGCCAAATGTTTCTCCACCAGTTCACGTTCCCCGCGTCTATAGGCCAACAATTGCGAGAGCTCAAAGGGTGCGGTACCCTCTGTCCAGAGTTCGAGCAGGGCGCAGCTGCAAATCGTAAATGATTTAAAATAAAACCCATTGGTAGCAACTAGCCATAACTTACCCCGCTGAAAAGATATCCATAGCTGGTAACAATGTGTTGCCTGCATAACTAGGGCCCAAACGTATTATGGAATCGGAATGTATTACTGACATGTTTCCATTATGACCATCATCATCGGAAGCCAAAGTCTTCACAAAACGCTCTGGTGCTATATAACAAGTTCGCCGTCTGCTCGTATCAAAGAAATATGTATAATCCGCGGGATTATCCTCAGGCAAATATGTTGGCTTAAACGAAGCAAAATCCGACAGTAGGATCCAATTCCATGAGGTAATCAATATGTTCTCGAGCTTGATATCGCCATGACAAATCTTTTGCTTGTGGCACTGATTAAGTGCGCAAAGTATCTGAAAGGTAATCCACTTTTTCTCTAGCACTGTAAGAAAGGGGCGTGTGGAAACGCGATCATATAAACTATGCTTCACATACTCCCGCATTATATAGGCCGCCTTATCGATAAGCTATGGACAGGGTAGGCAAATCAATTAAAAATTAAACACAATGAGCTTGAGATCACAAACCTCCACTCTTTGAAATGGTAAACAGTTGACGGCGTTGGCTAATGTCAAGGTCTTTTTAATGCCCTCTAAACGATCCTTGTGATCCTCCAGCGGCAGAGTAGGATCATGTTTGACAAAGACTTTCACCACTATTAGACCCTCATCAGTTTTGGCTTTGGCTACTTTGAAAAATCGTGTACTCCCCATGCTGTAAGATTCAGTTAAAAACATTAGGACACAGATTTTAATCAGAAAAAATTGAGACGCAAATGCGTATTGACTGCTCACTTGGAACTGAAGACAATTTCCGTGCCGAATTGGCCAGAAAAATAGTGATCCACTGCATATATTTGCGAGGGGGCAATGCCGACCAGTTGGTTGCCCATTTTGTTTGCATTTGCACTTCACTTAAACCAGAATTACTAAGAGATTTGTTTGTTTTTTTTCCTTCTCAATCATTGGAAAAAAAAAACAGCTGATGCAAAGAATAGTGTGGCCGCTACTACCTAAAACAAAGAATACCAACTCGCCAGTGGCGCGAACAATATGGTTTTTTAAATGTTACCTATCTTCATAATATTAAGAAAACGTTTACACATAAGGAATGCATTACAAATTAGCTTAAACTCATCAACGTCAATTGAATATTTATTACTAATTTATGTAATGAACCCACTTTAATTTAAATATATTCATCGAATGAAATTGGCCATGTATGATAAATGATAATAAGAAGCATTTGCATTCGTTTGTCTTAAATGGAAACAAAAAAAAAATGCTAAGAACAAATAATCTTAGATAGCATAGTTTCTATACTCTCTCCAACTGAAGGTTTGTAAGTTTGTTACAAGATCTATATGATACGCACAAGACTCACAATAAAGTAAATTTTGGGACGCATACTAACATTAACGATAACGTTGACTTTGAACCATAACAACGATCACGGCCATCAACCATTTCCATTCCGAGAAGAAAACTTTTAAACCGGCAGCAACCAACAACGATCATCGCGTGTAAAAAGAAAGTAGGTAGAGGAAATATAAACAAAGTTTAATCCACGGCCATAGAACAGAGCAACAACATAAAAGTGGATTTTTTATTTGTACTCTCTACTTAGTATGGTTAAAGGGTATATGCAGACTAAGAAAATTGTGACAATAGAGTATATTGTATTATACACAAGACAAAATTTCTCCAAACAAAATGGTATCATAAATTCGACCCCTAAATACAGTTTTTTTTCTCTAGATTTATAAAGCAAACCAAAAACCTGACGTGGATGACAAAGACGCAGCGAAGGTGAGAGAAAGATTTGTACACCAAGAGAGAGAGTAATAGAGAGAGAGAGTAGTTTCCCGTGTTTACAAGTTAGAGCCGAGAGAGACCTTTCGCAACTTGTTGCATGTTTGACGCTTTTAAGAATCAAGAACTCTTTGGAACTCTCAGGTGAGAAGAAAGTACAAAAGAGAGTAGAGTAAAAAATCCACCTATAAGAAGTGTTACCAACTGGCGCAGCGGCTCAAAAGAAAGTTTTCGGCTGTGCTGGCTGGCTGCAGCTTGAGAAGATCATCAAGTAAATTTCCTCCAAGTCGTGCTCCCCGTGTTCGGTGAAGCGTTGTCACTGCGTGGCTTAATTGGCCCCAGCAAAAAAACATTTAAAAATCTTAAAAAAAAAAAATCTAAAAAGAAAACAAATATAACAAAAAAGTATCTCAAGATTGTGATTGTGAAAGTTCCTGCAAAAAAAAAAAAGAAGACATGTACTTAAAGCATCGTTTATTACTATTAGTAGCATTAATATGCGCTCAACCCTATGGCCAGTTGGTCCATGCCAATGAGGATGAATCCAATCCGCTGTTGGACATGGCATCCATGTTCTTTCAGGAGGCATTAAGTGGCCAAAACGGGGCTGCTGGCGGAAATGGCGGTGGTGCTGGTGCAGGTTTGGCTGGCATGGCTTCGCTGCTTGGCACCTTTATGCAGGCCAATGGAAAATCCGGAGGCGGTGCTGGAGGCAACGGGGCCATGCAAATACTTTCGGGTCTGGGCAGTCTGCTTGCCAACAGTGCACGTGGAAATGATGCCGCTGGCGGTGGTGGTGGGTTTGATCCATCTATCATTGGAAATGTTCTAGAAATGTTCACCCAGAGCGATGACGAAGAGACTGGACAATCTTCTGACCAAAAACGAAGCAATGGTGCTGGATCCACTGAAGGCGGTGGCATTGGCCTAGATACCATACTGCAGGTAGCCTCTGCCTTCATGAACACCCAAGGAGCAGGAGATAATTCAGCGTCGTCATCCACTCATCATCAGCAGAAACGATCTGCTGAGAAAGATCAGGCCGATACGGACAATGGGCTTATGAATCTGCTTCCCTTGGTTATGCAGGCAGTCAGTTCATTTGCTGGACCAGAGGGACAAAGTACACAGGAACGTCACAAGAGTCACGCCTGGGTTTTGCCTCCCTTCCTGGAGCATATTCATGTGCTGTGGGATCATTTCTCAAACTCGGAACTGGCCGATGCATTGTACGAGAAATCCGGTGTGAATAAAATAATGAAGGTACATACATACATAGTTAGATATTTTTAAGAAAATCTTTGAAAACATTTTTTATTAACTATTTGCAGGGCTTTAAGAGCAGCGATGGCAAATTGGACTATGATAAGCTCTTTGAATCTTTGAATAATCAATCGTTCCGTCGCCGCTGGATTAAATCGGCCACTTTGTATTTGGCCGATTGGGCAAGTTATTTGGCCAATCCTGATGTGTATTTGAGGTGAGCTTAAGACGTGGCATTTTCGTGGGCAGCTTTAATTGTAGATCACGTTCTGTTCTGCTTTATTTAACGGTCTCGGTCATTTTACCCAAATGCAGTTAGCACCTTGCTGCGATTTCATTCGCTTTAGAATTCGATTCGATTCTGAACAGCTGCTGGCCGATATTGTTGTTGTTGTTGTTGTTATGATGGTATGATGGTGGTTGTTGGCTTGTGTGCTAAACCTGAACGGTTACCGTTAGACCGCTGTCTACCTGTTTGGAGTCGAACATGAACATGTTGTGCTCTTGGTGTTGGTGGTGCTTACCTTTTGACACACTTTTTGTGTTATTGAAATCTTTTAGAACACGATTGTTAATCAGATTGGTTAACACACAAAATCAAAATTCCAGGGTCGGATGCCTCCCTCTCCCATTACCCTTTATTAACTGTTTCAATAAGCTTTTCCGGCGCCTAAAAACAATCTTAATCCGTGCCTGGCAAACTCAATTCAATCGTTGTCCAGGCATTTTGGGTGTGTGCGACTTACAGTTATGCTTCCACTTGAAGCCAATGGCCAAAGCCGCTAAAAGTAAACAAATAAGAGAGTAAAGAACGTATCGAAAGAGAAGAAGTGACAAACCGGTTTTTTTGGGGATTAGGGAAATGGGCCATGAGACCGATCGACCAAAGTACACTTTGAGAGACATTTTTGCATGCCTCCAACGCTCGCTAATGGTCTGAAGTAGGTCAAACTTCTGAGTTCTCTGTGTATCTGTTAATATGTACATACATACATATGTACATATGTGTAATATTTTTGTTGTACTTTTTTTTTTTCTTCTTCTATGCCTTAGCACAACAAAACTTCCACTTTCTAGCTGCAAACCTTTCACTTGACCAATGTGGCTATGTCATCATCATCATCATCTATCAGTCTCCGTCTTTTTTCAGTCTCATCAATTGTCTGTTTTCCCTTTTCATTTTTGTGTTTTTCATACAGATATTTCCAGACAGCCCAGATTATGTTCAATGGCCTACTTAAATCTCAAGGTTATCCAAAACAAACACATTTCGATCCCAGCCATCCCAGTGAGACCATATCGAATCTAATGGATCATGTGGCCAAACATCATTTGAATGTGAAAATTGATTCCAGACAATATGTGAAGCCAGCGGTGGGTTATGCCAAGGAGCTGCTCAAACTGGGCCAGGCACGCGGTCTATTGCAGTTCAATGCCACCGAGATCAGTGACAAGTTAACGGATACACTCAATCTAGAGGTGAGTTCGATGATCTGGAGTTATGTCTGGATTTCTGCAATTAGCAAAACAGAAAGAAGAACGAATTAAATTAATTACGCTACAATTTTCTCTGTTGATTTTTCCATGGCTTACGCATCCCAATTCCAAACCGAAACTCAACCAACAAATACACAATGTCTAAACAACAAAACAAACATTGAAACAGGTTATCGAACCAGTGCTAAAAGTGCATCGTGCCTATAGATACATATCCAAGACACCGCAATGTGATCGCTATGTGCTGTGCCAGCTGAATGCAGCAGCTTTGGAGCAACAAAAGAAGCAAGAACAACCATCGGAGAAGGCCCAGCAGCAATCGGCATCTGGATCGACGTCTGCTCTGATTGCCGGCGTTAGTCCAAAAATTGTCAAGATCGGTAGCATGGGTGCAGCAATCTTTATTAGCACTGAAACCGGTACACCATTCTGGACGCTATTTGGTGTAATCAATGCGCCATATAATTGTGAGGTAAGTCCAGCACACAAACTAAAGTCTCATCTCCACTGGATTCTAAACGTTATTTCTTCCTCTCTCTCTCCCCGATTAGGCCAAATATCCAGTTGACTGCAATGGCTTCCACGAGGGTGAAGCCAAAGTAACCACGGAATACATACACAATGAGCTTTAGTGGCCAATTCCAGCAATTCCAGTGGCCCAAAAGTTCATTAAGATTACTATCGTTTAGCTCTAATTGAGTTTTTGTGTGTGTATATAGTATTACGACTTGAAATAAATTTACAATTAAATTTTAATTCCCAATTTAGTCGAAATTTCATTGCAAAAAAACATGGTACAAAGATTTAACAAATTGAAAGATAGTTTAACCATTATACCACGGAAATGGTTAAATGGTTAAGTCAATATGTATATACATATGAATATGAGGAAGTCTAAAGACCAAGTGAGTTTTGCTACCTTCCACAAAAACCAAAAACTAATCGAACCAGACAAGTTCAAGTTAAGTAAGTTGACTGCACCGATGGCAGTGCCACTAGCATCACTTTCACCAAATGTATTCGGCTAACTTGCCACACAGAGTCGACGGCAGAGTCAGTGCATTGCAGCCAGTTGAAGGTGAACGGTGTATATGCAATCATGCAACTGATCTATCGCGAACTAGATGCAGATATTGTGCGTCGCACAAATGCCTTATTCCCGGCACAGGATTGTTTTGTGGAGGTGCTTCCCGATCAATTGATTATACCAAGGAAATATATCGAACTGGGTGAATCGATACGATCATTGCCGGTGTATAAGGATGATGTTTGGATGGTTTCCTATCCACGCACAGGTTCAACATGGGCCCAAGAGATGGTCTGGTTATTGGGACATCAATTGGATTACGAGGCGGCCAAAGAAGACATACGTTCACGGGCTCCTTTAATTGAGCTTTCAGCGCTTTTCAGTACAGATCATCATCAGTGGGTGAGGTAAGTACAAATGGAAGTCATTTGTAGTCAGCGCTTTCTCCAATGTTTCTTTTCGCCTATCGGTACAGTGAAGCGTTTGGCAATACTGTGGATGTGGTACGCAATTTACCTAGACCTCGATATGCTCGATCCCATCTCTCCTGGCAATTGCTACCCGAGCAATTTGATCAGATTAAACCCAAGATTGTCTATACTGCACGTAATCCTAAAGATTTGTGTGTATCCTATTACCACTATTGCAAACTGCTTCATGGCCTTAACGGCGATTTTGAGGATTTCGTGGAACTCTTCCTGGGTGGGCACACACCGATGGGACCATACTGGAAGCATGTCTTACCCTTCTGGAAACGTAGCCAAGACGACAACGTACTGTTTATTAAGTACGAGGATATGGTTAGAGATTTACCAACAGTTGTTCAACAATGGTGATTATTAGAATCTTATCCTGAATTTCATTTAATGAATCTTTTTTTAAAGCGCCAAATTCTTGAATGCTTCCCACCTGCTCAATGAGACAAGCTTGCAGCGCATTTGTCAGCACCTGCAATTTAACAGCATGCAAAATAATAGCGCAGTTAACCTGGAAAATGTGTTTCCAAAACAGATCGGATCAGGTTCAAAGTTTATCCGCAAGGGAAAAATCGGCGATTGGCGCAATCATATGAGCGAAGGTCTATCCCATCGTTTTGACACTTGGAGCGAGCAGCAGACTCGTGGTAGTGGCCTAAGATTTGATTACGATTGAAAAAATGATTATTATCTTTAATACAAAGTACTAAATAACCATTATTCTTACATTTAAATACATGTCTATTAAAACAACTTAAAGCTCATTTCAACGGGCATCCACCTATCCAACTGGGCACTTGGTCACCCTAAATAAAGAAAACATTTGGTATTTTTGTTAACTTTGAATATTTTGTAACACTAGACATTAAGCAAGTGTGGAACAGCTGATTGGCCAACTTTTAAATAGCCTTTAAATCATTTCTCATCATGACGCGCGAAGCATCTGAAAATGAACGCCTGTTGGAAAACTTGTCTGATTTAGTACAGCTCTGTATGCTGCCCGAACTGAAGGAGGATCTGGATAGCGTTCAATTGCAGCCAACGCATTTTGATTCCCATCACAATGTTTTGAACCAAGAACTTCCTAAACTCTACGATCTTGTTCAGAGTTTTCTACATAAAGATGATAAAGATAGTCGACATCAAAAAGTATAATTTTATCTATTTATGATAAATATAAAGACTTAATATAACAATTTTGTAGCTTCGGGCCCAATTAGTGCTGCTGCTCTGCGAACTGACGGCAAGTCCAACAGTTTACCAATTCAAACATGGACCTGAATCCTTGATACAGAACGCATTTGAATTGCTTAAAGGAGTGACTACAACATGTCATGGGCCCGTGGATGCGCATATTTTCAAATACTACGAGGAGAAGCTGCACAAGAACAGCTGGAAGCGACACATTGGAGCGGTCTATGGTTTTGTTGAGTACCTACAGGTTAATAGAATGAAAAAGTATTCAAAATGGTTTTCATAATCAAACAATTTATAGTTACGCTATACTGGAGATACCAAAATGTCTGCACAGATGCTAGCCTTCAGCCTTTCTGTAGGTCTCAATGTGCGAGAATGCTATGATGCGGCTTATAAGCAATTGGGAGCCCGGATATTTTCGCTAATGCTGAACCAAAGTGTATGGTTTTTTTTCTTTTTCCTATTTTTAATTTGGGAATAATGGATGTTCTACTCTCTAATAGAACCCCAAGGATATTCAGGAAATGAATGTGCACAGTGTTATCTACGATCATGTGTTCAAAGATGCCTACAACACGACTGAATCTGTTGAGGCCACAACTGCCACTTGGACTTGTCTTTATTTATGCTTAGATCACTATACAGACATGGATCGCTTTGCAGTGAGCTACCGTAGTTTATTTATTTATCATCAGTGTTAATCTCCTTTTCATTTTTCTAGTGGAATCAGTGCGATGATATGCTGGAGCGTCTAATACATAATGTGACCATTTCATCCCACGTAACAAACTCAATATGTTTGTTACGGTTTATTACCAAGTGTGGCTACTACTTAACAATAAACCGTAATGAAATTGATTCCCTTTTAGCCATGGATCTAACACAAGCAGATCAAATGGTATCCTGCCGCAAAGTTTGTAATTCTCTTAATGCTTTCACCAGCTTCCGTTGGTCAAAGAGAATCCTGCAAATGCTTGTTTTGGAATCGGATAAACTGCTGCAAAGTGTTGATGCATGCACCGAGTTATTGAACGAGATGGTGCGTTGTTACATGGTGTGCATTCTTCCCATTCCACTGCAAGCCCTACACCATCACTTGCCAGAGTTCTACACTAAATTTGTGGCCATTCTTCTAGAGTGCTTGGTAGTCCACGGAAGAAACATATCTGTGGCTCAGTCAGTGCACCAATTTATAGAAGTTTTGCAATTTCAATTAGCTTCATCTGCTTCCCAAAAATTACCTACCAACTTGCAGGAATATTCAATTGCTCTGCAAAGACTAAAGCTTTTGATGGCACAATAAATCAATTAAAAATTTGTTGCGTATTTTACTATAGTTTTGGCATATGCCTAGGGCGTAAATTGGGTCTGTAATTGACTTTGCCTTGCAAATAAAGTTGGGAAAATTTTAGTTTCTAGTAGGTTTGTTGTTTATCATAATATAACATTTAATCGTAGTCTATTATAAGGTCCATTAAATAAAACATAAAATATGTAATTAAGTGTAACTAAATGCCCTATTCGCACTCGGCCTTTAACTGGATTATTTCTAGTTGCGTCTTCTTGGCCTCAAGCATGGTAAGCGTCCGCCTCAGATCGGAGATTTCGTGAAGCTTATCAAAATATGCAGCCTTGGCCTCCAGATATTCGGTTTCCGCCTTAATGAGATCCTTTTGCAAGCGGTTTGCATCCGTTTGACTGGATCCGCTTGCTAGAGGATGATCTATATCACTTACATACACTTCCGTGTCGTCGTCTTCAAGCAATTTGTCTATGATATTGGTAGTTGACGAGTCCGAGGGTGGGGCTTCTGGTATATGTTCGCTTTCGACCTCTTCATCAATCTTTAACTCATCGTCCAAGCAATGTGAACCTTCAGTTAAACTTAGTACGCCGCCCTCTTTAAACTGAAAGTATGAATTGTATTTAAATTTACACCCAAATAACCAAATTTTGCCTACCTCCTCCGTCAAATCCATTTTATGTTCAGTGCACGATTTCCTAAAATTTTAAATATTATTTTAAAAAAATTCATGTTTACGACAAATCAGCTTTCTAGCTTCCTTTCCTACCTGTGTATAACGAGACGTCCTATGCTTGTGTTGGCCTGATTCTTTTTACAGTATATGCAGAAAGCCCTGTATTTCTTTTTATCATTGGAGGGCAGGAAACCCAAACGTTTCCAGGTCACCGCCTTAAAACTTCTAGGCGTGCGGTTATGACTTTTCATTTTATAATTTAAATTTTTTGTAAATCTTGATTCCTTAACCATAACAATGCTATTAGAGATGTGTAGTCACCCATTGACAATCACGAGTCACAATAGTGACTATAAGTCACGAAGAAGCAGTAGTTGTGTAGCGGTCACTATTATTGGTAACTGTCCATCCTTAGGTGTGACCGTACAGCTAATATTTATTTAATCTGGTATTTTTTATTCTATCTACATCTACGCATGTAACCAAATTTAGTTTGTTTTACTTTTGGAATTTACTTTTTGTTGTTTGTCAAAATATGCCTCGCAAGAAGTCAGAACAATTTTACAAAGAACACGGTTTCTTACCCAGGTGTATTAACGGCAAATATTCGGCAATTTGCAAGGGCTGCGATAAGGAACTATTTAACACAGCATTGTCAAGACTCCTAATGCACAAGTAATAATACATACATATGTATGTACACATGTTTATTGACATTGCCGTAATATATACATTTTATTTAAATTTCATTTCAATTTCTACAGACAAAACTGTAACAAGAAACAAACGGGCTTTGAAGTGTCTGTGGCTATAGATTCCATTGCCAAGGTAAGACTTCTCCTTTTTTATTGAATTTGTGATTTATGATTTGTTTTAAAAGGATCCGGCGGAGAAAATTAAACTTGAAGGCATAGATAGCGACGACGAAGAAATGTCCATTGAAGTACTAGAATATAATGAAAATGATTATTTCGAAGACGGAGCTAAGGTAATATTGGCAGCCTTTATTTCGCAATTTGGTCCATATCTCTTCTCTTATATAGACCCCCGAAGAAGTCGAGGTATATGAACAAGATGAACAAGACACGGATATCCAACCTAAAAGAGACGCGCCAAGCCAGACAGCGAACTGCCAAGTTCAAGCCGAGAATAAAATTGACTTGGAAACAGAATGTTCAAAGTACTTTGACATTGTTAACGAAGTGAGAACTCATTCAATAGTTTTTAACGCTTTTCTTACAATGTTTCATTTTACAGAACTTTGATGTAAGAACTGTACCAAAATCCGGGTCACTGGCTGCATTAAAAGCAGACAAAGTCCGGGCGCAAATCAGACAATTTCAAAGTAAGACACAGTTTTTGAAAACCGAGACTGACAACTTGAAACTGGAACGCACCTTGGCGTTATTAAAGATTCAAAAACTACGCCTAGAGATAGACTCATTAAGGGCTTACAGCTGAGATGTAATAATTTTTTCTTAATTACTCCACATGTATGTATAATAAAACTAGTGTAATTTTTTTAAGCTACGCAGTTTACGTGCTAATATGATTTTCTGTTTGCGGTAGAAGGAGGCTCGTTCTTGAAAATATTCAATGTATTTTCTTAACCTTTTTTCCTCGCTACTCTGACTAATTACAGTGTCCATTTTGGATTCATAGTCCTTTGTAAGATGATTTACAGTATTCAGTTCCAGATATTCCTGAACGTGCTGCAAAGAAAAATTCGAAAAAAAAAAAAAATGGTCAACTAGGACTTAATTGTAGAAACTTGTTCCATACAGTATCGTTATAGGGATCCATTAAAGAGAACTTAAATTTATAAATTTTTCATAAACTTTTTCGACCCGGTGTGCATTTATGCAATTTATTAAAGTGACTGTTCACCGTGACTCACAGTGAAGCAAAAATCATCCTCTAAAACAGCTGATAGAACAACTGTAATTGGTCAGCAACGGTTAATTTGAATAAAGAGCTATTCATTTTTAAATTTCAAATGTATGCTAAAAAAATATAATAATCGTGCAGAGATTGTATATAAAACTAATAGTCTTCTTTAGTCATAACAAATTGTATACATTTACATATTTACATATACATGTATATATATCTATGAAAACATTTCAAGAAGCAACTAAACTTATAAATTTTAACATTTGAGTTCCGGCTAGTTTTCTTTAACTTTCATCTTGGCTTGGACACCCTATATGCACACCGCAGAAATCTTCAACAAGCTCGCTAAAATAAACAGCTGTACCCACTATTCGTATGTAGACAACAGGACGGGGAGTAAAAGGCAAATCCTGCCAGGAACTGTCGTCGTCATTTCGTTTGTCCACCACCATCTCCCAATCCTTATAATTTGTCGAGGTCTCAATATAGAAGCTGTATCGTCGGTCATCGCCTCCCAACAAAAGTAAACGGATAGAACCCACATGATAGGGTTGCCTTAGACGGACGACAATTCCTTCGGTGCAAAACATATTCGAATCATGACCTTCAAAATTTCTGTTTAAAAGATTACTGGACCTTATATTGCCATCTTCCATTACACGAGCCTGCATTGGAATCGTAGCCACATTATCCGGTGGTGACACAAAATGTCCAATTAGCTTTGGTACATCGGTCGCATGCATGGCTGCCAAACTAACTACATAAAACTCGGAATCGACAGCATTATATGTACCCACTATTCGTATGAAACGAACTGGACGTGCATCAAAATATAAATATTGCCAAGACCTACAATGGTACTGACTATAGTCAATGACACGTTCCCAAATCGTTTTATCGACAGACACCTCAATGAAATAGGAGTATAGCTGAATGCCCTTATCCCACAGCAGCAGACGGATGTGATTGATGTTGTACACGGCGCCTAGTTCTACAACAATCCCACAATCATTATTTTCCAACATAGTATGGGATGTGTAACATGAAGTCCCATAAATTGTGTTTACTGTGCCATCAAGTAAGAAGGAACCATTTTTACCCTCAGCGCATCTTGCAGAATATTCAGCAGTTGCCACATTCTTTTCTAATATTAAACGCGATCGATGGGGCAACTTTTTTGAAAATGTTTCTGCGATAGCATCAAGTATTTTATTCGAGCCAAGAATTTCTAATGGTCGCACCACTTCCACCAAATTTTGAACGCCCATCAAGGGAAGCCGTACAACATTCCACAGCGTTTCTGTAACTAGAGTTGGATTAAAACGACTCCACTTTAGGACACCCTGAAATATTTCTCCTTCTGGGGCATAAAATGTGTCTCTCTGCAGAACCATTTCCAAAGATTCCTGGGATATTAAGCTCAATGATTCCTCCTGTAGAAGATTGGACGCATTGTCATCCATAAACGATAGACAAGCTTGAGTCAATTCTTCTAGATTGTTCAAACGGGCCGCATCCAAAACTGCACAAACATTTTCCAATCTCAAGGATTGTGTTAAGTACTTGGAAATGGCCAATTGAAGATCGGGAAATCCGAAATGATCTGCTATGCCCAGCATGTCTATAACCACATCCTCCTTCATTGTGGCGAGCAACAAGTTACCCGTATATACATACTCCAGCAGCAACTTAAAGAGATCTAGTCGCACATCCAATTGTATTTGACGTTGGGTCGACTCCGACATTCCTCCATAAAGTAGGGCCCGGAAATATTCACTGCGTACTGCCAGAACAACGCGATGCGCCGGCAAGTTCTGCCCCTCGACGACAAATTCCACATCCGCGTAGGATTCACTTAAGCAAAGGCTGGCCATGTCTGCCAATAGACGGCTAGTTAAATCAACTTTGTCCATCGATTCTGCTTTCAAATCGTTGTTGCTTTTATTGGCCATGTTTTATATTTATAAAATAAAATAATAAAAAATAATAATTACATTATTATTTGTCGTATTTGTTTGTCACCTCTAAACATCTCACAATGAATAATCTACAACAGAACAGCTGATGAGACAGCTGATATTCAAAAGTAACGAAGAAACTTTGACCCCAATTAAAATGACTTGACTACTTTATTATATACATATGACATTTGTAGAAATTCGATTTTTAAAATACGCAGAATTGTCGAACCGCTTCCTTACGTGGGTAATTCAGTCATCCGCAGGGAGCTTTACATCTTATAAATTAAGTGCGAGATCCGGAGGATCCTATGATAATGCACTAGCACCCACACTGCTTGACAACAGCATGCAGAAGTCTGAAAAGAAGTCACCCACTTGACCTGCCATTTAGATCAGAGACGGACTGATGATTCCACCCCCTTTCGTGATTACCTTTGACCATATTTGCTTTTTGTCCGTTTAGGATAGATCGCAAATAAAAATAAATAAAACATGTACAAAGGTAAATGGTTTTATATTTTAAAAATAGTCTTAATCATAATAAAAAAATATGTATATATGTTTTGCTTCTTGTTTAATCACTTTTTTCCTCCTTTATTATTGGAGTTTGGCTGGGGCATTCAAAGTGAACGCAAGCAAAATATACTCCATCCGAAGAATATGTGCCCCCTATGCGAATATAGACAACAGGACGAGGAGTGAAATTAAAGTTCTGCCAGGATCTAACTTCCTCATTTCGTTTGTCCGCAACAATCTCCCAGTCTTTACAATTTGTTGACGTCTGAACATAGAATTTGTAAGTATAATCCCTGTGATCCCACAATCGCAAACGAATGGATCCCACATGATAAGGCTGTCTCAGACGAACGACAATTCCTTCCTTATTCAATTGGTGTGAAGCGTATCCTGAATTATCATCATAATCTAAGAAATTTCCATCTATCATTGTATTTGAAGTAATCATGCCATCTTTCAAAACACAAGCATGCATTGCAATCGTAGCCACATTTTCCACAGGCGACACAAAATGTCCAATAAGCTTTGGTACATCGGTCGCATGCATGGCTTCCAAACTGACCAGATGATATCCCGGATTCGAAGTATTATGGGTACCCACTATTCGTATGAAATGCACAGGTCGTGCAGCAAAATATAAGTATTGCCAAGACCGACAATGGTACTGACTATAGTCGATGACACGTTCCCAATTGAGCTTATCGACAGAGACCTCGATGAAATAGGAGTATGCACGAGTGTCCTTATCCCACAGCAAAAGGCGGATGTGATTAATGTTGTACATGGCGCCTAGTTCAACTACAATCGCATTATCTTTTTTATCCGAGATGTCGTGAGACGTGAAACCAGTTCTCTCTGTGTAGTTGGTCACATCGCCGTTGAGCAAGTTGGAACAGTCATCACCCTCAGTGCATCTTGCAGAATATTCAGCAGTTGCCACATTCTTTTCTAATATTAAACGCGATCGATGGGGCAACTTTTTTGAAAATGTTTCTGCGATAGCATCAAATATTTTATTCGAGCCAAGAATTTCTAAGGGTCGCACCACTTCCACCAAATTTTGAACGCCCATCAAGGGAAGCCGTACAACATTCCACAGCGTTTCTGTAACTAGAGTTGGATTACAACCACTCCACTTTAGGACACCCTGAAATATTTCTTCTTCTGGGGCATAAAATGTGTCTCTCTGCAGAACCATTTCCAAAGATTCCTGGGATATTAAGCTCAATGATTTCTTCTGTAGAAGATTGGACGCATTGTCATCCATAAACGATAGACAAGCTTGAGTCAATTCTTCTAGATTGTTAAAACGGGCGGCATCCAAAACTGCACAAACATTTTCCAATGTCAAGGATTGTGTTAAGTACTTGGAAATGGCCAATTGAAGATCGGGAAATCCAAAATGATCTGCTATGCCCAGCATGTCTATAACCACATCCTCCTTCATTGTGGCGAGCAACAAGTTACCCGTATATACATACTCCAGCAGCAACTTAAAGAGATCTAGACGCACATCCATTTGTATTTGACTTTTGTTCGACTCCGACATTCCTCCATAAAGCAGGGCCCGGAAATATTCACTGCGCACTGCCAGAACAACGCGATGCGCCGGCAAGTTCTGCCCCTCGACGACAAATTCCACATCCGCGTACGATTCACTGAGGCAAAGGCTGGCCATGTCTGTCAATAGACGGTCAGTTAGATCAACTTTGTCCTTCGGCTCCGCTTTCGAGTTGTTCATCCTGTTGGTTATACTTGATAGTTCCATTTATTTGTTTGTCGCGCTTTTTATTGCGATGACTCAAAAATGTTGCACAGATTATGCAGAATCGATATCCACAAGAACAGCTGATCGATAGTACAAGTGAAAACAATCATGCAAATGTTCTTATAAGCTCAAACTCATTTGTGTTTTAAACAGATATTCACATATGTACATAAGTTGAAGGATTCCTAATACAGTTGGACCCCGATTAGCCGGGCTCCTATTAATCTGACACTCTATTATCCGGGATGAAGTTGAGTTTGTTCCATTGTCACTGTTAAATAATAAAACGAATTCGGGGCTTCCCCGTTGTAGTTAGCAGTCAATGAGAAACACGAGTGTTTGTACATATGAATGTATGTATGTACATATGTTTATGTATGTAAATACATATCACCTAGCATCAAATTTCACGATGTAAAATTTATGTATTCAAGTTTATAAATTCAAAAAACTTAAAAAAATTTAAATCTAAACGTTAAACAAATACAAACAATACATAATTATTTGTAGCTTTTGGTTGCATAAAAAAATTTTAAACCAAAAAATTTGTTTGTAATTGATTTAAAGTAAAATTTATATATTCAAGTAAATTTTTATACCCGGTTTTTTTTTTTTTTTTTTCCCCCCCCATTTAAAAGAGGGGGCCCCCCCCGGTTATGGGGGTCCAAGTCTACATGTTAAAGTTTCAAGAAAATTAGGTTAATCTTAAATACATACATACATACATTTTATTTTTAGTTAATTTTAAAATTATAATTCTTGGAACACCAAATTAAATTTAAAATGAATGTTTGGAAACAATTGATTTGAAAGTCAAAAAATTGATGTTTCTATTGTAAAGTAGAAACGTCAGATTTCTGACTGGGGCACTCCAAATGAACTAAGCGAATCTCATTATTTGCCCTACTCCGTGTGCCCACTACACGAATGTAGACCACAGGACGGGGAGTAAAGTACAAATTTTGCCAGGAACGAACTTCCTCATTTCGTTTGTCCACTGCCATTATCCAGTCTTTATAATTCGTCGAGGTCTCAATATAGAAGCTGAAATGCCGATTGTCACGATCCCATAATAATAAACGTATGGATCCCACATGATAGGGTTGCCTTAAACGGACTACAATTCCCCTGCGACCCACTTGGTAAGAAATATATCCTGAAGATTCATCGTAATCCAGACAGTTTCCATTTATGAGAGCATTATAATCCCCATCAAAATTTCGAAAATTATTGTGACTTTCTATTCTGACATGGGCATGCATTGAAACGGTTGCCACATTATTAGCGGGTGCCACAAGATGGTTAATAAGCTTTGGTACATCGCTTGCATGTATGGCCTCCAAACTGACCAGATGCAAATCCGAATGCGAATTATTATAGGTTCCCACTGTTCGTATAAAGCGAACGGGACGCGCCTCAAAATATAAATACTGCCATGACCCACAATGGTATTCGCTGTAGTCAATGACACGTACCCAATTCACTTTGTCGACAGAGATCTCGATGAAATAAGAGTAAATTCTATGGTCCCTATCCCACAGCAATAGACGTATGTGATTGATGTTATGTATGTCGCCTAGTTCAACTAAAATTCCGTCATCATTACTTCCTATGGTATGAGCCGTAAAGCCCGTGGTCCATGCATAGCTGGTTACATCTCCATCGAGTAAGTTAAACGAGTTCCAACCTGCAATGCATTGTGCAGAGTATTCAGCCGTTGCCACATTCTTCTCTAATATCAGTCGCGATCGATATGGCAGGTTTCTTGAATGAATTTGTTTGAATTTGGCATCATTTATTTTATTGATATCCACAATTCCCATGGGATGCACCAATTCCATCAAATCGTCGATTCCCATTAACGGAAGACGAATTGTCTCCCAAAGCGATTCAGTATCTACACCTTGATTACATTGGATCCACTTCAAGACGCCCAGGAATATTTCCCTTTCTGGGGCATAGAAGGTGTCTCTCTGCAGAACCATCTCCAAAGATTCCTTCGACAGTAAATTCAATGATTCATGTTGTAAAAGATTCGATGCAATGCTATCCATAAATGAGAGACAAGCTTGAGTCAAGTCCTCTACGTTGTTGAAACGTGCCGCATCCAAAAGTACGGAAACATTTTCCATTGTCAAGGATTGCGATAAGTATTTAGAAATGGCCAACAACAGATCCTGGAATCCGTATTGATCTGCTATGCCCAGTACGTCGATAAGAACATCCTCCTTCAGTGTGGCGATCGAAAAATTACCCGTATATATATACTCCAGCAGCAGCTTGAAGAGATCTAGTCGCACATCCAATTGTATTTGACGTTGTGTCGACTCCGACATTCCTCCATAAAGCAGGGCACGGAAATATTCACTGCGTACCGCCAGAACTACGCGATGGGCCGGCAATTTCTGCCCCTCGACGATGAATTCCACATCGGCGTAGGATTCACTGAGGCAAAGGCTGGCCATGTCTGCCAAAAGACAGTGAGTCAGATCAATTTTGTCCATTGACTCAGTTTTTAAATTTTTATTGGCCATTACTTAAATTTGGTTTTTCAGCCGGCTTCTTTGTTTGGAATCTGAAGGGGAACTGATTCATATCACGTAAAAATGATAAAAGCCATGTAAAATCTATTTATATTATGTATGTTAACAAGAAAGAGTTGTAACTTGATAGTGAGTCAGTTTTCAATAAAAATGCATATGTATTGATTAATTCTGGCATAATATGACTGATCATTTTCAGTATAATAATCGCAAAAGCAGCCGATAAACATTTGAAAAAACGGTTTAAATATTTGAATAAATGGCGCGGAAGCATTGAATATCAAATTTAGTCAAATTCCATTTTCTGATCCTATGGTTTAGATTTACTTCATGGTAAAAATCGCTAAATATTTGCTGTATGTAATTACGTATATTGATCAATTGCCACAAAATACACTATATATATTTACATAAATACTAAAAATATTGCAGTACTAATTGTAGGAGCTCAATATATATATTGGCCATTGCTTCGATGAACTTTCAACATGGATATACATACACATAAACGTAAGTTAGTGCTAACAACAATCTACAAAAACTTGGACATTTAAAACTCTATTTTTTCCCTAACATTTCAATGGAAGTGCCTATCGTGCATAGAGCAACGAATTTTTCTGCGTTTAACTTTAAAATAAGTACGTACATATATGTATATAGCATATATATCACTGTAAGAACTATTTTAATCAATTTGTATTGCCACTTAAAGGGCTATCAATTTGGTTTTGCATTGCTCTGCATTCCACAATTCTAGCAAATGATCACGTGAGTTTGGTCCGCGTTCTGGTGGAGAGTTCTCAGCCGATTGACTGGTGGGGGAGAGTACGCCAGTCTAAAAAAAATTAAGTAATTTTAATGCCAGGTAGCTAAACGAAGTGATGACTTAGTTTACCACTTACCTTGGTGGCAATTTTGCGCGGATCTAGATTGAGCCCAATGTTCTTGGCCAGTTTAGAGAGTGGGCTGGTGAGATGTTTTAACTTGTTCACCTCAGCGCTAGTCGGTTGACCTAAAGGCAGGCTCAGACCTTTCGTTGTGGAACTGAAAACGCGACAGGTAAATCATAAGATCAACACACTAGAGAAGCTTTTTCTAACAGATTTATATTTGAGCGTTTCCTGGTCCGGCTACTAATAATATGCGGACCTTTTCAGGACCTATGTGTATTTATTGGTATTGTTGTTTTGTAAAAGGCAGGCACAAATAGTTTGAATACATGCTAAAAACATCATAGATAGAATATATACATACATAGCTAGAAATTATAAAGCATAACTAGTACAAATAACACAGAATTGTAATAATACTTAAACGTAATAGAACATTTTGAGAGAAACACAAAATAACACATAGATATAGACTACAGGATATACATATGTATAATTGGCTAATTGACAACTTAAAAGCGGTCCACAAGATAAAAATATAAATTGAACTACAAAGATGGAATCAAGTGTAGAATACCGACCTGGATACCGGGTCGCCCTCTTCTGCCTCTATTGCTTCTTGAGCCTGAATACAAATCTGCGGATTGGGCGTAATCGGACGCATTGGTGGAGCATTCTCAAGCAGGCCTGTGGGCAGGCCAACGTGATCGGTTACAGAGGTGATCGAAATGGTTAGCACATCTTCGGATGTCTTGCACATGCTATCTTTTTGCTCCAGCTGTCGCATATCGTCCGATGAGCTTGGCGAATCATCTTTTTGTTTGCCCATCACAATGCCAACCGATGGCAGAAAGGCATTCTCGTTGTAATTGGACTTGTCCAAAACAATCTCCACATCGGAGTCAACATCTGGCTCGTAGAGGCTATTGTCCTGCTCGTCTGTATCGGTGCTGCTTGTACTGTTCGATGCTCGCGGCTTGCCACCTAATGTGAAAATTGCTTTCTCAGCCTCCTGGCAAGGGTCAATAGCATTGCCTTCCGATTGTCGCATCACTTGAGGATTAATAGTGGCAGCAAGATTCGCCGAATTTGTCTGCTGTTGATGCTGGGTCGATGGCTTCTTGAAGGTCTGACCCAATTTCGAGAATTGACCTGCCACATTCGACAAAGCCTTGGAGCTTATTTGTACCAATTGAGATTCGGATAGATTGCGTGGCATGCCCTTGGGTACATCTAAAAGCGGAATCTTACTCTTACGTCGCTGAAGTACACCGCCCGTAATGTAACGCGTCTCCAGGTTTCCAGCATTCTCAAGCGCAATACGAAACATTTCCACAATTGATGTAAGGGATTCGGTAAGCTCTTCTTGGGTCTTGATTACATAGGCCATGTTATTAAAGAAACGCAAATTGGCCGAACGGAACATATGAAAGTAGCCATCTTGCCCATCGACGCTGTAATTCAGACGCAGGCATAGATGTGCTGGAGCAGAACCCTGGAAGATCTTCATCTGCTGATGCATTCCCAATTCGATAGCACGCACCTGCGCAAGTTGCACCTTCTCGAAGCGAACAATTTTGTCTAAATGCGAGTCGTATTCGGCCACAATGTAACAATCATCGGTGAGCAGCAGAATTGAGTCGACTTCGGTTTCATTTATGTCACCAGAACTACAGTAAGAGCAACAAAATTAGTTGGCAATGCTTTAAACTCTAAGGACTCTGGCTCGTACCTGGGATCTGCATCGATAAGTCCCCAAGCACCAACTGGATACTGAGCTGAGCCAAGCAACAGGCGACGACAATCCTCTACAAGCATCTTGGCATGTTCAGCGTTTTCTGTGGCATCGGTTTCATCAGGTGCCGCTTGACCACCCAACGCACTTAACGATTCTGATGATACCTGATTGCCCAGCATCAGATCGATGGTAGCCTGCCGATAAGAATCCTTAAAACGAGCCAAATAGTAGCTGCAAACAAGAAAGAAAAAAAAAAAACAGATTGTCACACAAATGTTCAATGATGGCGACATTTACGAAAAAAAGCGATGTGCACATGAGCAATAACAATGAGAATACCTTTTGCAAAGTGAAATAGAAAGAAAGTATAATAATTGGAGCAACTAATAAAGATTGACTTCTGACTTGACCATCGACTCCAACATCTCTCAATTGCCCGCACCTGGTTGTGACAATTGATTCGAGCAATTGCAATTCGGGTCCGAGAACGCCCGCACTATAATAGCCACCGACAGGTGGGCGCATCTCGGGTGTGATTAGCTTAACAAATGTGCCTAGGATGGCATCTTCTTGCAGCTCCGACTCCTGCTTCAGATTTCCCTGCATCAGATCGATAACGCACTGGCGAAACGAGTCCGCAAAGTTTTGTATCAAAAAGCTACGAAGAAGTTTAGCAAGGAATTAGCTATGGGATCAGTGCATAAGGTAAATAATAATTGGTTAGAAAGTGGACCCTGTATACTTTGGCCATGGTTGGGTGAAGTGAAAAGAAAAACGACCACAATTAGAATTCGAATAACTCTGGAGATAGGAATAAGCATGCAGCATTAGTATACATATTTAGTGTAAGACCTAAACGATGTCAGATATTTTTGGGCAATGGCAATGGAAATTCAAATAAAGTCAGTTTCAATTAATATTAGAGTCCAAATTGGGTATTCATTATGTTATAATGATGTGTAAATGGAGCGGCAAAGAATTACACAACTAAAGTTAACAAAAAATGGAATCATTACGAACCGATTGGCCGAATTCATGCCATCCTTCATCATGCCGCTGATCTTACGCTCTCCAGTTCGTGTATAATCCCCCTGCGAATCACATGACATAATTATCATTAATGAACAAATATTCACTAGTTATTAACCCACCTTGAGAGCATTTGTGCCCGCATACTGTCTGCTGATAATGTCGCCATTGTTTGCCCACAGCACCATAAATGGTGATTTAAGTGCTTCGGGTATGGGCGTATAGGGTGGCGAGAGACCCAACTTGACCAATTGCGATTCAAGCACTGCCTTACCAATAGCGGTTTGCACCACATTCGTTCGGTCCAAGCAATCCATACAATTTACTCGGAATACTGATTTCTGATTACAAATCATGCCGCGTTGATCGCGCCAATGAAAACCCATAGAGCCTGCTTCGGGACCAATTGCATCGACCAGAGCAGAAACGTTTTCAAAACGCATTCCTCGACTGCAGAACAGACAAAACTCAATGAAAATAACATATATAAATAGGGATATAGATAACGACCCACCAATAGTCGTGAAAATCAAATGTAACATAAATCATGAGATCATTATTGTATTTAATCACATGATCTGCATATGCATCTCCAATTAGCTTCTCCTTGCCACTCTGCTCTACCAGATTGATAATGCAGACGCGTCCGTAGATTTCTAGCTCTTTGGTAAAGTGCAGCTCAAAAGCCTGCTGCGTTTCAGCCACGCCCCGATCTAGACGTGGCGGTGGCCGATATTTATAGCCTGGCTGGCTCCAATAGATCGGTACGGAGCCCCGCACTTGAGTAAATGATAACTGATGATGGCGAAATGTGAGTATTTGTTCAGTTTCCACATAATTGGCGCAATTTCCTCTCTCATCAACGCCACGTCGCTTGTAACTACAATAAAAAAAGTTATGATATGATAAGCTTATTTGACTTACAATATGGATTTAACGAAAGCTTACCGTGTGCCAGCTCGATGACGCGATCGTCGTGAGACCAGGGCCAATGTGAAGCACTCATTACCAATAACACATGGCTCGACTTGCACAAATCCTTGAATAATGGGCAAAATCCAGGTTTTATCCTGCATTGTGATCAGATCGCGTATCATATGCTTATTCCAAAAGAATCTTTCATCCTGCAATGGACCATTCTCTGTACCAGCTTGATGGCGTTGTAAATTATTGGTTATATCGCAATCGAAACTAAAGTAGAAACTATCCGTCTCATCGAATATTTTGTGCAGCTCCTCAGTGATGCGACGCTCGATATGCCTGGGCTCTCTTATACCCACCGATGATTTCACCTGTTTTGTGGCCAAATTTGCAGCCTGTTGAGTGGTGTTCTTAATTGTATTGCCAGCACTCTTCACAGCTCCCCAAGTTTTGTTCATGCCCTCAAAAAGTTTAGTGCTTTTCGAGGAACTGCCCCCAACCGCGGCGCTGTTGTTAGATGCCGAGGCGGATGTGACATTGTGTGTAGGCGTCGATTGGTTGCTTCTATAAAATGTACAATGAAATACATAACTATAGACTCTCTTGGATAACTTTCTATTCTGCTACTCACTTTGTGTGCTTAGTGCAATTGGATAGCTCTGCATCGGGATCTTCAGCGCTTAGTATGCAAATGGATTTGATTTTGTAAACCAAATGCGGTGGATATAGCACACCAACAGCTTGGGCTTCTCGCACAACAATCAAATGTGGCTCATAGACATTTGGCAATGAAATTACGCCCACAATTCCATGCGTAACTCCAATACATTCGATGTCATCCACCGAACTAAGATCCCAGCCTGAAAAAATAATAATTTGGTCATCATTTCAATAGTAATGGTAGTAATCATAATAATCATAATTGACATTTGATTGTGGACTTCTGTGGCATGTGTACGCCCCCCGTCCTGAAGGCTCCAACGATGTCACCATGAATGTGCCTTAACACCCACCTATGTACATACATTCAACCACTTTGGTGTGCTAAAAACAGCAATGAGCGTGAATGAGTGGCCCTTATGGCATCTCATCTTGTACAACCTTAGACCAAGAATAGCCTTGAATAGGTTTAACTGTTGGTATGCAAGAAAATGATAACTATAAATCATGGGGCAAACTTTTGTACGATGAAGTTGGACAGGACAAAACAACAACTGTGACCTTGAATAAGGATTTATGTGTTTATTTTTTTTTTTGGAACAAAAGTAAACCCAGAGTCATGAGTCATGGCCAACAAGGTATTAGAATAAAGAGTAGGGGATGTCCCATAAAATGTAATCAAGCAACTGCAAACAATCTACTCTATTTCAACAACAAGTTGACCTGGACAGTTGCGTGTCCATAAGAAAGGATACTAATTGTAGCTGCTCCACAATAAACAAGCAATTGTCAGGAAAAATTAAATTTTATTTATTCTTCGACGAGGACGAGGTATCACAAAATCAAATTGCTTACAATTGATGAATACCCTTTTTTCTATTTTACATTAGGTGTTTGAGAATGTTAAAATGTAGGGGAATACAATTCCCCTTAAAGGCAACTCTTTTTTTTTTTTTTTTTATACACAAACTATTAATAAGTCGAATTGCGTGACCCATTGCCCAGATTGAATATTGGATGAGATAAAACTTCTGCCTGAGTTTCAATAAATGCGCAATAAACTGTTCTCTAAAATTTGCCTGATACTATTATAAAACTGAATAATTTCCTTTATATTCAGATGAATTTACAAAAAATTATGAATTTGTTAATAATTAAATGACCTTTTCTTTGTCTTATCATCGTTCAGCCAATATATTTTATCTGAGACACAAAGACCAAAGAGTTATTACTACCTTGACCTTGCAATAGAAACTAGAGCAATGTGCAATCCTTGTCCATCTGCCCCCACAGATCAGCACCCTTTGCAGCAAACAATTAGATTTAATTAAAAGATGAATAACCGTTTAATTAATGAATGTTGTTACAACAACTACAATGAACTTGGAGTGATTCATACTTAAATTATGAGATTCACTTAAATTTTACCTGCTTTGATTGTGAATTCGGAGGTTTTGCGATGCCACCAAAGGCTTTTATCCCGTTTTACAAAAATGTAATGAGAATCTGTTTGAAACACCTCCATTTTTATTTATTTAATTTTCCATATATACATGCTATTTAAATTGCGACATTAATACACTTCCCTAATGATCAAACTTTTTGGCTAAAAACATTTTGTGTTTCTATTGTGACTTTTCAGCATGGTGGTGAGCTCGTGACTGCTGTTAATTATCGATAACATGTGCAAAAATGTATCGACTAGTCGTGCAAATGCCAACACTACCGTCTCTACGCACGATATTTACATTATTCTCGCCCATCTCTAATCAGCGACTTAGCCGTGTTAAACAAATTTTTCTTAATTTTAATAAAACAATTTGTTAGATACACCTCAAGAGCCATGTCTATAGAGATAGAGTCAGCCGAGTAAGTTAGACTAACCAATTGAAAAGGCAACTTTTAATTCAACTTATTCCATTCATTAAATATGCACAGCGTGATCCGGCTCATACAGCAATATCTAAAGGAGTCCAATCTAATGAAGACGCTGCAAACCCTGCAAGTAAGCTATATTTAGGCTTCCTCTGTACTGAATCCGCTGAACATTTGGTTTTTGTTACAGGAAGAAACTGGTGTCTCATTGAATACAGTGGACAGTGTGGATGGATTTGTGCAGGACATTTCCAATGGCCACTGGGACACGGTGCTCAAGGTAACGCAATCGCTGAAACTCCCTGATAAGAAACTCCTTAATCTTTATGAGCAAATCGTTTTGGAACTGATTGAGCTGCGGGAGCTGGGAGCTGCGCGTTCCTTACTCCGGCAGACGGATCCCATGGGCATGTTGAAGCAACAAGAACCAGAAAGATATATTCACCTGGGTAAGTGTGCAATCGTACAGCATAAAGAGGTCTAATGAGTTGGCTTATTTACAGAGAACATGCTACAGCGAGCCTACTTTGATCCACGAGAGGCGTACGCGGAGGGCAGCAGTAAAGAGAAACGTCGTACGACTATTGCCCAGGAATTAAGTGGGGAAGTACATGTGGTACCGTCATCTAGGCTGCTCGCTTTACTCGGTCAAGCTCTGAAATGGCAGCAACATCAGGGTCTCTTGCCACCAGGCACCACGATAGATTTGTTCCGTGGTAAGGCTGCCATGAAGGACCAGGAAGAGGAAATGTACCCAACTCAATTGTTTCGTCAAATCAAATTCGGCCAAAAATCTCATGTGGAGTGTGCGCAGTTCTCTCCAGATGGACAATATCTTATAACAGGCAGTGTAGATGGTTTCTTAGAGGTCTGGAATTTCACCACTGGCAAGGTGAGGAAGGATTTGAAGTATCAGGCTCAGGACCAGTTTATGATGATGGAGCAGGCTGTGTTGGCATTAAATTTCTCAAGAGATTCTGAAATGGTTGCCTCTGGCGCCCAAGATGGGCAAATCAAGGTGTGGCGCATTATTACTGGTCAGTGTCTCCGTAAGTTCGAGAAAGCACACACCAAAGGTATTACCTGTCTTCAATTCTCCCGCGACAATAGCCAAGTGCTGAGTGCCTCCTTCGACTACACGGTCCGTTTGCATGGTCTTAAATCTGGCAAGATGCTCAAGGAGTTTAAGGGTCATTCATCTTTTGTGAACGAAGCCACTTTTACTCCAGACGGCCATAGCGTACTCAGCGCTTCCTCGGATGGAACTGTCAAAGTGTGGTCTCTGAAGACAACTGAATGTGTGGCCACTTATAAACCGCTTGGCAACGAACTGGCCGTCAACACAGTCCTGATTCTTCCAAAGAATCCTGAGCATTTCATAGTTTGCAATAGATCCAACACCGTGGTTATTATGAACATGCAGGGACAAATTGTCCGATCATTTTCATCAGGTAAACGAGAGGGCGGCTCCTTTATCTCAGCCACTCTTTCGCCGCGTGGTGAATTTATATACTGTGCAGGCGAGGATCAGGTGCTTTACTGTTTCTCTGTCTCCTCTGGCAAACTGGAGCGTACCTTGAACGTAAGCATGAAATATGCATTACTATTGAAAGCATATCTTAACTCATTCAAATTCCAGGTTCATGAAAAGGATGTTATTGGATTGACTCATCATCCGCATCAGAATTTGTTGGCCTCCTACAGTGAAGATGGTCTACTTAAACTGTGGAAGCCATAGAACTGCTAAGGCTCAATCAATTTGCATACTAAGTTTTAATTAGTAGGCTTAGTTAGTTTTTCTTAGAATTTACAAAACAAATACACGAGTTTTATTTATATGCTAACTGTACTCTGTAAACTCTTGATCTCATTGATCTGGCTTATATTTTCCCATCTCAATATCTTCAATCATGCCTATATCTAGCAAATTGACTTTAATTAAGCATTATGCAAAACATCTGCGACAACGCGCTAATTCGTCAGACTCTACCTCAATTGACCGTAAACTAAGCTCAAAGTATTCCAACTGCGACATTCAGTCGGTCGACATAAACGGTGAAACATGAAGAGCGACGAGATTATTGAAAAAATACGCAACAAATTAAAGGAATCGGATCCTGCTAGACGAACAGTGGTCAACACATTTCAGTTCAATTTCACGGATGTCGACGGCAAGCTTATTAAGAGCGTAGGTGAGTATTGGCCCTTCATGTTGATATGGGTCTGCAAGTCGAGCACATCTTGATCGTTTCATTGTAGTCTTTGATTTCAAAGCCTTGGACATATATGAGGGCAATACAGCCAACGCAGATGGCCGTGTAACCATTTCAGATGAGGATTTCTATCTGGTGGGTACCAAGCAGAAGACTTTTGACGAAATCATTAAATCGGAGAGAGCTCAAATCGATGGCGACACCGAGGCTATTAGCAAAATTATGGAAAAATTTCGTATCAATACACAACATTAACAAGAACTGATGGATAAGTGTAACAGAATTTCATAAGATTATTACCCAAAACTGATGTATCCAACATGCCAAACTCAATAATTCTAATAGACACCATAACGACTGCTTTTTACTTTTGAAATTGAAATAAAAACAAAAAAAACTGCTAGTTAAACTATTTAAAGATCATGTTACAGAATTTGTTGCCCACGCTGATAATACTAAAAAGTATTTCGTTTGTTTTTAGTATTCATTTATTTAATTACCTTTATTTATATTTAATGTTAACATGGAATTGTTTTTGTAGGTGTTTTCTCCCTTTTTTTCGATTTCCTTTTATAATTTTAAAAGTTTTACATTTTATTTTTCTTCTCTCGTTTTTTTTTTAACTATTTCGATTTCTCTCCTCTCATATCTCATTTTCTACCCATAGAGCAGATTTTAATGCCAATCAAATTTCGTTTTTATTTACGCCTTTCCGGTAATCAGATTTCAATAAGTTATTTCATATTTGTTTATATATAACTCTTTCCCTCTTAGCTGGCTTAATTTTAATTTTAATTGTAAATTTAACACTTGCTTTTTTCTGGGATGCTTGTCTTTTGGGCTTTTTAGCTTTTGTTTTTGTTTAGTAAACGCTTCAATTTAGCTTAGAACATCTTTGGGGGGATTTATTTTATTTATGTTTTGTGTTTAAATTTGTTTTCTTGTTTAGCATTGAGTTTAATGTTTTTAGTTTTACTTTATTTTTATTGTTAATTATCGTTTGTGTGTGTTTTTTTTTTTAAATATTTTTCAGAACTATTTGTTTAAAATTTACGTTACGTAATTTCTAGAACACAAATTCAATTTCTGCATCTTTTTGACTTTTTTTTTGGGGTTTTTAGGCTTTTTTTTTTTGTAAATAAACTAATTTTTTTTTGTTTTTTAATATATATATGTTATACAACAACAAAATTTGTACACTTAAACTAAAACTGTAGTATTTAGCATTTCTTTTGAAATTATTATTACTTAGGGATAACTTAATTATTTTGGGTATTTGTTTTTTATTTTAGTCCAACAATTTAACAACGTCTTACTTACTTGTTTAATATTTAATTGGTTTTGTTTTGCATTTAAGGTTTTTTTTTCCAATTTTTTATATTTTAATTAAATTTTGCTTGTTTCTTCTCATCCCTTACTAAATACCTACATTCTGCTTTATTTTCGATTGAACGAGTTTAAGTATTTTTTTTTTTTTTTTTACTTTATTTATTTAAGCCGTTTTGGTTTTGTTTTGTTTTTTTGTTTTGTTTTTATATTAAAATTTTTGTTTGTTAAATTCAAAAAAACGTACGTGCGCTATGAAACCAATAATTTATTTTTATTTATTTATTCAATTTTTAAGAAATGGATTTTTGTGATTTATTTTGAACCATTTAAGTTGTGAAAATTAAAATACAAAAACAATTGAAATGTGAAATTAATATATACTTACAAAAATATGATTATATACCATAAACATTGGTAAATCGAAAAAAAAGAAAAAATAATTTTTAAAATTAAAACGAGTATTAAATGGGTAAAAAAACATAACTCTTGTTTCGTTTAATTGTCCATTGTTTAATTTTTGTGTATAATTTTCAATATATTATCATTTCCTTTAGCGTATACATTTTTATAAATATTTCCATCTCCCTCGCTTTAAACGTTTATAAAAATGTGCTTAAATAGACAAAAATCTTTGAATCAATATTTATCATTCGTTTGTTTTAAGTTGTTTTTTGTTTAATCTCAATTTGCTTGCCAATTTAGTTTAGTCATTTGTCTTTTTATCATTATTTTGGTTTTTGCTTTTCTATCATTTCTATAAACATTTCAATTAAGCAATTTTGCTTTTATTCTTTGCTGGAAGATACAGTTTTGATAGTCACTAATTCGTTTATTTATGTAATTTTCATTTTGTTTTTGGTTTTTGTTGCTGTATGTCTGCATGTTTGATTTATTCATTCACTTTTGTGTTTTAAACATTGTACACTTGAGCGTTTTTACTGTGTGGCATCAAGTTTCTGTGGCATGTTGCATGTTGCATGTCGGCTGTTATGTCTATGTCTTGTTAATAGTTGTAAAAAAATGTGTAAATAAGAAAGTCATGCGCATATCTGTTTGTATTGGTGTTGGTGTATATGTATATGTGTGTGGCTATGTATATATATGAAGGTATTTTATTATTATTGTTTTATGCCCATTTTCACTTTTGGCTCTTCGGTCTATCATCAATTAATTTAGTTTTTATTTATTCATTTCAGTGAGTAGATTTGTTGTATAAATTATTCAATTTATGCTTCTCCTAAATATTACTCGTATCAAATATAAAAATCAACAACATTTGTTTTGGATTTAGCGGTCTCTTGTGACTATGAAAATGATCGCTTTTTCCCCGCTTCTCACTCCACTCCATTCGTCTAGCTATCACCATGCCATCGATCTCCTTCCATTTGCTTTACGGGTTTTCCTATTAGCCATTTCGCTTAATCCAGCCATGTATATATAATAACTATGTATATACATATATATATATATATATATGTTTATTCAAAAGTAGCTATTTACTTGAGCATCTCATCGTATCTTCTACATATGTATGTGAAACGCGGCTAATGTCGTATCTATGTATAGCTTCTACATTTACTTACTTACTTCATCTTGATCCTCTCTCATTGTGATCTGATCATTTATTTTTGTTTATTTATTTCTTAATCAATTCGCACTTTTGCATAATTTCTTGTCTTTTAGGTATTGTTAACTTTTGAATTTTTGTTGTTCATGTTTATCCTGTTTGTGTGTTTGGGTGTGAGTGTGCTTTTGTCTGTGTGTATCTGAAGCACTTTGCTTCGTTCTTAATCTAAATGCGATGTGATTAAAACTGAAATTTTCTTTAAAAATGCCCTAAATCTGCTAAACCATTGTTAAACGTTTGCCATTTGGTTCACATGATCGATGTTATCCTCGTCGAAATGCACATCGTTGATGAATATGTTCGCATCTAACTGATCTTCATCCAATTCCAGATCCTCATCATCATCGTCCTCGTCCTCATCTCCATTCGACATAATGCATATATGCGGCGGCGGTGGCACACTTGTCGGCGGCAATGGGGCAGGTGGTATGATCAATGTTCCGCTATTTATGCCATGCAAACTTCCCGCAATACTTGCCCCACCGCTCTGCAAATGGCGACGACTAGAGCTGAGGCCAGCTGAAGACAATTAAAAAGTATACGTTAAACTTACACTCACTTGTGGGATGGGTAACAAAGATAAAACATCAAATTACCTGCATTAAAATTAAATAAATTAAAGAAAACCTAAAAAATAACAACAAACAACTCATAAAGAAAAAAACAAACAAACACAAACATTGCATTTTCCTACCCGTTGCGCTGGTCTGCGAATCGTAGTGTGCATTCCGATGTAAACCCAATTGCCTGGCATGATTTCTACGTTTTCTTCTGGAGTGACAGAGTGTGCATAGGAGACAGATTAGGCACGAGACGACGACTAGTGTTATTATAATTAGAACGTCGTGATCCTCCTCGGCCGCTTCCTCGGTACCTGTGGGTTTGATTTCAGTTTGTGAGGGCAAAGTAGAACCAGAAGCAAATGCATATGTAGATAAATTAATGTTAATCTCTAATTTTCTGTAGCATACTTATAAGAGTTGACATAACATTTCAATTAGAATTACAAGTATGTATATAAATATGTGTGTGTGCTTGTATGTATGTGTGTGTGAACTCAGTCTATATATGTTTTGTGGCTCTGTTGAATATGATTGTGCGTTCATACAGACGTTAGCTACGATTTTCTACATACACAGAGAATGTTATATGAATTAATCTCATTTCGAAAATGCAGCAAAACTTATTTTGTGGAGGCAGATAACTTTTTTATCATATTTTGTAAAACATAAAGTGAATAAGGACCTGTTATTCAACAGGTTAAATACAGTTGGGATAAGTTAAGTTAAATAAATTCAAGATTCAGTTTGGGAAGTTATTTCATTCCTCCTATGATAGTTCGATTTAAAAACTTCTCTGAGATATATAAAAACTATATTCTCATTCATATGTTGCCACTTTATTTCAAAAATAAAGAGTTTGTCTATCGAATAATACCTTGAAGATAGGAAACTGGAAAAGTTCTCATAACCGTAAATTGCTAATTCTAAAGAAAGTTAGTTTCTTTTCTTAAGAAATCTCAAAAGAGAGGTAAAGGAAGAAATAATTGAATTGGTTTTGCTTAAGCTAATTGCAAGTAAAATTCATAATTTTATTCTCTGTGTAAGATTAGATTTCGTACTAAAGCATTTTAGGTTTTAATTGTTTAGAATGATCTTCGGTTTAACTTATAGTTTAGTTGGTGCAAAACATAAAAAGCCAGAGAGAAATGAAAGTAGAAATACGATTCTTCTATAGCTAGCATGCCGGAATTTAAATGAAAAAAAGAACATAATATTTAGCAACTTATAGATAATTCAGAAGAAGAGTGAAACGATTGTTGTTTGTTTTGAATGGATAGACAGGGTATTACTAGGTATGTATGTACTGTGACGCGATTCTCTTTCAAACATTGATACCGTGCTTATGTATTATGAGTGTAGTCTTCGTGGGCGTTACGTGGGGGGTGGGGGTGGTGGGCGTGGAACGATTTTAGATGCAGGACTCACGTGTTAAATGTGACCAACTGGTTTTTTCTTTTCTTATAGTTTAATTAAAGTTTATTTTCTCATTGAATTTTTGATAGAAAAATTATTAAAATTCTTGCTAAGAAATTCTTGTTTAATTTGATTTTTTTTGTTTATATGCTGTTATAGTTATTCAATTTCTTTTCTTCGTTTTTGATCATTTTGATTCCAATTTTGAAAATTTTGATTTTTGATTTTTTTTTTAGTACGTATTTAAGACTAATGTTGTTATTGCTAAAACGAGTGTCTGTAGAACTGGGGGCAAATGCATGAAACTGGCGTCACCTGTGCCATGAGTTTTTTTTTGTTTGGGAAGTATTTTCGTTTGGTTTAAGTGGAAAGACAAAAGAAAGAACATTTAGGAATAGAAGACAATTAAGAAAAAGAGAGAAAGAGAAATAGAGAGAGAGAGAGAAAGAGAGAGATAAAGAGTTATAGTGTAAGAATGACTGCAAGTGGGTTTTGGTCTTGTGTGCCATTCGAGGAGAGTTACAACAAATTTGGATAGATACGAGAGCTGTTTGTTAGGTTAATGCAGGCAATGACATTTGACCCTTGCAACAGTAGATCGTGAATAAATGATCAAATTTGATTAATTAAAAAAACTTTTATAATTAAATTGTAAGAAGTTAGCTAGCAACTTCTTAAGAAAAGTAAGAATTGTTCTATCCATGTTAATTTTTAACTTGTTTCGCTTCGACAGTCTTTTGGACTCATCAAAACAGCCCTCGTATTTAAAGCTCAAATATGTATGTAGTTGAAGTGTCGTGGTTAGTGAAAGTAAAGTAAATGATTGACATAGATAGATAGGCGAGAAGGTTGTGACACAAAGAGTAAGTAGAATGGATATCCTGATAATGCTAACTATTAAAGATACATATATACATAAATTCTGGCCACATGAAATGAAAATCGTACAGCTAGTAAATTGTATAAAATAGTAGAAATAGATATTTAAGTGCAATATGCATACATAGACTTATATAGAACTTTTCTTTAGATTTCTTACAAGAGTTAATTATTTGAACTTCTTGTAAGTTATTCATATTATTTTGTAATTAAAATATATTCTTATATACATATATGTACATATAATATATTATATATTTAGTTGATATCGTTTGCAAGTGTTTCGTCGGGTTCAAGTTTTTGCGTGAATTGTTATAAACAAATGAAAAATAATGTAAGTATATCGGATTGTATAGATCACCGATCGAACAAAACTAAATCATTGAAAGGACAAACAAATTATGTGTTGTTACCATTTTGTAAAATAACTGAAATATTAGGTATTTGTATATTAGAGTGGACCTTAAAACACATTTGTTGAATCAAGAATTGACTTAGTGATTAGGGGTTAGCTTTGAATTCTTTCCATTTTGGGTATTTCTCAATACTCTAGTTCTCCAAAAGATGTTTTTGCATAGGCTTTCTTTGCCTGCAAAAGGCTTTTCATTAAAAAATTACGTATACGCAGTGTGAGCCAACTAAGCATTAGAATGATTTCATTAAACGTTAGTTTAATAGAAAATCCCAATGAATTTTAATTTTTAATCAATTTTCAATTATTTGCAATTATCAAAGGCCAAAACCCAAGCCCATTAAGCCATTATCAGTTTAAAAAATGCTTAGTTTTTCGGTCCACCACTAATTCCATTGTATGTAAAAAGAAAAAAAAAATATTGAATAACTTAAAAATAAAATATTAAAGGAAATAAAAAATTGAACTGAACCGTTCGACTCACTCACGACTCACAGTGCAATTCATCACTATCGTCTCCGGGCCCACAGTTTTTGACGCCATCACAGCGCAGTTTGTCCGAAATGCAATAGCCAACTTCACACTGATAATGATAGGTGGACTCGCAGAGTAGTCCAATAGATGGGGGGCCAGGACCAGAGTCCTGTATCTCTGTCCAGACAACTCGGAAGCCCTTCAGTTCAGTTGATACACATCAGTTAGAAAGCGTTCATCGTTTAGTTATGTGACTCGACTCACCTGTGCCCCCACAGTCTTGTCGCTGGTTGTGAAACTAATGCGTGCCGTCTGTCCCGTCGATATATAATGCCAATGTTCGATGGCCGGCTTTTCGCCACATAGCTCCAATGGCGGCTGATCCGAGTCAACGTTTACCCACAGCCGCAATACAGCAGCGGGGCAACCGCGATCTAAGATATGAGAAAAGCATGATCAAATGGTGTCTAAATTTGGAGTTCTTTTTGCCCCACTCACTTGGCGGATCACCTTCGAGACCAAATGTTTCGAAATTAATGGACAATTTGTAGCCAGGTCTCGCTGTCATTACCCAATTGCAGGCATTGGAGGCCATGCCGCGTCCTGGAGCCTTATAGCCATGTGGCCAATTGGGTGAGCTGATAATGCCAGAATCCTCATTACTGAAATTGCCGCCACAGTCGCCCGCATCTGATTTGGCTGATTCGAAGAAATAGCGCGCCTTAAACCCACTGGCCACACTCTCCTGGTCCGTGTGTAAGGTGATCCGTAGGCCAACTGCTCCACGTGGACTCTCCACCGGTCCTGGGGCGGTTAGGCCGCAATAACGGCCAAGCAGGCGATCATTATTATCACGATAGACCACATACATTTCCAGCCAATCCTCAAAACAGGCTCCCGACCTATAATTAATTGTAATTAACGAGAAGTTCTTAAAGTAATTTGTGGCGAGGGGCGGGACCTACCCATATGCTCCAACTGTGGCATTCGCATTGTTATCCGCCTTTATTTTAAAGTGATCAAACACAATTGTCACCTGCTCATTGGGCTCGGCCAGAAATAGATAGGAACAATTCGTGTCCGAGGGATAGTTGGAGGGATAGCGCGGACTATTGAGTTCACCGCGTTTCTTGGAATTGCTCACATATGTGAAACTGCATGTGCCATCGGGTGCCGCTGTGCCAGGTATCTTATATTCGGTCTCGAACGTGTATTTACCCTTGAAGCCACGACCCTGCAGTTCACCAGAGCTAAAGACCATGGCCAGTCGTGGTCCTTCACTGATGACGCGTTGCGTCTCATTGCCGCAAAGTTCATAGTCAAATTTGTCATAAGCATCGGCAGTCTCCTGACCCTTTAGATATATTTTCAGATAGCCATCCGTGCAATTGGATCTTTGCAGATAAAAAATATATAGATCTATAAAAGGTTCTTTGAAAGGAAGAATTTATTTAAAGATCTTACTCGCCCCTGTCTCTGTGCTCGACTTTGGGTATATTGAAAGCATTAAATTCCAGGCGCACACGTTCCAGATGCTGGGCATCTTGCATGCCATAAATGAAATATCTATGAAACGAAATCAACAATACATATATCTTCTTGCAAAAATAGCTATTGATAGGTTTCTTTTGTTGACTTACCTACACACAGTTTTTGGTATATATGGATAGGGATAGTTAGGTGAGAGCACAAAGCCTGTTGATTCCTTTTTCGATAAAATCTTTTGATCACATTCAGAGCCACGTATGTGAATGCCATCATTTTCACCTGATGGTATAACCCATATAATTTGTTGTTGCATTTTATGTATACATATGTATGTAGGTAGATAGGTATACGATGTTTTGATAGTAGAATTTTGTATATAGAATTTAGAGAGTAGCGTCCAAAGATTCAGAAATTTTAAAGTTGAGTTGAAGAAAATAGATAGATAGTTCAGATTTATTTAGATATATGTATGTATGTATATGTAGATAATTCAATTACGAGTTGAAATGAATGAAGTGAAAAATGATGTTGGAAAAATGCATCAAAAATTAATAAAGCCAAAACCCGTAATGGTTCAAACACATACAAATAGCTGTTAAATGTGGTAAATCTGTGTCAGTGTATATCAAGGGGGAATATGGGGCGAGTGGGGTGTGGGGGCAATCATTTTGTGGCACATTCATGCCACACAATGATAACTGAAAACAGGAAAAACACATTTATGGATTATGCTGTTTGTTGGGGCAATACTTACGTATAAAATCTAATTTAACAAAACTTTCGCTAAATTCATAAATTCCTTTAAAGCCACGATTCTGTGTATTTGCGGTGCGCGGTAATGTAAAAAAATGAACGAAAAGGCTCGACTCGCTCGAATATAAAACTAGGTTTCTTTGCTGTCCGCAATATGTACCGATTAATGCTGACGAATTGTCTGGACCATCATACACTTTCACATAGTCAAATGGGCAGCTGCGGTTGTTGTGTGTTATAAAATTTGATATAGATTTTTGTTTCTTTTAGTAAAAACTCTTTCAAATGGAATAATTCATGTGAGTGTGTTCGTAAGTGTGAGTGTGTGGGTGTGGGTGTGTGTGTGTCTGCCAATCAAAGCAAATTGTATAGCCAAATGGCAGAAATTTGCTTTGATCTTGACCTGGCTTCGCTTTTTTTCATTTTTTTTTGTTTCTCTAGCATTAGAGGTACTCACTGTGGTCCACCAAAAAACAGATCAAAATCACGAAACTCTAATCTAACTCTTTGATTCGATTCACCAAGAAATTGATATGTGCATGACATATCCTTCGGATAGGCACCTGGATAGGTTGGCGATATGAGCGCGCCAGTTTTATTGACACTCATGCTAGGCGTTATCGTGTAGGAACATGGTGACCCAGCAATGGGTATACCAATTTCATATTCCGCTATTAAGACACGCGCAATTCATTCGGTTTAATAAGATGTTAGAGAGAGGTTCCACCATTTGGTGGCTTTAGTTAATTACTTACATGCATTTATAAACCTAAACGTGCCCTCGAACAGATCCGTCGACACATTCTTGTTGCTAAAAAATGAAATGGCAACGGCTCGGTACATGGAAATGCGACGACGCGGTGGTATTGTGCCACAATATCGTCCACCGAATGGCGAATTTATTAGCTCCGCTGGTTCGGATGATTGCACTTCCGAGTATATATCCATGTACTCATGAACACAACTGTTGAAAGCCATAAGAAAAAGGATTTCAATTGTTATTCATTTTAAAAAAATAATCAAGAGATTTTTGAAATGGTTTTTAACTAAACGCTTTTTTTTTAAAGGCAATAATATTTCATGTCAATGTTATTTTACCTTGGTAATTCACCGACGGCCGAACCGCTATATAAAAGGCAATCAATAAACACAAATCGAAATATTAGAAAATTGTTAATAAAAGATTCTTGTTAGCAAACTTACTCTGGTGGACTTCCTCTTAAATTAAACGATTTAAAAACTACTTCAACACGCTGGCCAGGTCCTGCTAGGAAGGTGTACAAGCATTGACGCGAATGATTGCGATGATTGTGGAGCAAAGGGGCCGAGAAGCTGCCATTCTGAGGTCCGCCAATGCGCGACACAAATGTCTGATCACATTCTGAAATAACCAACGACAAACCAAAAGAGAGAAAAAGAGAAAGCGAGAGAGAAAGAGAGGGCAGGAATTGCATGCAGAATTGTTTATTGATAAGTCAAGTTTTGATATATGTCATTGCTGATGATTAGATATAGACATTGACAACAATTAAACATAAAACAGCAAACGCAACCACATAATGCAGCAGAAGTTTAACAGTTTAACAGTTAAATTTTTTGCATGACAGCAGGAGAGGAGGTGTTGGCCATGTGTGTGTGTGTAAGTGTGTGTATGTTTCTGTGTCTGGGTGTATGAGACTGTATAGTGTTGCATCAACAACTAGAAAGCAGTTTTTGAGTCTGACTTTGTCAACACTAAGCCAATTTTTCATCTACAATCAAATGCTAAATGTTTCAACTCTTAACTACGAGGCCCATTCAGGGCACACACACAAAACACACGCACACACAAAATATACACATGTGTGTGGGACACTGAAAGTGACAGAAACACAGCAAGAGTGAGAGAGAGATATATAAAGAGAGAGAGTGACATTTAGTTAAATGATGCCACCTACTTGGCGATTTTATGGGCCTCGATGAAACCTCCAAATATGCCAACACTGGCTGTATCCATGGCTTGCCCCCAGCGCTTAGACCAGGCTCAATTGAAGCCACTGCATGGTTGGGTGACATGCAAAACACATACACACAGACACACACATAAAGATAGTATTATTATTTTCAATGTTTTCAATTTAACTCATATCAAATATGACGCCTAACATGGAAAAACTTTAAGTGTGTCCCATTTTCTAAGAGGGGGCCTTCACTATATTTGAATCTTATGACAAGCTGTCATCTAGTCTACTTGTTTGCAGTCCATTATACATATATGTAAGTAAGTCTCTTCCCCCATTTTGTACATAAAGTTTCTGCATAATCAAAATAGACGGAATATATAACGAAAAACCTAAATCTTGTTATGTCCCTCATAGAAAATTTAACGCAAGTGATTAGCTATAATCGGCTTGGTTTTCTTCTTTATAGACACATTTAACTTAATCCCTCTCTAATTATGGCAAAAGAAATGGTTAAATAATTTTGGTTTTCCCTATTTAATAAATTTTAGCACATCAAAGATATACTTGCTTACATAATTTAAAGCTTTTGGAATACTCTTTGTGTAAATGTTTTAAAATCGCAATCAAAAGAATTGACGTTATAATTGATCATTGAGTTCTTTAAAAAAAAAATAAAAGAAAATGAAAATGGAATGCATATGCCCCGTATTATAACCATAGCTTACCATGGCTTATAATTTTAATTACTCTGTAGCCATATTCTCTTTGCGTAAAATGTTAGTTTCAAACATTAACCGCTGCTTTGTGGTTTTGGCTTCCAATTAAATTCAATTTTTCAAGCACATAATAAATGAGCATAGCTTTTGTAAATACTGTAAACTGTTCGGTTTTTGTGGTCACACATTTGTTACTACAGAATTGCTTTGATGGGGCTAAGATGTTGTCAAAAAGGCAAATATGCTAACATATTATACACCCCACTATGAATAGAAAACTCAAGATTCTAATTTAAATATGTACATACATATATATATATATATATATTTTAAGTTTATATCTTATAGTTCTTCTGGATTAGATTTTAAGGGAATCAAGATATAAAAAGTGTTTTTGTGTGTTTTGAAAAACCAACCGAATTTGAATATTTAATAATATAATATTGAGTATATTTGAATAATACTGAGTAAGTAAATGCTTCAATGTATTTAATTTATAATGTGCTAACTCTAATGGATATTTCACTGCGTCTTGAATTTTAACCTCAAGCTTAGAAATAATGATGGACTTTACTTTTACAATACTTTTACTTTACTTTAGTTACAGTGCCAATTAAACTACTGCCAAAATATAAAAAGCCAAACCAATCTGACCTTCGTATATATTTATGCCAATTGAGAAAGCTTTGTTTTCGGTATCAAATATTAATACTTCAACGATTCGCAAACAATTTTTGCATTGTAAAAGCAATGAGTGTAAACACACTCCATTCACTGCGCACAAAAGTAGGCAACAGAATTCTGATTAGGTAATATGCACATAATTCGCTTGATAGGTATGCATGCACGCACTTTACACACATGTACGTCCCCCCCCCCCCACACCCACACACACACATTTAAATAAAAATATATTTTAAATGAATTTAATTTCGCATGCACTTTAGCAAACTACAAATAAATGGCACATACTATATTATATTGTGTATAGTACACCCCACGTAAAAAGTTTCCTCATTAAAATGAGAGACTGAAAACATAGAATCTGATGGCGGAACAACACCCCTCTCACAAACACAGAGAAAAGACAAGGCTATAAAATATAACAGGCAACGTGACTATATGGGGCGTGGCCATGAGGCTGAATTGGGGGGATTGGGGTGTAAAATGTCAACCACAGAAGCAGCAAACGAGCAAAACGGAACCGACAATCATACCCAAAACGTTTTTACCACCATCGCCAGCCAGCTCCAATGCCTGATTCAACCCACTCATCCCTCCACTTCTCCGTTACCAAAAACCCAAAACGCAGCGCATTGTCGGCTCGCCCATGACAATGACAATGCGCACTAAAGTGTCAATAAATTGTATGCAGACGCCATTTGTACCATCATAAATATATACACACATACATAGGTGTGTATATACTTTTGGCACTGTTCTGGTTTACGCCTGTTTGTAGTCGTCGTTATGTTAATTTACACCTTTCATTTTGCACTCAAAGCAAACATTTTTCCAAATTTGAATAAAACCAAAATTACTGCAACTTTTAATTGCATGTAAATCGTTGGCACTTTCAAAGCCAACAGCTCATGCCACAATTCATGAGGCTTGGGGAAAAAGCGGGAATATTGTATTTACAGTTAAGTGTGCCATAAATGCCTCCCCAGACTCCATTGAGCAGATGTAATCGAGAGTGAGAAAATAAAGGCAGCCGCTGCTTTATTTCTGTGTGTGTCTGTCTGTTTGTTGTTTTTTCCCCACTTTTCATCCATATATATGTACGTTTGCACCCCAAAGGACATGTGCTTGGAGTTGCCTGGCCAGGGAGACACTCCGAATGCGGGTCCAAACAGTCATGTAATACCACTAATGGCGCCAGCTTGCCATCGAATCCGATAAATCCATTGATGTGTGGCAGTGGCGATTTTGGTTATGAGATAAAAACTCTGCCTGATGAAAGTTATTCGAATTGACATTTCCTAACTAAGTTTTTTGTTTTTTAAATTTTATGCAGATATCACCCTTTACTTTTTTCACTTTAGTTGATCTCTTACTGAGTGTATTTAACCTCAAAAAACTTTACTAAGCTAGAAAATGCATTTTCTTTTGTCTATTTAGGATTTTATTTGTGGGGTTCTTTTACAAGGGAAAACGGGAAAAGGTTCCAATCGCATTCTAAAAGGTTTGCAAAAGAATTAGTTCCAGAATCAGTTCCTTTCCTATAAGTAAGAATAGAGGGAGTCTACACCTCGTTTCTGATATCATATATATAAAGAAATATCAATCATTGTTTTCGGTATCAAGCAAACAGGTCGAAAAGGCAGAAATTTCCATCAATTTTTTTTATCATTCGATCATATCATTTCCAATATGGCAATTCATTAACATTTCAACAGAATTCAATTGTGACACTTGTTTGCCATGTCCTCTGTAATCTTTAGTGGTAGTCCTTTTGCCCGTTTTGTCTCCCTGCAGCTCATTCAGTTCGTACATTCACATCTTTTCCACTCATTACCCACCATCACCAGCTGTGCAACTGTCTGCTTGGGTTCCCTGCTTGAGTACACACACACTTCTTGAAAATTTAATGGCTGCCTCCCAAATAGCAAGTGTGAGAGGCAAAGTTCTTTTCCTTTCCTCAGACTTGGAATGGGCCAAAACCAAACAACAACACCTTAGTTGAACATCTCATGTTACAGACAATTTGCGTTAAATTTACAAGTAACGTCGTTTTGCCAAATACCAGATACATGTGTATCTACCTGAGCACCATATCCATACCAAAAAGAAAACTCATATCCAGCTAGCTATGGTTAGGCGACAGCGTCTTATGTTCTTTTACAGGGTAATTCAATGTTTGTTTTTGTTTTTATTTCTTGTTTTGTTGTTGTTTTGCAACCGTTTGACGGCTGGCAAGGGCAATTAAAGTGGATTCTCATGAAAATGAGGTTTCCTAATAGTTTATTTAGCTTGGAAATAAAATCATGGTGATAAAACGTTCTGATTAACATTTCCAAGACAAGACTAGACAGACAGACACACACACACAAACACACACAGGCAAGACTCGGCTGATAATAATGATGATGAAGACGGAGATGGTAATGAGCAATAACTTGGTCATATTTGGCGTTGTGCCAACATCATTATGCATACTTACATACTTACTTACATACATACATATGTATGTAATTATGTATATTATGTTGCAAGGCTGTAGTGCATATTTGTGTTTAACATCATCAGGTAAACTGAGTTAAATTTATTGCCAATTAGTTGAGGTAATTAAATTGAAATGTTTTCACCCATTAACTGTACCTACTGGCACTTGCCTTATGCATTAATCGTTTTAGTTGGAACATGCAATTAGGCCTAAACTAATCGTTTAGTAAACAATTAATTTATAATTACAATAAGGGAATCATGTAAACCAAAAGTAATTATACACCATGACTAAGATTAATCAATGGATGTTCTCTTCAAATTCTCTTCAATTCAATTTGATTATCATTGGGCATCGTTACTCTCCATAAGATCTATGACTACTTTGGAATAACGAAAGAGATAGTTTAAACAATTTTTATAAAGTTGTGACAACTTTTTATGACGGAGACTCTAAAAAACAGTTAATTGAGAGAAGGAACATGATAAAAATTCAAAAACTAAGAAAAACTTTAAATAAAAATACCTAAATCAGTAATTAGTAAATAAAAGAAAAACAATTTTCTACATTTCATAGACACAATTAGGTCTGCACCTGTCAGTTGACAAATAAATTATCCTTTTGTCCATCGATACTTTTTTTCTTCTACAAATTAAGTATCAACTAATTACTCACATTACATTCAATGCTAATAGTCAAATTAAATTGTCCCAATCAATTATTATGCATAGCTGACTTGTATAAGGATTATGTGAAGCTTTAACTTTTGTTTTAACTTTACTTTTAGTTTACTGTTTTGAGTGTGCTTGCCCTGAGTTTTGAATTGGTATTTGATTTACGATATGAAACTTGACTTGAATTTTGATATTTGTTTTCGTTTAATAACTATGCAAACTGCAATTTTTAGGGCAACTCTTCGACTACGAACGATGCAACTTTCTGACGATACTTGGTTGTATGAGAGGCAATAAAAGAAAATTGATTCTGGCAATTACTTACGCTTTCGGCCAACTTGTGCGAACGTACCTGAAATGAGATTGAGTAAAGAAAGGAAAAGATAAAAGTCAATATGAATTAAAAATTGTTTCTTCGCTTACTCAAAGTAACTGAAAGTGTAAAGTAAAGTAAATGGGCAATATGAGAAAGGATGTTGCTTAAATGAGAATGGCCATTACTGGGCCAGGCCGAGAGAGAACTCAAATTGACATAATGACATTTATAAGAGGATAGGGTCAGGACAAGGCAAAGCGTCTTTCGATTTCAAAGATACAACTATACAATTTCATTATGGCCAGTCTTTCGTTGCTTGGCCATGAAAAAACGTAGAAGACACACACACATACACCATCTACTCAATAACCGTCATATTATGCAGTCGAGTCGGTCTTCAGTTAAAGCACCTCATGTTGCATTCTGCTAATCAATCATGAGCATGGAATGGCATGGCATACAATACCGAAACCAAACTGTAGTCAGCCAGCCAGCCAGCCAGCCAACTAAACAACCAGACAGCTCTTCCAGCAGCTGCTTTCAATGAGCAATTATTGATTGATGCCAAGTGCACATCGTTGCCTTTGCCTTTGCCACTGCTAACTGCCTCCGCTTTCTGCCCCAGCCTGAGCTACTGTCTGTGCCTGCAGTTCATCTGCATTGGCATCGTCGTGTGGGCTGTTCAGCTGTTTCTAGCTTTTAAGTGGCCTAACCCTGATCTAGTGCCCTTTTTTCCTCCCAGAGACTAGTGTGTGTCAATGTTAAGATTTTAGACATTGAATTTATTCTTTTGTGGCGACATAAACTTTTAATTTCTTGCTATTTTTATGTTCAACTTTGAATTTTTTGGTTAGCAAAACTTTTTTTTGTCCTGCTGGAATATTTAACAACATTTCATGGGTTTCCTTTTCGTATTTCTTTTTTTTTTTTTGTTTATGTGTATATGTGAAAGAGAGAGGGAATATGAGATTGAGCGTGTGTGGGTGGGGTAAGTGGGCGAAGGATTTGCCAGTGTGTGTAATGACCTCGAGGTTTTTGTCAGCGTTTACAAGTTTCTACTTAGTTCGTCTAAGGCTTTGTGTTTATTTAATTTGTATAAAGAATTTTTAACAGCTATTCATCAAAAGTCGTCGTTTCTAGGCAAAAAACACATTTGCATTTACATACACTTTTTCAAAGCTTTGGTAAAATATGTATCGCAAAAGTTTCTTAGACCAAAAAGAATCTTGAAATAATAAATAACTTTGTAGAGATCTTAATAAAGTTTTCTATATGTGCATACATACGTTTAGGTACGGTTATCCTAAAACAAAACTAAATTAATTCACCTACTTTAGTTTTTATCCATGGAGAAATAATTGTCTCTTTGTAATTTTAACTACATGAAAACTTTATATTTATTTTTATGTGTTAGAAGGTGCAAATACTCTTAAGATAGTTTGCACCTTCTAAAATAAATATAAAGTTTTCATGTAGTGAAATTTAACTAACTTTAACTAATTCTCCTTAGATAGTTAAAGTTAAAGCATAATTTGTTGCCCTATAAAAATTTCGAAATATTGTCAAATTATTTTCAAGTGTATAGCAAAAATTTGAACAACTTGAAAAGCGAAGTTAGTCCGACGTTGTTTTTTTTGAAATTTCCTGAACAAAAGCTAGGCCCATCCTAGGTATATATGTAGGTACATATGTATGTATATGTAGTTGATTAGAGGAAACGTGGTTGTTTTTTTTTTCCATTTTGGTCTGGCACGTACATAGGCAACACCACGCACCACGGAACAAAAGCGAAAAACAAATTTATTTAAATGAGTCATGAAAATTAAGACGAGGCAAATGCGTGAGATGTAGATAAGTGAATGCGAAGCAAATTCTAATGCCTCACTGTGAAAGTTAGACAAATAAAACTATAAATATAGTCGATCAGCGAAGGAGAAGTTATTTACATAAGTGCCCTGTGACTTGGGGCACGTGTTTGATATTTCCTTTAGTTTTATGTCTAACAATGTAGTACACACACACACACACATACGCGGTCTCCCACGCCCGTTGATAATTCAATAAACTAAACAAGATTCTGCACAAGATTTATGGGTTTTGTGAACCCACATTTAGCAATTTCGTTGACAGGCAAGTGCTGAAAGGCCGTTGGAACTGCTTAGAGGGGGTTTATAAATCTGTATCTGTACAGACACACACATACACACACATACACGCGTACACATATCTTTATCATCTTTCAAATTGTCTTGACTTTTGGTGTTCTTATTAAAATGCCATCTTTTTAGGTGGGTGGTCATCATTTTACAATGAACCCAAACCCCAAAGGGAAATACACAAGCACAACTGCTGGTTCTTTCATAAACTGCCAGCACTTATGCTCAATAAGTTGCCATAAATCTGTGCCTCTGCGCTCAACGACTCGGCGGCGACATTAAAATTCGCGATGGTCTCCCCAAAAAAGTAGGCAACGGAATGCCAAAAATGAAATATTGTATATTTGTTTTTGGATGTGGTGTGTGTGCGTGCGTGTGTCTTGCAAATCTCTATGTATACACAAAGCTTGCGGTAATTTTGTTTTAAAAACGCAAACATTTGTTACAACACCAACTCAAAAGATGAAATGATTCCATTTGCACAGCATCTGCGCCTGGGGTTAGGCTAACATTTTTGCTTTCCCCCGCACAAAAAAGTCCTCGAACATTGTGCTTAACGTGCAAGCATTAAATTGATGGCCCAGGCACTCTCTCTGTGTGATTGTGTGTGTGTTTCTGTGCTGGTGTCTATGTAGGTTGCTATGTAGCACAATTGATTAATTGACAGTTGACTCAGCGTCTGCCTCTTATGACAATACCCCCAAGTTTATGGTCCAATTTAATGGTCCTGCAACTGCATTAAATTTCAAGCCATTAGATAGCATTTTGCTTCATTTCTTGTTTTTTCTATTTCACCACGTTTTGTCGCAATTTTTGCTGCGTCCTTCAATTGGCAGCATTTCTTGGACATTGCAGATAGCAATGTATCTAGTATCTAGAGTTTACACATCACTGGCTGCAATTTTTTCCTTCTTTTTTTTTTTTTGTTATTGTCACCATCTTTCATTGGAAGAATAACAAACGAGTAAAGTTCATGCAAATGAGATTCATATTGAATTCTGTTTATCATACAAGCAAACGCATACAAATACATAAGCTTATGTACAATGTACATAAATGAGGAGGATTCCGATTGCCATTGGGATTTTTTTTTTCGCTGGGCTAACCAGTTTGTTTTAGATTTCGAGTTTCTAATTGGGCAATTTCCTTTGGATAATTGCTTTGGCGCACATTCGTATTTGCATACAGATTTTCAGCTATATAAGGGAACTGTAACTTTATATATCTCTCTCTCTCTCTTTCTCTTTCGTCCCGTTCATTGCCAAACATTCAATGTCGATGCTGCTTATCTGTCAGTCTAATCAAGAGCAATTACTAGGAAATACTTAGATCGTTTGCTTTTCCATTTCGTTGCACAATTAGTTTGTGCAATGGCATTTTGTACAAACAATACAAATTGAAAAATCTCATCACTTTGCATAATGCTGAATAAGTGAATGTTGCGTTACATATACGCAAGGACATGAGGGACATATACTAAGAGCCTTAGAGTGCACAAATTGTTGATATGCAAACGCAGTCATAAAACGTGACATTTGCCGTCAACTTCAATTTGGCCAAGGCATTGACTGGCCGTAAATACATACATACACATTTACATGTTCATGTATGTGTGATTGTGGAAAAAAGGTAGCAAAGTATTCTTTTTTTAAAGTGAAATGTAATTTGCATATGGGACCAAGAACGGGATGGATTTTATGCACACTCACATACTCAACGATGAATGGTAAAAATCAAGTAGGTTAAGGTAAAGGTAAAGCCAAAGCAACTTGCTCCTAATCTACATAATAATAAACCACATATACACAGCCACACCCACATCTATACCCATACCCACTTCACATACGCACACATACACACTCACATAAACATAACCAAGCCCCACTCAGCCCCATTTTTTCATAAATTGGCGTTGACTGGCAAATGGAGGGAAACACCCCAGTTCTTCTATGTTGTGTTTGAGTTCTCAACAACTTTGCCATATTTAATATTGTGTAAATTGAATTTCCATCACTTTATGAATACTTGAAGGCCTCTCCGTTTCCCGTTCGCCCCCGAACCCCAATTTAAGGGTAGAGGAATGCTGTTTGTCTTCTCATGGCTTGTTGGCCAAATATTAGCCAAATGGATCCGTTTCGTGAGCAGAACTAAAGTTTTGTGCGGCTTAGCCGAAGGCGTAGATGGATCAAGAATTTCATTTTTAATCAACTGTCAAGATGATTCTCTGTTTCTTTTGTGGCATAAAAAAGTTTATTACACTATGCATTTTATGCTGTTGGTGTTGGTCGTTGACAAGTTTATAGAGCATTTGAATATTCTACTCCCAATGGCCATGTCACTCGCTAGTTAATGACAGTCAGCCTTTGATGACTACTGCTGCACATGGAGAGGCCCTCGAGACGCATTCAAATTGAATTTGATGTGAGAGTACCTAGGACTTTTCAGTAGCTGAAGTACGGGGTAGGTGGGAGGGTAAAGCTTTTGTGGCATCTAAATGAAACTTTATAACACGACCCTTGCTTACCACTTTAATTTGATTAAATTTCGAATTTCATTTTATTAATTCATTGCCAATTGAATTGCAATCGCTCATTTGATGCCTAAAGCCAATTATGAATAAAGTTAATAAATTATTTAGGCGAGTAAGCCAATGTATATGAATATTTGATTATTATTTGATCTCTTTATTGAAATTCCGATATATATATATATTTTATATATGCTTACATAATAAATGGAAAGGTTTACGTAAACATTTAATGACTTACTGACACATTTCACACCAACTTAAGATGAATTCGACATTCTACTCAAGATTTGCATCTTTTACTCATTCAGGGGATTTTTAAGATACTTTTTATTTTGGTTTTGGGTTTGTTAACATCAATATTTACCGAGATCTATCTCAAATATAGGTATATATTGCTTTTACTTGTTTTCTTTTTTTGTGTATACACATACATACATTAAGTACTTTTAAGTTAACTACTCATTTAAGACAACACACGTAAAACTTATCCAAAAAAGTTAATTTCTTTTTTTTTTTTTTTGTTTTGGCTTTCTTTTGTTATTTTTTTCCTATATATGTAGGTACGTATGTAAATTTATATATGTATATTAGATGTACGTATATAAAATGCATATCATTTAAACACATTCTGCATTCATTTTGCTGTTTCCGTTTTAACAAGTGCAATTGCTTATTTCATTCCATTTGATATGATCTTAAATAACATTTCAAAAATCTCACACAAAAAAAAACATAAAAAAACAATTTTGTTAATTATACCCTCGTACATTCATTTGCAAAGCTCAATTGATCAAAAGTCTAATACTTTTGACATGATCTTAAGGAATTTCTCGAGACATAATATCTAATGTTGAACATGTTTATGATTAATCAGCTTAGGATCTTCTTTTGCTCGTGACCTTAAAATTCTTTCTCATACGAATCTTTCCATTTGTTATATTTGTTTATTTTGGCTATCTTCTAATATAAATATATTTATATATATATTTACTGGACATTAATCTAAATGTTTGTTTTGTTTGCAACATCAGTAAAACGTCAATAAAAACTTTTGGTTTGTTAACAACACTTTTATAAAAAGAAGAACGCAACATTACGACGGTTGGGTTACACATATGTATGTATATATATATATATATGAATAATTTGTTGTATATAATTTCTCTTGACATAAGTACCTATGTGTAAGTATATGTATATACACAATTAACACTTAACATGCACACACACACACATATACATCCATACATACATACATGTATGCTGGCTAACAATAAGTGATGCATGTGTCTGGCTATGACATTCCTTCCGGCGGGGTGGTGGGGTATGTACTATATATGTAGGTATGAGCTATGACGACGAATGAGCCAAATTTTATGTTTTTCACTTTTTCAGATATACTAAAAAAAATGTTTCACATCACAGCCAATGGATACTGACGATGGGACGCGTATTCTCTTCTCCTCCTTGCCATTTGTCTACTCCTTGATCCATTCTCCTTTTGCCTGGGGGGGATTTTCTTTTAGAGATGAGATCGATGCTGGGTGAGCATGCTGGCGGCCTGGATAGCCATGGATTGTGGCACAAATTTCAACAATTTGTAGCCCTCTGTTATCCATCAGCAAAATTTCCAGGTCCCAGCTGAAGTTTATCTCATTTGGGCTCTTCAATTGTCTGGCCAACAACAATGATGATCACAATGAAGACGGCCAATAGGACTAAAATGCAGCAAATGGCCACAGCCACCATGGCGCTGTTACTCATCCGACTGGATTAAGACGACAAGATTGTCGTCACTCACTCCCAATTCAAATTGAGTATAATAGAGTGGCTAACGCGTTGACTGCTTTCAATTTCAATTCGATTTCGAGAGCTGATGCTGTTATCTTCTGTTGTTGGAAAGTGTCTTTATTTCTCTGAATAGGTGCAGTTGCTGTATTGGAGAGAGACATACAAAAAAAATTTGCATATTTTTATGGACCACTGTGCCGTGCTTTGCCTTGTCTTGTCTGTGCGCAATTGAGATTATCAGTCGATCCACTAGACAATCACTTGTCCGCCCATCCCCATAGTCATTTTGTATACCCAATGCCTCAGCCCACGCCCACTTTCGTTCTGTGTAGTGATAAATGCTTCGACAACTCAACCTCCTACTGACCCCCCGGTAATCCCAAAGCGACGAGAGCAAAAAAAATACAAATTGCCTGCCATAAATTGCGAGGGTTTGCCTATCAGTCGCTTGACTGTGCGTAAAATACTTTGGAGGAGAGGTCCCTGACAGCCTGTGGACAGCCCAAAACTTGTCGCATTGTGCTAAAACAAATGAGCATGTGTGGGTGTGTGTGTGTGTGTGAGCTAGTGTTAGAAGGTAGTCTTTCCCTGACACTTCATCAAAAGGCACACAAGTGGAAATTTGCCAAAAATCACAACCAATATAACTGACCCAAGTTGTCTGGGGACGTTCCTTTTGTTCTACATACTGTGTGTGTGTGTGTGTGTGTGTGTGTATGTGTGTGTGTTTAGTTGAGCTTGACAGATGATTAATGTTTGGCCAGGATTTTGTGTCAGCCTAGGACTGCACTTTTGCACATGAAGCCATTGTATATCATCGGATGTCGGACATTGGCTGAATGCAATTTCAAGTGTCCTATTATCCTGTCTAATAGCTACTGAGATGCCGATAATAGTCAAAGCATTATATTCAATGACAAGGCAACATTGTGTAACAACTACCACAGAGCACGTATAGTTAATTAACAACAGTCAATGGAAAAAGACTGAAACTGGGACAGGGACAGGGAAACGTAGGCAGTATGCCACTGACAAGCCAAACCAAACCATTGAATGGCAAAAATTCAATTATTGCGAAACAAAACTTGACAAGGCCTCGATATTCGATTTGTAACAACACCAGTAGAGAGAAATCAAAAATATTTATTACCTATAAACTCTATGTGGACTATATATACATATATATACTTCATTCGGTCCATCTAAAACGGTTTTCATTGACTGGAAAAAAAAATGAAAACAATAACTATATAACAGCAGCACCAAAACACAAACACAAACACACTCACACAAGGAAGGAACTTTTGTTAACTTTGGTCCTCTCTCTCTCTCTCTTCCCCTTCTGCACGAAACAAACAAAAAAAAAAAAAAAAGAAACGAAAAAATTGAAGGTGAACGGAATTGAACATAAAAACTAATGCTGACTGTTAGAGGCAAAAATTGGTTACAGCTGCTGTATCGTCTTGAAAGCCAATCGAATACAAAAAGATGGGCATCGAAACAGCTTGGCTCCATTTGAATTTCGAAAAGGGACTGCCAAATAGTACATTGCATGTGCTTTCCTAGCGAGGGCCAATCTAACAGTTGCCATTGCAATTCCAAATTGGCTAGCAACAAAGAATTGAACAAAGTCTTTACTATCTTTAGTTAAAATTGGAAATTAACAATGTCAATGGAAATGTTATTTTATTTCCTAAATCGCAAACTCATTTAATTACAATGATTTTAAATACTTTTGTTGTAGACGGCAAGGTAATTAACAGGCACGAATAAATTAAGCTAATCCTTCAGGATAAACATAGAGCTTGAATGCAGGCACCTTAACTTTCATGTCCTCTAACTTAATCAAGCAATTAATTAGGTAATGATTGTTATCAAATTTATATAAAAGTGTCAAGCGCGACTATTATTCCTCTGTCTTATTGTTAGCTTTTTAACATTTATAGGTAAATGTAATTTGACATTGGTCTTGCGCTTTCTTTTATTCAAAATGAACAATTAATTAAGTGATATTTAAGCTGGCCAAGTGGCACTCTCAAATAAGAACAAAACTATTCTTAACTAGTTTCAGTTCAAATTTCCATCATTCCACACTGACCGACTAAGAGGAGGATTTTAATTACAAGTCTCATCATTTGCAGACTTCAGTGTGCCCTGCTGATGGCCAACACCAACCATCGACTATTCGAATAAATATATGTACAGATATATTGTGTATATAGGTTGGTGTTAATGTTGGTGTGTGTTTACTGTAAATGGCTTGTCATATCCTGTCCTTTGGCCAGGATGTTAACAAAGTGTTATAAAATGAACGGCTTTTGTTTCATTTTTACCGTATTTCATACTCCTGTTTCGGGGTTCGTTCGTTTCAATTGGTCAATTAATATTAATGAAGTTGTGTCTGTATGTGTGTGTATGTGTGTTTTTTACCAGCCGTGAGACAGATATGCAGACCATTGAGGATTTTTCTCTTTAATGTACATAAAACTGTAGCTGACCATAAAGACTGCCCTTTAGGCATTTTGTTATTTTTTTTCTTATGCCAATTAAGTTGTAATAAGTCAGTTTAACAGTTTATTTTTAGCTTACCCACGCATACACACAAACACACACAACCACATTGGCAAACAAAAAGAAGAGAATGAAATCAAATGCAGCGGCAACATGGCGTATGTGTAATATGTGTAATATGAATTGTATGAGCTTTTTGTTTTTATTTTATGACAGGCGGCAAGCCGATACACTTATATTTGTTTATTGTTTGCCCAATGGAACAGAGTGGAATGATGGCGAAGAGGAGTGGAGATTTATGCCAGCCTGCTGCCTTCCTGCCTGCCTATTGTCTATTGTCTGTTGATACTTCAAAAGATTTACAACACATTTTACTGACACATATTGTTCCTTTTGCCTGTCAGTCATGTATGGTGGTCTATGGGCCTTAATTAAATTAGCGTCTTCTTTCTAGTACACACACACACACACACGCACAGAGAGACACACATAGAAAAGAAGGCGACGAACCACAAACAAAGATAAAGACAGGACCAAAGATGACAGGATATTCATGGAGCAGGATATCCCAAGACAGTATGCGTAAATGTATGGGAAATAAAATAAATTTTTGCAATTTCGTAAGTTTTATGCGTACATTTGCGAAATTTGCTTATGCTGGATGAACAAGACGTCGAAGAATGTTGCTTATTTGTTTTTCTTTTCCGTTATTTTCATGGTTCTTCTTTTTTGGGGGCAGGAGGCACCCAAATGGCACCATGTAGTGCGTAAGCGTTTTCCATTGTCGCCTGCCAGGGATATATGTGGCGAGGAAACATTTTTGCGGTTGTTTTGCTTCTTGTGTGCGTTGAAACATAAATTCAATTTGTTTTACCAGCCAAACGAAGGAGTTGGCTATTGCCAACATCATGATCAGCATCAACATCAACATCATAATCGTCTTCATTCTCGTCTTAATGGTCATTCGTTGTGGCACTAGCCATAGCGAAATTATAGAAAATTGCATTGCCTGGACCGACTGCCGCCCGCGGCCTGACGCCTTTCTGGCTTACTAAATTGCATACAAAATTAAAGCCTCTAGCGTGAAAGCAAAAGAATCTTTGTCAAGTTCAACTGCATGAATGGCCTTGAGAGACCTAAGACTATGACTGAGACCGAGACGAAGACGGAGACCAAGACCGAGAGCAAGTGGCGGCATGTAAGTGTGGAAAACAATGCCAGCATAAATGCTTTAAGTTTCTAGTTGCAGCTGCTGCAATGTCAAAAGTCCATCAAAAGTGCATTAAAATAATTGCACTTGTTATGTCGACTCACTACTCTGATTTACAACTAGGCCAAAGCAAGTTAATTCATTTCTAAATATATAGTTAATCGCTTTGTTGTGTGGGGCCTACTTTTGAAAGATTAATTGATTTTAAAAAAATATTGTTTACTTTTTACTAAGACTAAGACACGAAGGCATTGTATTACATATATGTAATACAGTTTCATTTCAGCATTCTTAATCTCCTTTTTAAAAAAAAAATATTTAAATGAAATACTCAATAGTTAAAAATTGTTCAAGTTAATATCTAGAATACCTGACTTTTCTAGTTTAACTAATATGTTAATAGTTAGGTATTCGATTATTGTTGCTTCTTTTGTTTTTTCAAAAAATTGTTGGCTGCTAAAAACTATAAACTCCAAACTCAAGTTTATAATAAACTTCTTCAAACTTGAAGCCAATTGAAATTTACGATATATTGCCAAAGAACAACTGAGCCAAATGCTCACTTAGTTGAGAATTATTAATTGTATTTTCTATCTGTATATTTCGAAATGTCAGATACAACATATGGATAAAGGGATAAAGGAGGAAAATAAAATAGAGTCAATAGTCTGCTTTGACTCAAATAAGATAGATATATGACTTTCTTATAATAGACAATGGTTTATGCTGTTTAAAGATGGTTATAAAAGTACCTAGGTATATATTTTTGACTATATAAGATGGATATTTTGCAATGAGTAATGCAACTTACAAATTGTTTGTGGTTCGATTGTTTTTTGTTTGTATTAAGCTATGAAAACTAAACATACAACCTTTAGATTTTAAAATAATAATGACAACTTTTTATTAAAATTGAGTATCAAGCTGAAATCTAGTAACTTCGTGACATCGCTGCATCGACCCCGCCCATACATTTTGGACAAAAGTTTCTGTTTGCTATTGTGCTACGCACAATACTTAAATTGTTGGTATATGAAAGAAAGATTTATGTACTTTCGCCTTGACTTGACTTTGCCGGCTTTGGCTTCCGTTTCCTGAACCTGTTTCCTTGTTCTTTGGTAGGTTGTCTCGGGCATTTGGCTGCGCCCTGTGTAGAGTAGTACCCTGTTGCATACTTGAATGTTTAAATACCACACAAAGGCATATTTCATACAAAGACATATTTTTGATAAGCAGATGAGGTGAGCTGAACTGAACAGGATGGAGGGAAGTAGCGACAAAGATTAATGAAATTCCTCAATGAAAGCTCGTCCAAACAGTTTGTATGTATATACTTATGTGTGTATGTATATTTAAGTAGATGGATACAAAAAAATATGTATATACAGAAGTAAAATGAAAAGGTATGGTAAACAAATATACAAAATCAAATTCGAATTGCATATTTTATGTGTGTGCCAAATGAAATTATTTGTTTTTGGACGAATTATTGAAATTCAAATGAGATGACGAGTTGGCCATCTGGCAATTGCCTGCCGCACTTTGCATTGCCTTTTGATGCCATTGTTTTTCCCCCGTTTACATTTGAAATTGATGATTCGTTCTCTCTTTGGTTTTTTCCTGCTCTTGTTGTTTTGTATTTTCAGAAATATTGTAATTTATTTATCAATTCAATATTTTTGCAAACTTAATTAGACTGCTGGCAACGACTACAACAATTACTCATCACATTTGGTTTATAAATAATTTTTTTTGTTTTTGTTTCCAACATAATTTCCAATGCTTCTCCAATATATAGCTTTAGCTCCTTTTCATTATCGTTGGCATAATGGATGCGAACATTAATATTTAATGTGCCGGAAAGTTTGTTCTTTTTTCTACTTTTGCTGTTGTTGTTGCTTTCACTTTAACTAAGTGCTTATCTAATGATTTTTATTGAAATCGGCATATGCCTGGTGCTATGACTATCACTAACCAACTTCACCTTATCCATATAGAGTCATCATCATGCAGACGAGAAGTTAGTTTCTACTACAAGTTATATTAATGACGTACCAAGTTTTCGATAGCTAAATGAAAGTGACTCTGAGAACTACCATAATTGATTGAGTTTAACCAATTTTGATATGCTCCATATGATGTCAGCATTTATTTCTATGCCACATGCGAATGTCGTCTGAAACTTTGCCAATGAAACAAATTGAATGGGCAAAGGGAACGTTTAACTGTCAGATATATTAACTATTTTGTTTAATGCGGTTTCTTTCTTCTCATTTTCATGGATTATAGTTTTTAGTTAATACTTTTTTTTGTAAGCTGAAGAGCTTGGAAATGTTTGTTCATTCTAAAGATTGTTTTCAAGTGGCTGTAAACGAGTATGTCATCGAAATTTTTGTTAGTCTTGGAAACTTTTAGCAAAGTATTTTAAGTTATCTAAGCTATTCGTAAAATTATCAAATGGGTTAATAGAGAAATGGTTGATGATTCAGATAAAATAATCATTTTGATGTATCTTTTGAAAAGAGTCTACTTTGGAACAAGGGCATCTATGACCATTTAATGTACTCTAAAGACATTTCGTATTAGATTTTCTAAAACTAAATTTATATGTAACCCTTTTTTGACATAATTTTTGAATGTGGCTGTAAGGCGTGTTTTAATATTTCATTGTCCTAAAAACGATTTGGGCTAAATTGGCTGCTAATAACACATTAAGAGACGCTGCAGGCGTTCGAAACTTATTTCATTTTAATCAGCAAACTCATTAGCGCTGTCGTCCCTTAAATGAATAAGTATAAAATTAAAGAGACGAAGCTCGAGCTCGAGCTCGAGCCCAGCTGCCAGACATACTTTGACTTGGACTGAAAAGTTTTCACTTGGCAGCAGCAGTCGCCGTCAAGTTGATGTAATGAAAAAGTTACAACATTTTTCTAACAATATTTCTCATATCACATGACACGGACACTGGGCCAATGGCATTGGTAATGGCAGTGGCAATGGCATTGGTGAAACTGGCTTTTACAGCGGTTCCTGTCGGGGATTCTTTCATGTGCAAAGAGTGCTAATTAGTTTCGAGTTTTTTTTTGTTCTGTTTGAAAATGTTGCGCATACGCAAGGTTGGAACCGTCCATGAAAATATTATAATAATTTATGGTAGAAACTAGAAAACAACTAGAACTATAAAAAAAAAACTAACTAGAAAAAAATCTTTGTGCGAATCCAAACCTTTGAGCGCAACGCCCCGGAAATAATCGCAGAAAGCAACACACAATGAAATATTTCAATGGAAAAGGGGACCACGCCCTTGCCGCCCCAGTCGTTCATGTCCTGACACCTTAAGGATCGGGTATTTCGAGGGAGGGTGTGGCACAACCTCTTATTTACACATACACACAGTTAGCTACGCGTATGATTAAGAGGACGAAGAAACGACTCAATGCAACTCATTATAAAATAGCCTCATTTTTTAGGATGAAATTTTTAATGATGCATATAAAAAGCGACGGTGACTGCAAATAAATAAATAATTTATGCGTAAAGGTCCGTAAAAGACCTTCCAGACAGTCCTCACATTATTCGCTGTCATCCAGCTCCAGCTCCATTTCTGTATCTCTTTGGTAGCCTCCACACGTAGCCAGTTTTATCTCTCTATTACATTGATTTAAGGATAAAGGGTTCTTCTTTTCTCCCCTCACTCATTCTTGAACATGATTCTGGGTTTTTTTCTTTTTGTTCTTGATGCTTGCGAAAAAAAGGGTTTGTGGTTTGTTTGTTTTGGGTGGGTAGAGCTGGTGGGTTGATGGGTTGGCATACTGTTTGCTTATCACCTGGTGGTTGCCAAAACTGTTGCCGCTTGACTATTTGCACAGTTCGCACGTTTCAATCAGGCAACGATTGATAAGCCTCACGTTAACTGCATGCAAATTGCAAAAGATACGTGGCAATACACATGCATATACATTTATACATACTATATATATATGTCATATCTATCTGTAGACAAAGTCAGTAACCAAAATGGTATTTAATAGCAGGCTGAGTATTAATGAGAAATTTAGAGTTTAATTGCAATTAGAACTCTTTCAAATCAATAGTCATTCTTAATAATAATGTCTTCAAATTCCCCATAATATATTTAATATATAAAAACCCAAAGATAGTATCACAAATAACTTGAACGTTACTAAACAAATTAATGATATTGCAGCTTATTAGAACCAAAGCTATTCTGTTTGTAAACTAGCCAAGACATTCAATTCCAATCGGTTTAGTCAAAGGACCTTCTAACGAAAAAGAAAAATGTGAAGGGAAAGAATGGTGCAGTTCACTGTGACCTTCGATTACTTTCAAGCGATTAAAAGAAGGGACCGTTGTCAAAGTTGTCACTTGTCAACGCCAGGCATTGCAATCAAGTTCAAGTTTAAGTTGAAGTTGAAAGTGGAAGTAGAAATTGTTCAAGCAGAAATCGAAAGACTTGTTGAAATTGCCTTCAATTAGGCAAGCACTTTAGTTGCTGAATCACAGTCTTTTTCTTTTGCATGCATATGTATGTATGTATGTACATGGCTACAAGGACTCCTTTCACTCAGTCGCTCAAAATCCTTTCAACATTCTGGTCTCGTTTATTTGTTGCATTCATATTTATCTTGAACTTGGTTGTTCTTATTGTATCTTGTAAATCCCTTAACAATTGTCTTCCTACATATAAGTTTTCCGTTTCTCTTTCGTTTCCCTTTTTATTTTTTTTGGTTGTATTGTTTGCCCAGTCAATGTAAGGACATTTGAAGGAAATTGGTAGCAGCCAGGGTTAAGAATATAAGATACACATGTGTTGTCTTGTGTTTGTGTGTGTGTAAAAAATTTGTATAAAAATTCAATGTGTAGTCATAGAATTCATAAAAAATATATAAATTTGGCCTAACGATCGACCCTTCTGACACAAGAAAATTAACTAAACGATCTTTGATTCACCCAAATATGCACAGACAATTTAAGGCATTTTTTTTTTCTTTTCGTCAATTGTATTCCAATTTGTTGTTTAATATTTACGTTTTTGGGGCTTTATCTTTCGATGAGTTAAGTATGTTGAATGTTATCTGAAGCCGTTATTTATATCTGTTTATTATCGTTGGGATTTGCTAAACTGAAACTCACTCGAAATACACGTTAAACTATGCAAATGATAAGTACAAGCGAAAACAAATAAAGGTTAAAAATATACGAAATACTGTTTTCGTTTCAAATTCAAAGTGAGTTAAGGAAAAGGCGCGCGCGTTTCACAAAATGCCTTCTTGGGCTTGTCACACGATGCAATTGATGATGATAGTCTTCCTGCTGATAAAGTTCTCACGGATGTTTCTGCTGCTCCTGCTGCTCCTTGTTATCGCTTGTAGTTTTGGCATTGGCTGATGTTTGTGGCACGGCCGACTGGTATCGACTGAAATGACTCGACCCGTTGCCTCGGTATTTAAATGGAAAAACAAACGGAGAGAGAGGAAAACACTGAGACTGAGTGAAAGCCCACCATACCAAAAAATTGAGAGCGAAAAAAGGACTCAAACCAAAAACAGAATGTGAGCTTTTGCCACTTGGCTTTCGGTTATGGTTAGACGAAGCATTTGAATCCCATAGAATTTGGTTTGTTCTTTTACCCAATAAATCTGAAATAAATCAAATTGAATTTATGATTTTTTTTCTGCTTCTTCTTTGCCATCGCTTTTTTTTTTTTTTGTGTGTGGGGGGGGGAAGGAAGAGCCCATCCTTTGCCTTCTTAAGTTGTTTGCTTGGCGATTTCATTTCAGTTGCTGCGGCGGCTCAGTGAATCGTTGATTGTATTTTAGGATGTCTTGGGGCTCGGCTTTAATCGCTCCTTCAAGCCGGCACTTGACACCCTCTTTGGGCCAACCACTTGGCAGGTGGCCCACCCTTCAAAATGGCAGGTGCCAACCGCCAGATGAGACTCTTGTTTGACTTTAGCCTCCTCATTATGCGACCAGAAGTTTGTTTGTCTCTGCTTTTTGTTCTTGTTCTTCTTCTTTGGTGTTGATAATTGATGCCCACCGACTTGACACGAATGGTATATAGAATATGTGGGTCTTATTCTTTGGCTTGGCTAGCTAATTTAAATTGACTTTCAAAGTTGAGATTTTATTTAATTTAACGAAATTTTATTACTTTTGGTCGTTGGTCTGACCAACAATGGCCAAGACAAATGTGAATGTGTTTTATTGCATGAAGATATCCCACCATCTAAGTGGAAGGAGATTGACCTTTGTCTGGACTTTGGCTTGTAGACGGCATCATGCAATGTCAGCATCTGAAACCAACTAAGGGGCCCTTATAACCCAATAAACATTTGCCTTAGTCGCAGATAGCCAACTGATAAGTGGTAATACATTTCAATGATAAGGCCCTTTTCTTGGCGCATGCGCGAGCTTTTTTTTTTATTTTGTTTAAGAGAGAGTGAGAATGAGTGAGAGAAGAGTTTGTCATCTCTGGATTTGGTTTAACTGATAAGAAAGCAGACTGTCCTGGTCCGGCTGTGATAGGTAATGGCTGGACTGGTTGGTCCACCAGCTTCTCGGCCTACAAATACAACTTAAAGGTGCACACAAGCGATGAGTTGATGTCCTGGTGGCTCTCACTCTCTCTGTATTTGTGTGTGTGTGTGTGTGTGTGTGGGATACATTTAACAAATTCTCATTGATTCCCTTTGAAATCTGAGGGCTTTGTTTCCGTTTGCCTTTCTGCCACATTAGGCAGCTGAGCCAAGTCAACCCAATTCTTCTCTCATGCCACTCATTCATTTGGCCGCTAATTACAGCTCGAGTCGAGTTATCAAGCAGCGATCACAAAATTGAATTTGCCGCCGCGTCTTAAATAATTATGTTCACATTTAATTAATAAGTTTTGCAGCACAAAATAATAACAAAAGACCTTCCCGAATAACAAAAACAAAAAAAAAAAAGGTCCCCACAAACGTATTGTCCACAATTAAGGACCCCCAACCGCCTTTTGTCATTGTCTTTGCCTCTGTCTCGGCCGCAGCCTCAAAATATATCCTCTCTGGCCCTACGGTCACCACCTCACTTGACCCACAACTTTATAATAATTTTTGCCTTTGTGCGTGTTTTGAAAAATGAGCAGCTATACAACAAAAATTCACTCCCTTAAATGTCACAGAGAAAAAAAAAACAACAAACAACACAAAAAATAAAGAAGAAAAGATCTTAAAAAGTTGAATTCAACCGGCCAAAGGGATGGACTTCTTACTTCCTGAGGGCGATGGACAGTTTTGTAGGTCATTAAATTTTGTCCCATTTGCTTTTGGCAGAAATTGTACATTCCTGACATATACATAAATAATGAGCTCAATGTTGTTTGTCGACTGCCAACTCAACTTAAATTATCCGTTCGCATAAAATCAAATAAAATGCCGCCACAATTTTTAGTATTTACGATTATTAACATGAAATTACACATATGTATGTATGTATAAAAAAAAAAGTCAAATGGTCTATTCAAAAAAGAAAAATTTAAGAACAGCAAAACTACAAGAACAGCCTAAACTAAACTATACAGCCCAGGTTGAATCTATCAACCATGACAGATCTATACATTTTTGTTAGATCTTTAATAAGATGTATTTGTCTAATCCACTAACTATGTCTATGTCCACTTCTATGCCTAGCTTAGTTCTCAAGGCTCAATGCTAACTCCTCTCGTCTATTTGATGGTCCTCCCTAAGAAGTTAAATTGTATCTTGTACTATCTCTCTTTATATTTGCTTGCTCACATAATACTTTTTTTAAAGCGAATATGTAAATCTACATTATCCATCATTTTTTCACAGATTATAAACAAAATTGTAAACATTTGACATTGAGTTGAAGAAGATATAACTTTAATTTATCTCATTACTTCCAAAAATAAAGGAATAATACATAAATCTTGACAGTTTTGAATGCTGTCAAGTTCTAATGACTTTTAATTGCTTAAAAGTTAATTTGTTGTATTCGAATTGTTCTCAATTCTGTTTGAGAGTACTCATTCAGCTTAAAATACATTTTTAGATTTGAGGAAAAAATGAAAATTAAACGAGAATTTGTTTGCTTTTCCACAATGGCATTTGTATCTCAATAATTTAATCAATTTAATTATTTATTAAAATTCTTCATAATTTAATTTGATTTTGTTCAACATTCAACAACATAAAAAAAAAAATTTGTTTGTTTTTATTCAATTATTGACAACGTTGCAGTTTTCTTTTTTTTACTATATTGTATACACTATTTTGATTTAAACATAAAGTGTTTAATATACTTTCCGTTTGAAAATGATTCATTAAAAGTTCACATTTCACATTTTAATTTAATAAAAACCGATAACTTCAACGCCAAATTTAACATTAAGTCTAGTAACTAAATAGTTTCTAGATATATAACGAGAAGATTGTATAGCAAAATGGCATATTATATTTATCTCGTCCATTTGAAAAATTGGGAATCTTTTGCAACAGTGAGACATAAATCACAATCAGAAGATGTCAAAGCCAATCTGATGGGCATGACAGATGCAATGCAATCTAAAATCGAAATGTGGCTGCGGTCACTTTACTTGGCATTGACTTTGATTTTGGATTGGTAAAGTGTTACTTGTACAATAATAACAATAATAATCATAATAATTGCATCTCTCGGTTAAAATGGCAGTTGTGGTGGAACTCGGAAAATGGCCAAGGACAATGTAAATATATGTAATGGCATTGTATACATACATAAAGGAGATGACTATTTGAATGGATGGATGGCACTTACCTGCATAGAATAAAGGCAGCAGATTGAAGATGATAACAAGCGGAAATATAGAGCGTGCAAACTTTTGCATATCCATAAAAATGTTGCTGGCGGCAGTGGAGGTGGCAACGGCAGCAACATCGCTTCGTTGTTGTTTCGTGTTGTTATTGTTGTTGTTGTGGTTGTCGTTTTTTGTTTGGTTGTTAGTTGTTGCCAAGTTTGGTTTGACTTTGAAAGGTAAATGTGCGTGTAGGCTGTGGACAGCTTGTTTGATAATCCCTGTAGATGCAGCCACATCACCAACATCAGCAACAACTGCAACAGCAACAGCAGCAGCAGCAGGATCAGTGGAAATACATTGCTGGTGAGCGCCATTGTCATTATTATTGCAGTTGTTATTCTTGTTGTTGTTGTTATTAGCACCGAAAGGATATTGCTGTCCTTGCTTGCTATCTGAGGACAGCATACTGGGAATATGGCTTGCAGCGATCTCATGTATTGTCCAGGGCCTTTTTGATGCACATTTTTTACTTTGGCTCCTTTGTACATCATCTGTTGCTGTTGCTGCTGCTGGTCTTGATGTTGCTGTTCGTGTTGCTGTTGTTGTTGGAGCTTTGAGTGTTGCTGGGCATGTTGTTGTTGTTGTTGCTGCTGCTGCTGATGCTGCTGATGATGGTTCCAATTTGCTTTGTGTTGTTGGATGGCACAGAAACGTTTCGTTTTCAAATTGCTTGCGTTTGCTGTGGCAGTTGTTTGTGTGTTGCTGTTGTTGTTGTTGTAAGAGTTGGCGTGTTGTTGGAAAAGAAGATTTGTTTGTTGTTGTTGTTGGTGGTGGTGGTGTGTTATAGAAATGTCGTATCTGTGCTGAGGCCATGTTGTGCCCTAAAATGAGAGTAAGAAAAAGTAAATACAGATTCACAGTATGCTACAAATAAAATAAACTGAAAGTGGTCCAAGGACAAAGGTCAATAGAAGGAAAGATGTCAACGCACTAACTGAATGACCAATATACAGATATATTGATAATCCAATCGCTTTGATTATCGATTCGATTCGGTTTAAAGGATTACACAGCAGCGTCGCTTTTTTATTCATGGTTCTTTTTAATCAATTTTCAGTTACTGCAAGTCTAGTGCTGCTGCCGCCGGGCAAATCCTTTTTATTTTGCTTTTGTGTAAACTTCTTTGGCCCAAATGAGGGTCACATTCGAAATCCTTTTTTTCCATTTTTCTTTCATTTATTTGCATTTCAACCGAATCAAGTTCAGTGAGGTCTATGGTGAACAAACTTTGTGACATATTTGCCATGCAATACAAATTCAAATTGATTTCTAATCATGACATTAATAGATAAAGTATACGCCATGTATATATATGTGTGCACTATTTTGATTATCAATTAACTTCTTTGTTGACTTTGTCATCATAGTTTTGGGTTCTTTCTCTCAAAAGCTTTTGTCCTTAAAAAGCTTTACATCAAGTTTTTCTACTAAAATTTGTTTGCTTCTTTGTGTAAACTTACAAAAAGCTGTATTTCTTTTTTGCTTAGAACCTAAAAGCTTTTTCCTGTAATATAACTGTTAAATCTAAGCTTTTAGGTCTCTATGTTAACAAAGGCTAAGAGATTTTACAATAACAATTACACCAAAATTCAAAATCTCCTTCATCACTTTAAAGTTCAAACACATAAACAATCGACACGCCCCCAAAGTCAAAACTGAATAGTTGGATCATTTATGCTATCATAGACTTTTCCAGGCTTTAGGAGAGATCGCCACTTGTATGAGCAATTAGAAATGTTGGTTGATAGAGTGAAAATTGCAACAGTGGCATACAAAAAGCCACAACACAACGCCCACACGTAGCACGAGGCCATAAAGTGCTTGTAATCAACGTAAAACTGCGTCGTACGCACACGCACATGGACATGGACACCGACATAGAGAGATAGTATATGTCATGTCCTTCAGTCCAGTGTCCTGTGTCCAGTGCCAGAGAAAATGGTCTCTAGCCACTGACTGTTTGAATCGTTGGCTTTTCCCATTTCGTTTTTTTTTTTTTTTTTGTAGCAAAAATTGTCTGCAATACTGCACAAATGCCATCAGGATGTATGCGTAACTAGGTGAATGTCGTCTGTGGTTAAACGGAGAAGAGGCAGAGACTCTGTTACATTTCAACTGTGCCCATTAATTCTGGCCAGCTGGTAGAAAGGAAGTGTGCCACCTGTGAATGTGTGTGTGTGTGTGTGTGTGTGTTTGTCCTACTGAATAATTAAGCTGAAATGCTGGCAGGCAACTAAGAAACTCGCCATTGCCATCCACTCAGCATCCAGCATTCAGCACTCATGCTTCGCTTTTGATGCTGGCCACATAATTGGAAAATATTTGCTGCAGTCGCGTTCTCTCATACAAATGTTAATTGCAAGCAACAAAAGGACAAAAACCAAAAACCAAAAGAGAAAAAATAAAACAAAATAAAAGGATGAAATGCAATTTGGTTTTTTTCATTTAAATTGTTTACTTTGTCTGTTGATGTTTGTGTTTGACCCACACACACACACTAACATTTTGTTGCTGTTGACCTATTTGTTTATTATCTGCCGGTTGGGCCCTTTTGCACATTGCAATTAGTTTGGACACATGAACATCAATTTTGTTGTAATTGCTGGCAAGCTAATTACAACGTTGGTCAGCATTTTAATGAATTTGTGTCGGCTTAGTTGGGAGATTGCTGAACCAACTTTTCATCTTGGCATTAAAGAAGGGACTAAGTGAACGAGCCACTTCAAAGCAAGCGCACAAGTGCACTAGATGATAAAAGCAATAGAACATAAACAAGCCAAAGGATTGTGCCAACCAAAAGGCAAAACTTCGTCTTTCATATACCCTTTTAAGCTCTATATAATATATGCTGATCATACTTAGGATACCGATCAAAAGTCGTTCTTTGATTTAGACTTCTTGTTCATTTCACTTTTTCGTTAATATATATATTATATATACAAAATCTTTGGTTATTTTTATTACAATCATATAATTAGACTGATTTATCAAAGAGATTATATCTTATCCATTTCCTCTCCCCTGAATCAGTTACTAAATAAATAATATTACCAATCAAACTAGTACTGATAATATAGTGGAAATTAAATCTCAATATTGGATATTCAAGTCAAGTTACTATACTGGTTAGGCCCTTGATTTCTCTATATAAAGCTGTGTATATAAAGCGGTTGAAGCGCAGCAAATGGCTGTGCTGAAACAAATGGTGGATGATGCAGTGCAAAGAGCTGCAACCAAGTGCATCAGCAGCAGCAGCAGCAGCACTCAAAGGGCAACAACAAAATTGCTGTCCATACTTCAACGCCAACGAGTTGGGCGCATAAATTTCTGCTTTCCCAGAAAAAAGGGGAATATTGCGAAACAACATCACTTGGCAGTCGAATCAATTGGTGCTTGGCATTCTCTTTAAAGTCTTGAAAACTTACATTTCTACAGGATCCTTCTTAAAGGCAACCTAGTCGAAGCCTATACTATTTTTTGGTTATCAAACTTAAGTAGAACTTGAAAAAAAATCAAATCCAAAACTTTGTTAGGAAACAATAATGTGTAAGATATCATGATTCTGTTATTTGTCTTTCGAATTGAAACATTGACATTTCCTATAATTAAATTTAACTTGAGAAGTGTGTTTATGCTAGAATAAATTGGTTTTTTAGATACAAATAATCACACGATTTCGATAATTACATTTTTTTCATTATGTTATTATAAGATATACACCAAATATTATTACCTTTGGAAGAAATGCTTAAAGAACTTGACAGATTTTTTTTCAATGTACACAAGAAAATAAGAAAAATTGACTATGTAGATTTTTCGATTGCAGCTATCAACTAAGCCAAAAAGCTTCGATTATATTATTATTATATGTATATTTGCTCGGTATTGTAGCCAGAATAACACACAAAATGCATACAGCTATTCGAGTGCTTTGTTTGCCATAAATTTTGTGCACACGCATTGAAAAATTTTGCACATTTTTTCATATTTTGCCTTTTGGCCATTCTGCTGCAAAAATGTAGCAAGTAAGATGCCAAGAAGGGATGGGATGGGGAAAGGAGGTTGAGAATTGCGTGAATGCATGCATGACAAACTGACTGACTGCCAGATGGTTGGATTCTGTGTGAGAATGTGGCGAGTGTGGGAGAATGTGGGAGAGAAAATGTGGGAGGACAGAGAATATGTGAGGATGCCATAGAACTTCATTATGATTGTCATCATTATCATTTTCAGTAGCTGCAGAAGAAGCAGCCGCACTGCAAATTAGCAACGACGCAGAATTTGTTGTCTGCAGTGGCATGTTGTTGTTGTTGTTGTTGCTCTAACTGCAACTGCAACCGCCATGACAAATGGTAATTTAAATTGGGCTTTTGTTACCATGTCTACATGGCTGTGTGTGTGTGTGTGAGGGTGTGTCACTGAGTGGGAGCTGTGCTCATTATGTTTCAAAATAATTTGTAGTTTTTAATTAGAAAACTTAACATTGCTCCCTGCCACAAAGGCCATTACTCATTTTTCCTACTCTATTATGCAATCTACAGTTGAGAAATTTCAAATGCTTACTTAAAGAGATTGAGCTCATATGAATTTCTGTCAGATGAGTTCCCTATCTAATCCATATGCACTTGGTCTTATTAGATTCAAATTTTACATAATTGAAGTAAGTTTACACATCATATTACTTACTTAAAGATCTTATACATATAAGAATACTTTTTTAAAGATGTTATTGAAAATTTTTTCTGACATTTTTTGTAGTTCTAAAAGAATATCTTTAGAATTTTTTACAGTGAGGGGAACTTTTCATTATTTTAGGGTTTAGATGTGACTTTTAACTAGAAATAATTCCGTCAAAGTCAGAAATGTATGGTAAAAAATAAGTAACTGCCATCTGGTTAAGAACTTGCTCAAACAAATAATCTCTAATCCTTTTATATAATATGTATGTTTAAGGCTGTTGAGAAATTGCCTTTTAGAGATAGAATAATTGAATAAAGTGTATTAATTGTTTGTTAAGATTTATAACTTCCAAATTCAAGACCTAACTAAATGATGACTATCGTAAGTTGTAAGATCTTACAAAAACTGAATGACTCATTTTGTAATATAAACGATTTAAATTTAGAACACAAATATAGTTTAGCATTATCACCATTATCACCAAAAACATGGTTAGGCAAATCATTGCAAAACAATATTCAAATTTCAAAGACAACCTCTCAAATGTAACAACATTCTTTATTTGAATTACCATCTTGAGACTTTGGATTTTATGTACAAATGTTTTTTACTTACCATATCGTCTGCATTTAGAGCGTTAGGGTACAACACGTCCTAATCACGGAATTTCTTGAGTTTCTGAAATGACAAAGAAATTGAAAATAGGTTAAGTCTAAGCCGGGAATTTCACAAGTTGTCAGTAAGAGGTGGATGGTTTAGGGGGGTGAGTTGGTTTAAAGTTTATTATAGTTCTACCACTTCTACCAACACAAAAACCAAACAACAAGCACCTGCACATTCGAAAACTACAAGAAGAAGTTGCAATTTTAATGCAATGAAAGTTTCTCTTTTTTGCAGTTGGAGGCACAACTTGTAGGGCGTGTCAAAAGAAGGAGACAAAGAGAAGGAGAGAAACAAGTGCTAGAGACAAATACAAACAGAAATTGTGATATAAAGATAATTGGCACGACAAGGAAAAGTAGCTGCCAAATAGATAAAAATGCCAAAGACACGTGCGAAAGGGGAAGCCGACAAGCGAAGCCGCAAACAAATTGTAAAAATGTTGAGCAGGACACGAAAAGTGTGTGGCCCATGAGGGGTGAAGGGTGGGATTGGAGAATGGTTGAAGGAACCCATTGGCAGCGCCTTGAGCCGAGTCCCAGAGCAATTTATCATCTCTATGTTTAAAATTTATTACATTTATTTTATGTTGTTTTCCCTTTTTTTTCTTCCTTTTGGTCTTCTCTTTGCTCTAGTCCCGCGTTCGTCGTTGTTTACTTTTTTTAACTGTTTCTTGCCTTTTTTTTGCGCTTTTGGATTTTTGGCTGCGTGTCTGAGACGGCTCTAACAATTCCCTGGCAACACTTTAAGAGCCAACTCAAGTGAATAAAAAAAGAAGATGGTGGTGCAGAGTGATGGCAGTAAAGAGTTCTTCGCTGTAGTTGTCAGTTGAGTTATAGCTGACGCTCGGGCTTGGCTCTTGTAATTGAATTTATCGCTGTAGCAATATTCATCAACGTCAGCTCCAGTGGGTGCCAGTTCCTGCCAGAGTTTTCCTTCCCCCCTAAGGCCGTCTGCACCTTGGACTATTTCTAGGCTGGCTGGCCTGCCAACCGAACACTTTATAAATGTTGAGCGATCAAATTCAAGTGTCAAAGATTATGTCCTTTGGCTGCAATTGCGCATACGCAACGTATCCATATATAGACATGGTCATACACAGAAATAAGAAAAATACAGATGAAATTGAAATTCTCTTGCCCATAAAGTCAGCTCAATTCAATGGCCTGGCAATGGCTCTAGAACCATGCCCACACAAGCACTCATTCAACCACCACCTACAGAAACATTGCCAAATTGCTTTCGATATCAATTTCCTGGCACAGCTTTTGTTTTTGTTGGCAGCTTTGGCCGCAGCTGCAACAAAATCCGATTAGAATGCCACACTCTCCAACCCTCGGAGGGTCTCTCGCACTCTCTCTCTCTCTCTGTGTTTTAGAAATAGAAATTGTTTACAATTGTTGCTGTTGTTGGCTTACAAACAGCATCCCAAAAATCCAATGCAATGCCAAATTCAATAGAGCGCAGAAACGAACTAGAACCCCAGACCAATTGAGCAGCAGCAGCAGGAGCAGACAACGACAACAACTAGAGCAAAAGGATTTTGGCTGGAAGGGTCCATTTCTCGATTTGCCGATAAACTTGGCATCATATAAAATATGCATATGCTGCAGTGGCCAAACACGGTTCCCAATTCAAACGACTAATCCTAATGAAGCCAAGTCACGGAATTGAAATCAATATTACTTTGCATTTTCTTATAAATTAATGTGAAACAATTAATTAACCCCATTTTTTTGCATTTTTATTTTTTTAGTGATTTGCCAAAATTGTCTAGTCAAATTAAACCAACTAGCGTGAAATATTCATGCCATAATTATGCTTCTGTCATGGCAGCTTCATATAGATTTATTACCAATAGAGCAGCAAAATTTTTAATGTTTTTACACAAATTGCTTTGGCTTTTGGTTAACATGAAAATAAATGAGCTGATTTATTGACTAAACTGTAGTTAATAAATATGTATGCCATATACAAATAGTGTTGAAATAAAAATATGTATTAAAAGCAATGAGAAAATTTGTCATTCGGCTATATGATGAGAACTAGCTATGATTAATTGGATTGGATTGGTTTTGAATAGAGGAAATTTGACATTATTTTAAGAAACTGCGATGGATCTGCTTGTTTCCATTTAGATTATACAAATTTGAATATGAATAATGAAACAAGAATGCGAATATCAATCCAAAATCCCAAAACTTAATTCTAATGGCCAAATGAATGAACTTTCTCAATCTGTGTAATAAAAGGTTAGTATTAAGATTAGCAGTCTTCATAAATCTGAAGTTCAATGCACAATATTAATTTATCACCTTGAAATACATAATATGAAACTCACAAACTATTAAATTCGATGACAATTTCTTAAAGAAAACGAAAACTGAATCCAAACTGAAACCAAAATTTATGAAGTGGCTTTCTATTTTTAGGGTTATTGAGCTAAAACCTGAAGGAAGGCCATATTTAAAAATTCCGTATACCAAAAAGCATTATAAATGTTATTTTTTCATTGAATTACCTAATATATTTAAACACAATAGAATTTATAAATTGTCCGCAATATTTGTTGATTTTAATGCAAATAATTTAGATGCACTTAAATGCATAGAATTCACCGCATAAGTTAACCAAAACCAATTATTGGCTAAAATTTAATAATTACAATTTGAACGCATTGAAAACATTTGAATATGTTAATTGCTTGGTGAAATTAAAATTGAGAGTAGAAATTGTTGTTTGAATTGCAGCAACAAAATGGCAATGTGGCCACTGGTAAGTGGTCAGTGGGTCCATGATGAATGCGACTTTAATCAGTGTCATTAGTTTTGGCAGCGCCATCAATTGGTAGACAAATCGATGACAATTTTTGTGCAGTTTGCCTGTCTGCCTGCCTGCCTGCCCGTTGGCTGGGCAGTTGACAGTGGCGTGTGACAGAAGAGATAACCAATGGAAAGTGAAGCCCTCGAAATGATATGTCCTTGACAGCCGGCATAATCCATCTGCATGACATGACATGGCATGATATGTCCTTTGTGTTCGGTTGTGCTTCTGGGAAAATTGAAAAATTCATCCATACAAACGAACTCACGTATGTGACAATGACGATGTGTGTGTTGGGTGTATGTCTGTGTGTGGGTGGGTGTATAGAGAAGGAGAGGTAGCAGCAAACGTGATATATATTTATGGCTTTGGGCGCCTGTATGTATGCAACATAAATTATCAAAGTGCAAGTTGCAAATTGCTTGGCCTTCAGTTTCAGTTTCAGTTCAGACTGCGGCATGAAATGTGCACATAATTTCAAATTTATTACGAATTTACGTGACATGCGTTATGAAAGATGGCAACACTGAGGCGAGTCTTAGATGTCGTACAGGAAATACACAAGTAAAGGATATTCATTCACAATAGTAATGAAAAATGCAAATATTGTCAGACATTGTCAGAAAATAATAACATTGAGCACATTAGATAGACAAAAACTTTCGAAACAAATATTTTAAAACTCTTTCTCCAATATTTCTCCATGTGTACTAGCATCTTCCTGCTCAGGCTGTACGCTATCCATGGCACTTTAGGAGCGTGAGTTACATGCAAATAAGGTCACACTTGCATACTCCCTGATAGGATAGGGTCCTGGCTCAGTCTTTTGGGTGGACCGCTGGTCTTATGTCAACATCCGACCACGCCCATGATGTTTTTTCATGGTGCCTTGTTCTTGTTTGTACCTGCTTAGCCTTACCTCGTTTCGATTAAATGCATCATTTCCCCACATTTCAAATGCACTGTAGTTGCAAGAGCCCAAGAGGCAGGCCGAAAGAAGCCACAGGAACTCTGGTAACCACATTTGCCATGCTGCAACCTCTTAACAGCAGGCAGCTGCCCAACGGGTGGTGGTCGTTTAGTTTTTCGCTATCCCCCATAACCATACTCATCTCAACACCCATCCCCAAGCCCCAGAAGAATGTTGTGCATTTATGTTTGCCTTTGTGCCTCTGCAGCAGAGCTCCACAGTGTTCTGGATTCGCCTGGTCCTGGGTCCTGCCTGAGCTATGCTAACAATCTTGTACTTTATAGCCCGAGCTCGAGTTTAACTATAGTAGAGATGTTGTTGGTGTTGGTGTTGCTGTTGCCGTTGCCTTTGCTGTCATTGCCCATTTGCCGCTGTCCTCGGTAATGTTACACGGCTTTTTATCCACCTCGACAACTACAACACCAACTACAACGACAGTAACACAAAGCAGGTGAAGGATTCACATAAAAATTGTAAAACTGATTTTCTGCTGGAAGCAAACACACAATAGACCGGGACACGACATGACTTTGGCAATATTAAAAATCAAATTAAATTTCAGCTTAACAATATAGAGCTGTAAAAATGTCGCCTACAGCCCTTGTACTCATATATAATATATAAAATGCCGCAGACTAACCAGAAAGGTGCATTCAAGTTAAGCCATTCACTTAAAGCCAACTGCGAAATACACATTGTCAAAAAAAAAAAAACATATCAAATTGATTGAAGTTTTAAAACGATTATGTAAGTTGAACTGTATTCCTCTTCAGAGTATCAAATATTTATTTCAAACATCAAAAAGGCAAAAGAAGTCTAGTATAGACATAGATATTCCTACTAATTGTAAGGTAAATGATACGAATGTCTCAAGTAAATGGAAGCTACAAAATGATAATAAAAATAAAGATAGAAAACTAATTGGTTTCCTTAAGAATTTACCAAAGATTCCCACTAGCAAGTTCAGGTCGATCAGCTGACGGAACGGGGCGATGTTTCTCTCGCCGTTACTCCTTTTGTATACTCAGCAGAGTGTGCTCGCGCTTTGACATCAGCTGTTGTAAGAAGAAGAAGCAGTGAGCACCTACGCCGACGTTCCCTCACCCACTTACTCCCCGTTCAGCGAAAAAGAAGAAGCAGCTCTAATGTAAGCTACTAAGTGGGAGGAATTGTGTAGATATTTCCCCCTGTATTTCTTATATGTTTTCCCTTTCTTTCCTTCACACCATCTGGATATCATTTGAATGATCGGTCGTTGTTGGGCAAAGTTGCCTCCGTTCTAATTTGTCTTTGGGGTCAGTTTTGTTTATGGAAAGATATATAACTATGCCGATTAAATAAGAGTAAATATTGATTATCTAAAACTTTGGAAAATTGACTGTAATTGCGATTTGTTGATAGATAAAATTGATCGCATCCATTGACAAGAAATTCTCGTATGGCTCTTATTTACTGTTCACTGCGGCATTTTACAATTCTAGGTACCTAAATCTACAAATTTTCTACAATCTATGTGGATAGATAAATTGTCTTTTTGCGTATCCCTTAGCTAAACGGTAGGTCTAAATATTAACAAAATAAATAATATTACGCATACGCAATGTGGCCCATAAAGAGCTTAAAATTTTGTACAATTAAATTTTTTATGTAAATATGATATTCTTTCAAGTTTCTCTTTTTCCATGTATTAACATTTTGACATCATAATGTCTCTTGATAATTTTAGAATAATAGTGGATTAATCCCTGCTTTATATGTTTATTAAATTTCAAAACATTAAATACATTTTGGATTCAAGTTCTTATACATATAAATAAAGAAAACCAGTGCAAACATATTCAGCTTTCAGGCTAGTAAAATGATGCCAAAGTTTCTATTCCCTATGAAAATTCAATTAGCTTATGCCCACAAACTGCACACTATGCAAGTTCAGTTTAGTTTTCAGTTTGTTCTGCCACCAAACCTTTTCCACCAATTATGCACAGAAGCCTTAAGGGCTGAAACCAAAGGGCTGTCTAAAGAGAGAGAATGACGTTGCCGAGATTACACAAGAAGAAACTTTCATAGTCGTTGATTTTTAATCATATCTTTGTCGGGACTAAGGGTAAAGCGAAATTAGCACCAAGGCTGGCAGTAAATTGAAAGCAAATGAAATTCAATTGCAATGGGGTTGCCATGGTATCTCTTGCCACCAGGGCAATTAGGCAGCTATCAACATTTGCCAAGACCCTCTCGTTTCCTCCCTTTGACACCCCCACGCCCCTATACTCACATTTATGCTAGTTGCATCGCATGGTATTTGCTCTTCCAGTTGGGCCATGTTCTTGCCAACGCTACATTTTCAGTTAATTGCTTCAGTCACAGTATGGAAAAAAGAGGAAAGTCTTTTGTTCCAATTGTTGAAATCGTCGGCTGTCAAAAAAAAAAAAAAAAAAAAATGAAAAATTAAACAAAAGAATCAGTAGAGAAAATGAAAAGCGCGAATAAAGCATGTTAAATATGTTGATATTAGACTATGGCAAACTGCAAACGTAAGCACAATTTGTATATCTTCAATAAAGTGCTATCGTTTGCAGAATACGTAATTTAATCTTAAACTAACTGACAAATACATGCATATGTATTTATTGCATATATTTTAATATTATAAAGTTCTTCTGGTCACAAAAAAGCTTAGTTAATCTGATCAAGAATGCTAAGATCACCTAAAGATCTTGGCATTTGGGTAAACAAAATCAAATTGTGGGTCAATGTTGTTTCTGATAGAATTTGCTGATTTTGCCCACGTTTGGGTGCAGGAGATTGCAATATGTTAGCAAATTTGTTTAACTAATGACCACATAAGTACAACAAATGATAAATGCTAGAAAATGTAGTATTTTTTTGTCAGAACATCTATTAACTTCTTTGGTATCCTTTATGGAATGCGACTCACGTATTCCCTGAGCTCATATTCTGTGTTCATAATTGGCCTCAGGACTATGCAAATTGCAAATATGCAATACAAATGAATAGTTTGGCCACGAATGGCATTTAAATGAATCACGCATCAACGAAAGTTAATTGGAAATCCAGAGACAGAAACGAACGGATAGACAAACAAAGCTTGTATCAATCACAACTGAGCACACACAGACAGACAGACACACTGGTACACTGGCACACCGACACACAGAGAGCAGATAGAGCAGAGATAATATAGTGGGTAGGAGCAGGATGTGTGTGTGGGGTGGGGGCGACTAAATTACAACCAATTTTTATTGCTGCGAAAACAAAAGGCGCACAGCCTATTATCACAAAATGGCGCACAAACACACACACACACACACACACACACACATAGTAAAGTCGGCATGGGGCGTGGCACGAATATTTGTCTGTCTGTCTGACTGTTTGACTGTTTCACTGTCTGTCAAGCGCACGTTTTTCACAAAGCACACAATAAATGATAAAACATAAATTCGTACATGTATATGTATGCGTGTGCCTGTGTGAGCTTGTGTGAATGTGTGTGAATTGTAAACTTATGCCCCCCAAAGGCAAACGCATCTCCACAACTACTCACAATGTGACTAAGGCAGATCGAATTATAATGCCACCTTATCAGTAGCATTTAAATCAGAGCATAAACATCCACACACATTCTCACACACACACACAGACACACTCTCTCACATACATATACAACATAAAAATTGCTATGCCGCTCCTGCTGATGCAGTAAAAGAAACCACTGAAGCGGCAGCTGGATAAAAGTTACATTGACATTGCCAAGCATCGGCACATCGAAAGAGCACTAAAGAGGGACCGACAGATAGAGAGCGAGAGTGAGTGAGATAGAGAGATAGAGTAAGAAAAGGAGAGAGCACGCCTGCGCATCGTCAAAGTCCTAGCACATTAACATAGATACCAACTCTTCGACCGCCACTGCCGTCGCCCTTTTTGTATTTGCAACAACAAAACACAACAAAACGCGAAAATGATGCTTTTGTGTTTGTCATTTACTTTGCATTCGTTTCATTCTTTCTTTATTTCTGCCTTTCTTTCTGCCGTTTCGTGCTGGCTGGCTGACTGGCGTTCCTTCTCATTTGCCTGTTTACGCTGTGTCGCATATGTCGCTGCAAATGTATTTAATTGTAAAATAGCGCACAAATGTAGGCAACAAAAATTGTTCTTTTATTTCCTCTGTGTGTTTGTGTATGTGTGTGTGTTTCTGTGTAATATGTGTGTATTGTATGTTATTTATGTATTTGTTTTGGCCCTAGTTTGTTTCCCTATTTTGGTGTTTCTTTTTTTTCATTTTTTTGTTCTACTTGTGATTTTTGTGGCTTTGTTTTATGTGCTGTCGCTTAATGACATAACAATTATCTTTTGGACGCATGCTTATGAGACTCAAGGGTGCGCTTACCGCACAGGCTCCCTCCCAGCTAAGAGTCAATTGAAATTGGATTCCATAGGTGATATTTGCAGTTTGGGTTAATTCAACCGAAGCTCTAAGGAATCAGTCAGTTAGTTATCAATAGTTAAAGTTTTCTGTTTAAAATTATTAAATACAAAGCATCGTCTAAACACTTTAAATGAAGAGTTTGTCTAAACATAATGCTAAGAAATTTATTTATTTATTTATAAATTTCTCATGAAACAATTATGTCTAAATAAAATGAGATTAAAGACTATATATGTAGATACTGGTTTCTGATTAAGTTTCTTTTGTAGAGCTTCAATTAAAAGTAATTTAAATGAAAATAATTAATTACGTTATCTAGGAAATAAATAAAGTCTTCAATGTATCAAAAAAGGTATTCGAAAGCCTTAAAACTAGCTATACTATATAACTATAACTATTCTTATAACTTACTTTCACTTTTTCCACATTTTTCCAATTTTACTTAATGTTTTTTGATTATGACAGTACATCTTCAAAATTATCTTATTTACAATATCAATTCATTCTGACCTAATCAGAAAAAATTGATGAAGACTTGAATCATTTGAAGTTTCCTTTGTAATAGAACTTAGATGTAGTTGCGTGATCGAAAAGTTGAGTCACTGTATGTCGAATATTTTGTTTTCTTCTAAATTTTAAGTCTTTTCTACTTTTTAAACCCAGCAATCCCCAATGCAAAATTTTACCCATGTGTATTCTGTAACAGTGAGTTTATATCACATCAAAACATAAGTATGTAAGGATAAATATTTCTCCAGATAGGAGTTAATAAAAATTTCTAAATTTTTGTTGAAAACGTATGTTTGTTTCTTAGTCACTTAACTCGTTGGGTTGTAACTGGTGAATTTTAATATTGTGCTTAGTCCTTTATTTGATTTTGTTATGTCTCACTCATGTGGGTCTAACACTTCATGCTATAAACCATAAACAAGTATATTGTTAGATTTGAAGATAGCATTGCATATGTTGTTAAAACTACCAGTCAACTAGCTAGATGCATGGCTACCTGGCTAGTTATGTATGTGTGTGCGTGTGCATATTTCTTATTCTAGATAAACTCCCTAATTGATCATTTGTCCACTCTCACCTGGTCTGCTCTATTATTCGTGTTGCCCCTGAGTTGCCTGCTAAACGTTTTGCAAACAACTAGTTTTTTATTCATAAACAAGCAACAACAAAACGTAGCGCACTCTAAACGACCACTTAAGTGTGTTGCCTCAACAACAGTAGCAGCAACAGCAACAACAACTACAAGACAAAGATGCAGGTCCAGTGCTGCACAAGTAGAGCGCATGAATGAATGAATGAGTGAATGACAGAATCGCCACTGGCAAAACAGAAAGACAGACAACATGTGTGGGCGTGGCCATTGTTGCCCTCATTGTTGATGCGGTGGCTGCTGCTGCTGTCATTACTCGACATGCTTCTTCTTCTGGTTGTTGTTGTCGTTTTCATCTAAGTGCACACCAAGAGCGCTCCAAAAACGACCAAGTCCTTTGTGTATATGTATATGTATAGTATCTGTGTGCGTTTGTGTGTCTGTGTGCGGTAGCTTTTGTTTTTGTTTTCTTCCTGCTGTGCCATTTGTGCATGATTATTTTTGCATGCGACTGTGTGAGCAAGTGGAAAACCTCGAATGGTTATAAATGGCCTCTCCATCCGCCCAGTTCCAGTTCCAGTCACTCCTCCTTGGCCACCACCACTAAGATGTCATCATTGTTAGCAGCAACGTCTGCTTATGACTAAGAGATGACAATATGTCTGGTTGTCTACATCTACATCTGACATATAGAGTGAACGATTTAGTTTTTACATAGTTACATATGAAAATAAGTCTGTAATTGAAATGAATTGTTTGAGAGTCCACATAGTTATGCAATAGATTTCACTTAATGAAATATTTTATCCTTCTCTCGCATCGATTTCCCTTTGCCCATTGCCAATCTAACTGAGTATATTTATGTATAATTGATTAACATTGTGAATTGAGTGAGTCTTCGTAATTGAATGACCCATGTCATAACCTAAATTTAACTTTCTGAATAAAACAATAGCAGCAAAATCAAAGGACTTCCCCACTAGCCAGAAATTTAACTTAAACTGGATTTTTCCCAAACTGGGTATTAAAATTTAGTTAATTAATTATGAAATATTTTTATTCTAACTATAGAGGTTTTTAACTAAGTTAAGCTAAACTTACTCACCGACGATTTGGGCCAGTCGGTAAGTAATTGAATTCATTTTTTATATTGTTTTCGCATCCTTGACCAAACTGAGCTTATTAAAAATGTATTGGTGTTCATAATGAAATATGCCAACAACAAAAGTAAGAATCGTAAATTTACCATTTATATCATATCAGTAAATATATTCATAAGTTAGTTGTCGAATATGAAATTTTCCAAGTCTATAGGTAAACCAATTCATAACTATATAGGGACACACAAAGTTGGTCACCAAACAAGTTCATCCAATCTAATAGAGCCCAACATCAACTACAAGTATGGCTTAAAATACCAATCAATAAGTATATTTTTCCGTAATTATGTAGTAAAGCAATGTAAATCAAAGTCCAATGTTGGAATGGAAATGTAAGCAAACTCCTTTTTGCAATTGTAAATACATCGATGAATAGATAAAACTTTAAGCAGGATACTTTTAGTTAAAGTAGTTGTTTAGCTAAGTCTGATGATGATAGATTTTAGTTGCTTTTTAAACAAGTCAATAATTAATTTTCGGAGATTTTGCGAATATATTTTAAACTTTATCTCGTTAGCTTGGACTTTGTATTGAATTGAATTGTATTGAATGTTTCATATTGCAAGGAGTAAAGTCAATATGGAAATCATTTCACTATTTCAATTTCTTATAGCGTTGCATATCTAACACCATGAAAATATTTATTTTAAGTTTTCTTTAAAAAAAATAAAGCGAATTTTAGCTAAAATAATTGGATGAAAGGCGACAAGAGAAGGTAAACAAATCAAATTAGAATGACTGCCAATTTCTGAATTCATTCGTGACAAAATAAAATTAGTTAACAATAAGACAATAACACTTATTCATCGTTTCGGTTAATCAATTCAATACTTTACTGAAATTGTGATAGAAAAAAACATTACAACTTATTGGAAAGGATATTCTGGGCTTAAGCAAATGGAGCGAAAATAAAATTCAATTTAAGATCCTATTTCTTTCTCTTATAACTTGTGATTTTGCATTTTGATAAAAGATTTCCGACTAAAGAATCAGTTGGGAAAAGGTGTGGTCATCCTTTATATATATATGTGTGTGTGTGCTATTATCCTGCAAATAAAACTCATTTAGTTGTACAAATGAAACCTTCATTTTGAATTGGCCTTCGCAAACAACATTTAACGCCAATCAATTGACAGACGCACACTCACACACACACACAATGAACAAATAACAACAATTTCGTATGTTTAAGGGTATGGAAGGATAGCAGAGCCCCAAAAAAGGAACACCAACAGCAACAGCAACAACAACAACTGAGAGCAGCACATTTGTAATTAAGAAAGTTTTGGCTGAAAAGCACTTAAATGAAATTTTAATTTATTTCTAAAATGCTGCCAACAATAGTCAAGACAATGTTGAAAGAAAGAAAGAAAGAAAGAAAGCAGAAAAGAAATGAAGGAAGTAAAAACAAAAGCGAAACTTTTCTATTTTATCCTAAAGTGTTTGCCAGGGCGTTGACAGAGAGAGACTGGAAAGAAAGAAGAAGTAATAACAAACAGGACGAACCTGACTTGGATTGACAATCGGACAGACAGACAGAGCGACAGATGGACCAGTTAGACAGCAAGAAAAGCTATTAAATATTTAACCTTATCGCAGTTAGTTCTATTGCCATTGCGGTTTCTAAAATAGAGAGAAAGTAAGAACCAGGATAACATTGGGCAACATTAAAAAACAACAAAGAAATGACAACAAAAAGTAGCCACCTCAAGGACACCATTATGGCGCCTCATGAAACGCTTAAGCTATCAACACGATATTCCGTAATTAACCCGGCTAAATACGATACGAGAGGAAAATTATGCGGCCAAAAACCAGGAACCAGTAACCTACATACATACAAACAAATGAACTCTCATTTTGTCAAGACGTGAGTGAGCCCTTAATGTCATCCAAAGAGTAAGCACTTCCTTGAAAAATGAGATCTGGTGGGTGTGTGAGTGTGTGTGTGAGTGTGTGTGCTTTGTTATCATTATCGTGATTAAAAATTTGCAAAAAAAAAAAGACAATTACTTTTTTTTGGTGTCATAGACCGCAAACACATTGCGCCATTGCCTTTAACAACTGTGCAGCATTCTTATCAGTGCCAGGATGCACACCCCAAACCACCTCCAACCCCCCAATCTGCCCCATAAGCAACCACCCTCCAATAAAGAACCATTAACAAAGAGTAAAAGCAAAAGAAAAAGAGAATGGGAGAGAGTCCAAATGTAACGAAGAGACAGATAGAGAGAGAGAGAGAGAGAGAGCGAGAAAGTGCGAAATGGACCACGAAGAGACAAAAAGAGAAGTGCAAAGAGAATGCGTCAAAACACACGCCCTTTTGGTTCTTTTTGTCCTAGGATATAACACGCTTTTTTAGCCCACACTGAAGATACTTTCTGATGTCGCTCATTCTTTATTTCTCGCCATACTCATAGTTATTATTATTATTATATATTATAGATACACTTCAATGACATGCAGTAAATAGAGCTAAAATTTTATATTTTTTAAATTTAAAAAGCGAAAACAAATCCAGTTTTTAAAGTTTTATTTTGATATAAGTATACGCACCTATAGTCTGGGCTGCTGCATTTGTGGGGCAGGGCTGCAGCCCTCTAATTGTTGTAGATGATGTTGATAATGCTTATATATTTTTGTAGCCTTTTTTTTTGTTGTTATTGAACACTTTGTTAATTTGCACTTTGGTTTTACATTGATCAATTACATTTCGTTTAGCATTATGCTATTTTCTATATATATTTCTTTTGGGGTTAATTTTCACTTGCACTAGTATGGAATATATATGTATGAGGGGGGAATCCTTTTTGTTTTTTTGCAGGAGGATAAAAATGTAAAGGATTAGCACTGAGATTATTGCACTTTGTTTGGTTTTCAGTGTCTGTGTGTGTTGTCTGAGATGCTGCTGCCTGCTCAAGCGTTTTGCAACTAAATCTAATTCATCCAAGTGCTTTGATATGCCATACAAATCACCTCATCCTCATCCTCATCATTCGGTTTCTTTCCACTACCAATTTGGCCTCCCTCTTTAGGAATCTCAAGTGGTCAGCAGCACCTCTCACTCGCGCAATGTGTGCCTCCTTCAATTGGCCGAACAATAAAACTCAATTTACATTCTTGATGGAATGATTGAATCAGTAAACAGATTTAGATTCGGACACACTTAAACTATGCTCATAATAGGCAATGGGTGCTATCCAACTATGTAATTACGCCTCAATTTGCTCCATTTTGATTTGTGTGTGTGCTCTAGATGTGTGTGCGAGTGTGCGTGTGTGTGTGTTTGCATTTGCACTTATTCAATTTAGAAATTGCCAGTTCAAATAGCTCAAAAAAAGAAAGATATAATATGTCACTTAATTATTATTGCAAATAATGACAAAGACCTTTGCCTAAAATGATTTAGATTAAAATGTTTCTATTTCGATAAAACAAAGAAATTTCAAATTTCAAATACTAATTTCAAAGCTTTTTTTTTTTTGGTACATTTTTTGTGAAGAATTTTTGACATTTCTTTTATCTGTTGTTGCGGTTGTCGTTTCAGTTGTCGTCGTTGTTGTTGTTGTTGCTGATGATAAACACAAATTTTTTGGGAGCGGCTCATTTGGTTTTTCTCTCTTTTTTTCCTCTTTCTTTGGTTTCTTTGTTTGTTTTTACTTTGATATTATTAAATGGCATTCAAAAACATTTTATAGAAAAAAAAAATTTGAAATTTCGCTAAATTTTCTTTTCTATTTTGTTGTTTTTGAATTTATATCAAATTTTATTAGGTCCATGCTAGGATAAAAGGGGGACAACAACCAAAAAAATAAAAAAGTAAAAGAAAGAAGCAAAACTCCCACGTTTTGGCCTGGCCTGGCGTTTGTCTGCGCGAGCGGGGGATTGATTTTTCTGGCTAAAGCATACTTTCGGGGGTTGCGGCGTCTGGCGCTGTCGCTGCTGCTGCTGCTGCTACTGCTGCTGCTGACTGCTGCCTCCGTCGCTTGTCTTTTCATCTTACACAGCAGCAGCAACAACAACAACAACAATTTGCGCATATGTAACCAGGAGTAAATTTTTCAATTACAAGAATTTGCTTAGGTTACATTTTTGCTTTCGTTTCCTGCTTTATTTTTTTTGTTTGTTTCTTGGTTTTAGTCATAATTACAATTATTTCTCACAAAATGGCACACTGACCCATACATACACACACACACGCACAAGCAGGCTCACACAAATTCACACACACAGCACACGCACACGCACGCATGCTATGCCTATTCACATTTTCTTTTTGTTGTTGTTGTTGCTGCGATTGGCTGGACCATTTACCGTGCCTTTTGATCCTTTTTAGCCGTCACCGTCACCCGTCGCTCACGAGTTGCAAATTCACACTGAGTCGTTGACTCGGATGCTGCTGCCGCTGTTGTTTGGCTTTTTGGTCCTTCGTCCTTTTAGTCGGCGCAGCCCCAAAGCATTGCTCCCATTCTCTCTCTAACAATCTCTCCGAGAGAGAGCTCTTCATTGTCCTTAAGAGTTTAGTGTGAATGAAATGCTCTGAAGAGCGGAAACATGTGGCAGATTAAATACTTGAATAACTTGAAAGACTTGTCGCCACCAATTATAATAGAGTGTAAAAAAATGCACATTAAAATTAAAATTAATTTAATTGGCCTTGCCCCAACTCACACAAACACACACATAAACACTCCTCAGCGAGTCTGGACTATCAAATTGGGTAATTAAATAATTAACAAATAATATGCAAACATTTAGTAGGCTTTAAATGCATTCTGTTTTTGGCTATTTGAACTATTCCAAATCGAATCGAAATTGAATAGTATTCAAAATCTGAAAGGAGTAATGAAACCTAATAGATTTTCAATAAGAAGCAAGGAAACCTTAAAATCCATTAAACATCACTAGAAACATATCAAAGCAGAAATAAAGTCTAATATATTTGGACCGCTTTTTCACATAAACCTGTTTGAAATTAAATAAATATTTATTCATTTCAAATGAGAGTGGACTTTGCAGGCTAAGTAATAATTTTACAAGTAATTTTGATAAAAACATTTATGTAAATATTTATTGAACAGAAAAGTGTCGAATGAAATAAAAAGGAGTCTTATTTTGACCTGATCCCGACTAGCAAACTTTTAGTACAATTCCGGAATGACACCAAACAATTTGAATATTTATGTACTTACCGCCCAAGTTGAAGAAAAAAGGTGCGAAACTTAAATTCGCCGCACTTATTGGCGGCTCCAAGGTGTGTGGGGTACCTGAATTCGCTTCGCTTTTTGAAGCAAAGATAACAACTGAAACAGCTGTTCCATCTCAAATTAGTTGTTTTTCTCGCTGCGAATGCGTAATATATTTTGATACATTATACATTACATAAGTTTTTGGAGCGTGTCACAAATTCTCAGTACCTAAACAAATAGCAATCGGATTCAGATTACTCAGAATTTTCGATATATTACTTGCAAATTAACAGGTAACCTGTCTAACACCCACGCTTTACACCTATACGATCCATGGTCTGGAGTCAAGGACCTTAAAATGTTTACAAATCAGTTTTGTGTTTATTATTTTTGTTGTTGTTCAGGTGACGACAAGGTCAAGTAACAAGCAATCAAGATCCATCACTATCGTTTCGCCCCCATTCCGATCTTTAATTAAAACAAAATGTCGATCCGACGTACAATGTCCACAACGGCGAGTAAAGAGTGGAGGGACTACTTTATGAGGTGAGCTCAATCAATTGGAAATGCAATTTGGATTAATATTAATCAATATTTGCATATTTACAGCACCCATTTCTGGGGACCAGTAGCCAATTGGGGTATCCCGGTGGCCGCTCTCGCCGATACGCAAAAAAGTCCCAAGTTCATCTCTGGAAAAATGACTTTAGGTAAGGTGACGGGGGCTCCAAAAACCAGTTTCTACAACACGCGTGTTCGTTTTTTATAACGATCATCGAGCAGCTGTCTACATTTTCATAGCAGATTTGGTTTTATAACGTTGTGATAGCCAGATTCTTGGCATTTATATTGTATATATGTATGTATGTGGCCTGATAAGCAATGCCACCAGAAGCTGATAAGTTGGAAGGCTAATTGAAATGCCCGTAGTCTAATAAATGATACAATTTCCCCTCACTATCTATGTTATAGCTCTAACACTCTATTCGTGCATCTTCATGCGCTTTGCGTACAAGGTTCAACCCCGCAATTGGTTACTCTTTGCCTGCCATGCCACAAATGCCACGGCCCAAACTATTCAGGTAAAGTCCTCTACATAGACACTACATTAGACATTAACTAATATTAATTATAATTTGCTTTGCAGGGTCTACGCTTTCTCAACTATCACTATGGCCAAGAGAAGGAAAAAACGGTCTAAACGATGTCACAACGCTCAAACTCCACCCCCATCCCCTTCCATCCGAAACCTCTAATGCTCAGCCTGGGACTTAATATCAACAACAACGTGTGGGCCTAATCAAATGTTTACCCAATTGTGTCAATTATTCTGACTTGGACACGCAACATGCATATATTTTTTAACCCATTGTTGGCTGAATCTCAACACTCGATACAATGGACATATCAAAAATGCACAAACAATTCCATTTCATCGAGTGTAGACGAACCAAGGCTGATGCGCGGAATGGTGGATGGGTGTTGGAGTCAACCAAGACCAAGTTCAAGCGGATGAGTCTAGAGAAACCATCACAGATGGTTTTAGCTAATTCAATGTATATAAATCTATATCGTAATTCTCCAAGTAAATATCATCATTTGGCAGTCGATCAAAATTTCTAAATTGGTGCAAATATATAAGACAAATCTACTATGTGAATTTAAAAAGGTGTCTTCATTTTTTTTTTACATGATCGGCCATTCTGTTAATAGTTAATTAATAAAAATTGTAAAATTTACTAAAAATCCTGTACAACTAGTTTCCATTTGAAATGAGAGATAAATTTGATTTTGTCATGCTCTCTTGAGGACATGCGCTTTATTTTTATGGTTATTTGTATATAATAGATTGTAAATATATATATTTTGTGTTATATATATGTGCAATAACTTTATGCATTTCTCAATTTTAACAATATTTTCAATTTGTTTTTCTTGCAACATTTTTTTGTGGGATTTTTCTGTGGCTTTTTTTGTTGTTTTTTTCTTTTTGTTTCACTTTTTAGTGTTTTTTTTTTTTTGTTTTGTTTTTTAGTTTTTTTGATTGTTCAATTGATTAATAAACAAATACAAGTAATTTCTACAATAATAACATAAAAATTGTTGATACGAAAAAAACATTTAGATAAAATTTGCATAAATCTTGCCAACATAATATATAAAAATAGACAACTAATAGTAGAAAATAAAAGAAATGTTCGGCTCTATCCAGTTTAATGGCGGGCGAACTCCATAAGGTTCTGTATTAAAATCGTAAGTTATTACGAAGTATAAGTTCTTCTCCGTGACATCTGATAGTAGTTGATGTTGATTGGTTTTGTTCTTTTGTTTTTGTTTTTTTGTGGCACATTTATAAAGTGCCACATTCTAAGTGGATTGCTTTGCGACTCAACAACGATTTCTTAAACCTAACAATGGATGACATATGAATTCTGCACTTATAGCTAATCACAATGTGCGACAATAGATGTAATTAAATGATAATTAACGAATTTAATGGCTGGTCTATGGCTACGAGAATCTTTTGTTGTAGTGGAATTTAATGGATTATGCCTAATCCCGCTCCTGCTTGACAAAGGTACTGTTGTGGTGATGTCGATTCATCAGATAGTCTTTGAACTGCGATGTTTTCTCTTCGGAGCGTTTTAATTTTGCCTGTAGCCGATTGTTCTCCGCGACCAGAGTATCCTCTTCCTGCTTCTCTTGCATCTCGCGGGTTCTCGTTTTACGACGGGAAATGCGGCTAGCCTCGTTGTTCTTAATGCGATCCTTGTACGCCTTAACCTCATCGTCGGTCATGCGGGACATAAGGTCAGGATCAGGCCCATCGGCATGCTCCTTGGCTGGACGTCCGCGTTTCCGCTTGTTACCGGTGACGCTGGTATCTGTTGTTGTGAACTGTGAGGTACTTGCTATGGAAACGGCAGGCGAGGCGGGGGCAGTAAGGAAGCCGGCAAAGCCGGTCTGGCATGTGGGTGCAGCTGTACTCGAGGAGCACGCCGAATAGGGTGTATTCGGCGCTGAGAAATCGTTGGTAGTTTCTTCCTCGACGCTGCGTAGATCCTCGATGATTTTGTCATGTGTTGATGCGTTGGGTGTAATGGGTCTGTCGATGGATTGGTCATTCTGCGGATAACAAAATCGATTAATATTTAGAAAAGATTGACATTTTAATGTATCATTGCTTACCGTATCCCAGGATAGAACATCGTTGATAATCTGGGGAGTTCCAATCGCATCTGAACTTTCAAGAAGGGGTGATGATGTTGTGAGGTTGAGTATTAATTTGCTGCGTTTTTGTGGTTGCGTCTCCGGCTCCAAAGGTGCCGTTCGCTTTAGTGCTGTACTTCCACCGACACTGCTCAAGATGTTTTGTAAGATCTCAGCAACGTTTTCGTTCTGCTCGGGCTCCATATTAGAGCCGAAATCAACGCCCAAGTGACCAAAGCCCAAGGACTCTTGACTGCAGACATAGACGCCGCCACCCTCATTGCTGTTTTCGTCGGCCAGAAGTGGCTGTTCGGTGAAGTATTTGGTTTGACTGTATGATGGGATGATTGAACTCTGCGATTGGCTGCTGCACAGCATGGGATTTTGTGAATTTATCATTATGTTGTCGATATCCAAGTCGAGTGATGATGGTTGTTGATAAAAGTCGATGCCGCGCATAGCACCCATATCGCAGATCTCGTCCTCACCGAGCGAGGACAATTCTGCCAAGTCTTCTATTGATGTAGGTAAGTAATCGTTGTTGATGTTGTCGCTGCTTTCCATATCCAGATTGCACTGATCCATTTTCTTCTGCTCAATGTGATCCTCGGTAATCAGGTTTATATCAAAGTCAAAATCAAGTATGTCCGTCTCCGTAAATATCTCCTTTTCTTTATCGCTTCCGCTGCTGCTGCTAGTTGACGAAGTTGCTTCTATATCTTGCAGGTATTCTACGATAAAAGACAAAATATTATTAGTACTAAAATTCATGTTGAACGTTTTGTAACAAACAATCTGTTAATTTAAAGATGAGTTCTGTTATTTTAAATTTGAGTTCGGTGTGCATTAAAAGATTAGCATACTTTCAGGTTGACCCTAACATAATCATGTTGTTAACAGCTGGAGTTAACATTGTTGTGAAATTCGAAGCAGCGAAGAAGATCGCAAAACGGAATAGAAAAGCGGTAAAAAAGAACGAAAGAAAAAAGGGTAAAATAGCAAACAAAGCCAAGAATTAGGCCTTGAAAACAAATATCTATGTACTATATAAAAAAAAAAAAAATTAAAAAAAACTATATTTTCTGTAACATAATTTTTTCAAATGATATGATGAAAATGTTTGTATGATTGAATAATATATATGTATGTATGGATGTATGTGTGTGCACCGGAAATAAATATACATATGTATGTATGTATATAAGTATAACTCTTTATGCCTTAATGAAAAAAAAATTTGTATTTAAATTCCCTTTAAAATAATTCATTTGCTTTCTTTGTTCTAAATTGTTAAAGTATCTTATAGATATTTAAGCAAAACTCAAAAGGAGGGGAAATTACAGCTGTGAATATCAGCCGGTGGTAGGTCAGAAAATTTGAGAGTAAATTTAGAGAGAGAGAGAAAGAGAGAGGCTGGCAAAGTTGCGCACACAACCCCACACATTGATAAGCGGTTCACCTATACATACACTGAAATGACATGACACACACCGGTTGCGACGTCACAACAAAAACAGAACATGATCATTCACGTCCACTTTCGCTTTCCACTAAACAAAAAATATTACACTTTTAATGCGTAAAATGTAAAATGCATATTTAATTTCGCCAATAATTCTATGCAAAAGTGCATCACAAAATCATTTACTCAGGTCAGTATAGAAAATCTAGTTTTTTGTATGAAAATGAAAGAAGAATTTAATGGCAATTTATGTACATGGATAATATTTGTATGTTCACATTATTAATTGAGCACCAAAGTATTTATCAATTTAATATTCACCTTTGGTGTAAGCCGAAGATGCAGACGTTAATTTATCCGCTACTCTTTACAATGCGACGAACAATAAGCAACTGTGGCTACCGTTAGCCAACGAAGGCCCTATATACACAGTTGATTCAGAGGAGCAACAGGCGAAATAGCGAACTTGTATCTCGTGAGTGATCGGAAGAGCAGTAGGGCACAGATACGCTTATGCACAAGCAGAACTGCCCCAGTCAACAAGTGCTAAGCAGTTGACTATTGTCATCTCTTTCTGGCCTTTGGCGACATGCTTGTTGGTATGAATGTTTGGGGAACGAGAGAGAGAGAGAGAGAGAGAAGTTTGAGAGAATCTTCGTTGTGGGTGTGTGTGAGTGTTCGGCGGGGTAATACACAAACGTATACATGTGCAGATATTTTGACGGTCATAGGATGAACTACCAACAATCGGAAGGAGGGGTTAACAATATTTGACCAATACTATTGCAATTAGAATTTCATCACAGCGGCAGAAAGTTCCCGATTAACTTTACCATGTAAGTTTCAATTAAAAAAAACATTCAAAATTAAGTCGCACAAAGGAAAATTGTCAAATACTAATACTACATAAGCAAAACCAAAAAATCAAATAAATACAAAAATCGAATGAAACGCAAATAGAAATGAAAAAGAAAACATTTAAATAATGTTTAGTTACTCAGAAGTTATAGGGTCGTATACGCAATGCTCAAAAGAACAAGAGAGAGCCAACATAAGTATGTTGATGTATTTATGTTTGTGTATGTAAGTATGTATGCATGTATTTGTGATATACAACCGGCCGGCAACACTCAGAGAGTGAGAGCGCAATAAATGTTCGATCACCAAGTGATGTACATAAGTGGGAAAGAGCAAGAAAAACAGAGCACGCAAAGCAGGTTGTCGCTACCTGTGTAAACATTCCTCCTATTGAATTTCATAACAAACCCGACAAGATCGAAAATAGTGCGAAATATAATAAATATGACGTTTCATTCTTTGATACAACAATAACTCATTTATACCTTATATGGAAAAAAATTGCTCTCCCAAAAGACACGAAATAGAAAGCCAATTGCGTTGCAACAACATTTGGATGGTGTGATCGTCGCATTTATAGCCAGAAACAACGTGAGTGAAGTGATGAATCAGATTTAGCGACTTAATTTGCTGTTTGTAAAAAAAATGCATTTCATGTAGTCAAAAGACTGGCTAATGCAACGGCAACTACATACATGGCGCATACGCAATGCGTTCGATGTATGAAAACATGAAAACGAAAACACAATTAAAATTCCCCTCTCACAGACAGAACTATTTGTCCCTCTCACACACTATGTTGTCTCACTCTCTCGATGTCGCTCTGATTGTCTCCCACTATTTGGGAGCAAACATTCTCTCAATTTGGAGCCCATCACTCTCTCAAAGAGAATAATTTTTGCACATTCATTCCTTATTGAATTTCACAACAATTTTTGCTTAAGGAAAAACTAACTACATGGCGAGCCCCCGCAAAAAACAAAAAAGGAAAAAGTTATCGATGTCTGATTACAACTAATATAATCGAAAAGTGATACATTTTTAAGGGAAAATGTCTAATTTTCGCACATAGCCTAAAACTATTTCTAATTGAAAACATAAACAAAAATGAATGCAAAGTCATTTGCCGCCAACGGAAGAAAGAAAAATGTGCTCAGAGAATTTAGGTCGAAAAACAGCTGTGGGCATTGCACTTGACTTTTGTTTGTGTGTTGTGATGTCACAACGTTTTTGTATGTATGTATACTTATTGATGTATTCATTGACCGTGATGTACATTAGTCTCTAGCCTATGAAGTTCAATGGAATTTCAAAAGGTTTACTGTTGAATGGTAGCTTTTCAGTGATTTAAGGCGTTTTTTTAGATAATCTAAGGCGCACTTTAGTGATAATTTGGAAATGTACATAATTTCACACCTTTACGGCATGTTTTCTAAGATACACGTATGTCTTTTTGGGGGGCCTACGAGAAAATCTGGCGATTTAAGCTAAATATGATGCCCATACGTATACGTGACAGATGACTGATATCACAATTTGCGTAATTGGCTACGTGGCCTTTGCAAAGACAAAGAAAATTGGCTATTTACTTTTACTATATGTGATAAGAAATCATGTATCTAACCCTAAGTAGATTTAGACAATTAAACAAACATTAAAACTCTTTGAATACTTTGATTACTGCTACTACATTTCTTCTTTTTTTTTTTGCGTTGAAAAAAATGGCATTTAGATGACTCATTAGTAAAGACGATATATGCAAGTAAAATATATATAATATACACACTTGAATAAAATATAGAACAAGTCGAACTTTGTATTTGGTAAAAGGGTAATAATAGAAAAATGTGCTACGAATGACATAATTTTAATTAATAACTTAGTAATTTTGGGTATAAGAAGAAAATTACATTTTATGTGGTGTAAACCTGAAGATGTTCTCATTTTTCCAAGCCTTTTAATCAGATTTTATGGTATTTATAACAAATTTGTCTACATTTTCCCAATTTTCCTGTAAATTCTATTATGTTGACCCTCTAATAAGAGGTTTTAAGATTTTACAGTGCAAATTATATGTGAAAAAAGTAATCAGGTGACTATTCAATTTGAGCTATTTTGGAATATTAAAACTTGTCAATGTTTCATAGATATTTATCTAATAGTTGCTTATTATAATATATACACCTACATACTTGATTCTGCCTGCCAAATCGAAAGATGATGACTAATTTTGCTATTTTTTATATATTTCTATTCTTGACTTATGATAAAGATTTCTGGTGGAAATTGTAAGGGAAAAGTAGTATGAAGAAATGAAAATGAAAATAAGAAAAAAATAGTTAAATATGAACACCCATTGACTGCTGGTCATGTATACTTTGTATACATATACTATATTAGACTTGACTTGACAATATCGCACGTTCTGGTTTCGTACGTTTCGTCAATGGGTCATTGCACTGTGATCTTCGCCAAAACGTCATATACGTGGTGAATGTACCTCGATGTCATGGGCAGTGATGGCACCCAACTCTCCACTAACGCCCCCGCAGATCCCGGCCGGGAGGGGGGCAATGGGATAACAGGGGCGAAAGGGACAGCATGGGTGCCTCGTTATGCCTAATATCTGACTCTTTCTCTAACTGATTGTTTTGCAAATGTGTTGTTAGTCACACTTATTACGAACTCGCTTTCGAACTCGAACAGTAATGAGAGAGTGCTGGTACATATGACACACACAAAACACAGTACTCACCATCAATGAACACCGGAACATCTATCTCTTCAACTGTAGCAGTAGGCATTGCTCCACTCACATCCTGGTGGGACGACTGCTCGTCGGCACCTGTTAGCTGTATACCAGCCATTGACGCCAATGTCTGTGGCATTCTTGAAACCTGGACCGTCTCCGTCACCGTCTCTGTAGCCGTCAGTGGACCTAATGTTTGGTCTATCGCGACTGGGTGGCTCATCGTTGAGCTTTGCTGTCTGGGGTATATTGTCATCCCAGGCGTTGAAGAGGGCGTACCTAAACGGTATGCAGTCGCCGGAATTGTAGAGTTTACTGAAGAGCTCGTCTGAGGCGTAGTACGCTTCACTGGCGACGGTGTTGATACCGGCCCTGGTAAAAAGGGTATTCTTATAAGACGAGTTCGAGGCGCTGTCTGCTCTGCCCTGTTGCTCTTGTTGTTGCTGATGCTGCTGCTGCTGGGCACCTTGATCAGTATGATCCTTGGATGTGGATGCGTATTTATAACGATTGGTATTGTTGTAGTTGTTGCTATTGGCGTTGCCGTCGTCTTCGACTCCTCCGACATAGGCGAATCCGTCATAGGCGCCGTTTGCGTTATTCTCCTCTGAGAGCAAGTGCAATTGTTTGAGTAATTTATCTCGCCAGAGGCTGTCGCGTTCGCGTTTATTTGCTTTTTCTCTTTCTGCTGTGCTAAATCGGATGCCACCGTCTCGTATGTTGTTGCCCGAACTTGTGCCGGCTCCCGGATCATCAATATTATATCCTTGGGATTTTCTGCAGTCCTTTTGATTTTGGGCTGAAGTGTTATTGCCGTTGTTGTTTGAAGAAACGATGTTGTTGATGGTGTTGCTGCTGATGTTGTTGTTGTTGTTGATGTTGTTGCTGCTGCTGCTGATCGATTGGTTGTTGGTCTGCTCGTTGTAGTAGTTGCTGTTGTTGTAGGATTCGCTCTTGGGCCTGGTTTGGCTGGCTTGGGTTTCGACAGAGAGTGCCATTTTGAACGCGGCTGCTTATATCGAATATAAGACGCATTTATATCGTTTCAAAATGGTTTAGGTGTACGGTTTTCGGTTCGACAGGATTTTTGAGAATTATTTTTGGGGAATCATATAAATCAAAGACAGGATTTGTTGTTGAGTGGAGCAAGCGCAGTTTAGAGTTTTTGGGTTTTTGGTATTTTTGGTTTTTATGTGAAAGAAAATAGACAAAAGAAAAAGATTTTGTTATTACACATATCGACGATGTGGAAACACTCGTGCCACAGATGTCCCATGGCCCAATGTTGTTGGTTTTGTGGGTTAACAATGTACAGAAATGCGTAAAGCTTTGTGTCTGATTGATTGTCATACATGCTGGACATTGGGTTGTAGGGATATCAATTGATGTTCCTTGATATCCCTTACCCATTATGTGATTGACAGCTTTTTTTTTAGATGATTATTCTTGGTGGCTTGGGTGGGTTGTTAAGTGGATGAGTGGTGTATGTTTTTTCATTTTTTCTTTCTTTTTTTTCTTTGGCTTGTTATTTTTTCTTTTTCTTTTTCTTTATCCTTTTTTCTTTTGTCTTGCTTTTTTCCATTCTTTCCTTTTTTCTTATTTTTTTTTTGTATATACATTTTTATTTACATTTTTTTTTTTTTTTGATTATATCCTTTTTTTTTTGGAATTACTCCTTTTTTTGCATGGATTTACTCCTTTTTTTTGTTTGGATTTACTCCTTTTTTAAATGGAATTACTCCTTTTTCATATGGAATTGCTCCTTTTTTCGTATTAGTTTTTTTTTCTCTTTTTTCATAAAACATTCTTAAATAACTAATTATTGTAAACCAATTTTATTGGCTGGGAATGCATATATGAGACAATTGACTTAAAGATCTATGGAATATATGCAGAAAGGATACTCACTTTTAATTTACCGTTAGAAAGAAACAATGAAATTGTTAGGATACCACCAAACAAGCTCTAAAAAGAGTGGTCGACGCAAGTTCCCTTTAGACTGTAATGAAATATAGAAAGATCATCATTATTTATATGTTTATTCAAAGGGTGAGGTGTAAATAAATAATCTGTTAATGATATTTAGCATTTGAATTGTAACACCCTTAAGTACAAAAACATTTAAAGATAACAAACTATAGACAAACAAAATTAGTTCCTCATTCGATAAACGAAAACAGATAGAAAAACTGCTTAGGGTGAGTGTGTATATGGCCGAGATAAGCCCCTAAAAGCAAAGAAAAAGCTTTTCATTTCAGATGTTCGCTTTTACACTAAATAAAAATGAATTTCACAACAAGCCAAACGCAATATGGCGGCCATCAGGCAACAGGTTTGCTCGAACTAAAGAGGGGGCCATGAGCGGTGGGGACCCACTTATAATCAGCACTTAGTTACGCCCCATCATAGTCCAGTCAACTAAAACCCTATGTATTAGTCTATTATTTAGATATTTGTGCATTAGGGACACGTATGTATAGCAGGTATCTACCCTGTAGGGGTGTGGGTATAGCTCCACGTTATCTCGTTTAAATATCTCAAAAACAACAGGGAGAAAAAAAGCGACCACTGCCAATTATAAAGCAATGGAAAAATACTGAAAGCGCACGACATGTTTGCTAAATAATTGTCAAGTCCCCTGCCAACCGCCCACCCATCCATCCACGCGCCTTTAACCACTTCACAAAAAAAACAACAACAAAAAAAGCAATAAAATAATTACATGTCACAGAAATACAGCAAAAGAATAAACAGAGTACTTAAAAAAAAAAATCCCCTAATGTAAATTTGATGATACCCCCTGCCATAGTTTGCGGAGCGTGTGTGTCAGACCCGGCACGGTTTGTTGGCGAGAGGGGAAGGGTAGGGGGGGGGGGGAGGGGTGCGGGGGTTTGCTGACGTCTTTATGGCTGCTTATCTGAACAATACATTGTGATTGTTGTTTTTGCAATTCAATATGGCTGCCGAGCTTTTTTTCATTTAGTACAAATTAATTAACAATATGTGCCCTTTATTTGTTCTATTTTTTATTTAGTTTAATTTCACTTACATAATCTTTATGGGTGATGTCTTCAAGCGCTGTTGTCCGGTTATTAAAAACCCGACCGAAAAATTCACAAAACTCTTTTCTAACGACGCAATTTACTGGGTGGCTCCTCGCACCACCACACAAAAGTCTCTATATATATTGCCGTGGCTCGAAAGTCTTCTTGTTTTTTGACTATTCCACAAAGTTGAAGTTGTTGCTCTGCCTTGAACAACAACAATAACAGATGTGTAACGTTTTTACTTTTTGTTCCTTAATATGCACAGGAATTTCTATATTTATATGTATTTTTTTTTGTATTCACTTGGTGAGAGTTGAGTTGGACAGAGTCAACTGTCTGCTTGTAGTATTCACTGGGAATTGAACGTGAAGTTGTAGTCAAACGAGCGGCCGACCTAGTCAGAAAAGTGTTCCTCACTGTTGGTTTGCCAGTTCTCGGAATTTAGTTTCGTTGTGAAATTCAAAAAGCACTGTGAAAACCAGTTTGCATAGCCAGATAAATTGTGGGCGAGTGTGTGTGCGAGAGCTTTACACAGATACTCAAATGCTTGAACACAGATACAGCACAGCAAACACAACAAGTGTGCGAGTGAGCAAGTAAAAAACAAAAAGTATCTTACGGATGCCAAAGCAGCTGACGCTATGGCAGTGAAACAATTTCCCTTACATCTGCTTTCAAGTTGAAGGCAAACCAGAACCCGGCCGGCGTTCTCACACAAAATGCTTCACCACTGGATCATATATAGATACATATATGTATGTATGGATGATTTGGTGGTTGAATGTCTTGTACATTTTTAACGATGAGTCACCCCAAACCTTTAACGGAAAATGCAGTTTTATGGTTTTCTAAGCCAGCCGCTCTACTTGTTCCTAACTGACCTAGCACAATTAGAATATTGTAAATGAATATCTTAGAAATGGTGACCTAGAACAATTTGAAAATGTTTAATTTTTTGGATACATTAGGAAAAAGGTCTTGAAAACTGCTTCCAACTTCTTTTTCTTACAAACGGAACTCCACCACGTTGCATAAAATGTCAATACAAATAAGAATGTTAATAAATATAATTAAATTTATGCTAAAGTTTGTTTTGTTTGCTTTTAATGAGTGCTAATGAATATATTTGTAATTTTTCAACTTTCTGTCAATTTTGGACTTGATTTGAGTTCCTATGACAATATTGCGCAGCGATAAAAAGTGAGAAAAGTTGTTCACAAGGCATAACTGTAACGGGAGTGACAGTTTTCCGAGGCCGAAGTCCTGTAGTTTGTTCTCAATATTGTTTGTTTACCTGTCACTTCGAGCGGATACGTAATTATTAACTAAATTATGAGAAATTTTGAAATTTTGAATGTTCAATAACATCTTCAAGTAAAGCTTAAGATTTAAAGCTATATATATTTATATATTTCATTCTGCTAAATATGATTAACGTACAATGAAGTAATTGGTTTTCATGTTTTATGTACATTTTTCTTAGCTGATTGAATATTTGGGCCACCAATAAGACACAGTCATTATTAATGGTCAAGGCATATAGAAGCAAGTCTTAAGTATTCATTTCTTAAAACTAAGGACTAGCAATGTCAAATGGTCACGGCGAAACAGAAAGTTTATTGTGAGTCAAGAACCAACTTGCCCCCAATTAGCCTTTGAATTTTTGGTCAATTATTCCAAATATCAGGAAGTCAAATGCCTATTTTGTGTATTAAGGATAATTGTAGTGGAGTATGGGGCTTAGTTCTCGCCCACCCCTCGAGCGCAAGGGGGATTTTTTTTGGTTTATCTATTTAAGCTTCATTTCAATACATTCAACTTGTTGAACTTTCATGCAATGGTATTTGTGAGATACATTTTTGTTGGTGTGCTCAGATAAAAGCTCCGTAATTTCACAACTTTCAGAGCTTGTAAAGCTTTTATCTGATGGCCGTAATTAAAAAAACTCCTGAGTCATGCTGAAATTTGAAAAAATAATGACCAACAGTCTTTTTTGCCTTGCCCTCCTCCGCACGCTTTACCAAAAGGCCATCATGTGATATAGGTATGTGTGTTTGTAATGCGTTTGTTTTGGCTAATGAAAGGGGTGGTGGTGGGAGTGGGTGCAGGAAGAAGGCCAAGAGCCAACAGTTAAAAAGCTCTCACACGATTCTTGGAAATTTTCTACCTAAAATAGCATACAACGCACACACACACACACATGAATTTGAAATGGCATTTGGCCGCTTTCTGATTGTTGGCACCGATCGCAGACTGGCACGAGATTTCGGATGTGACAAACAACCTAAAAGATAGACCTACACATACACACACACACACACACACAAACTCATACAAATAAAGTGACAATGGCAATTCGTCAATATGGCCAAATGGCAAGAGGGAAAATTTGTTAATGAGGGGGAGGATAGATTTCTATAGCAAAGATCCACGTCAATTGTGGCCAACCAATAGTTATTATAGCAATTTAGTTAAACGTGTTGCCCGTTTTTATCATGAGTTATCAGTTATATCGAATTTGACTGTGTCGTTGTTTTTATGCCATTTCCATTTTGTTATCTTATCTAATCGTTATCTTATCATTCTTGAGCAACTAATGCAGTTTGCAAATAACACAAAATTGGCCAAAAGTTGTTCTTTACTGGAAAACTATAAGTGGTTCATATTTATTTGTCTTCAACCAAAATGGTCTTGATATGATCTCTTGAACATTTTCTTAAGTTTCTTTTGATAAGATAACTTTTATATGATCGTATCTCGTGCGATTGTTACACTCATCTGTATACTATTTAATTTCAATAAACTGGTGTATTTTGAGTAATAATCTTTAAAGAATACTTGAGTAGTTACGTAATGAGTACATATGTATATGTATACAGACCTTTATCAAAGTGACGAATATACTCAAACTAAAAGAAGATAAGCTTATCTTGAGGTAAACTTATCTTAAAATAAAGAAAATTCGAACCAGTTTATACTTATTGTATCATGCCAAAACGATCATATTTGTATAATGTTTTAGTCATGTCCTACACATCTCTTTCGTAATATTTAAATCCAGTTTTAAATATTAAGTACACTAATATTTGTTGTATCTCTCGATTCACTAAGTTTTATGACAATTGGAGAAAAAATAATTGGCCTAAATGGCTAAATTCCCAGGGGGACGTGCTAATATGAGTGAGCGAGATGGAAGATAGATATATAAAAGTAATCTTAACTCTAAAATGAAAATCTTTTAAATCGTGTAAATTTTGTTGTCATTTGCAATGTAAAAAGTACATTCTTACACTTTTACGGGGTATTATTGTTTAGTTAAACAATCGGGCACGTTTTTAGTGTATGTTGCCCTTGTAAGTCTAAGTATAAACGTTTGTAGATATCAGAAAAGGGGCTCGCAATGTTGTTAATGTAAATGTGTAGTAATAATGTCAATGACATTTGCTAGCAACAATGTTGCTAGGCTTGGCCATTAGGCCATTGTGTTGCCAACTTACCGTCCATCATGGTGGGTGTTGTTGCTGCCATAGCAGGCAAGTTCCCAATGATGACACAAATCTAAATAGTTTCTCTGTAGTTGCGTTTTAACTCGATTTTATTCTAGAGATTCGTTTATTCGTTTGTCGATTTCTGCGTATTCACACCTCAAAAGCGAATAAAGCGCTGACGAAAGTTACCACGAATAATAATGTCACGTTTCTTTCTTAGCAACTTGGAACGCTTCAAAAGAAACTTCTTGTTGGTGGTTGTACCGGTACCGCCCAGGGTGGTTGTTGTTGTTGTATTATGGTAACAATAATTAATATTATTATTATGCCAGTTACGCATACGCATACACATACACTGATTATTGTTTATCATGGGAACTTGCTGCTGCTGCGAATGTTGCACACACATGAGGACAACGACAGGCGAATGTTGCATGACGTTGTTGCTCAACTTCTTGTTGGATTCCTTCTCCTGTACGCTTTTTGCTGTTGTTTTTTCAACAGAAGCGACACCGATCATAATATGTATATATATTTGATTGCAATTAAAACTATATATAAATATATAGTTTCGATTTAGTTAAAGTAAAGTCAAGTTTTTACGATTTGTTTAAACACTTTTACACACACTCGTATCTTTTGTAGTTGTTGTTGGTTTATGTTTTTATCTCAGATACTCTGTATAGTAATTTCAAATCTATTGCGTCTTTCGCAAATTGTTTTTCAAGATAATAATATTCGCACTTTGCTCTTTTCACAGTGAAAGGGATTATTTTTTTCTTTATTGTATTTATTTTACAAATAAAAATTATTGATATATGAATAGGAAATCTTTATAACGATGTTCAGATATCGATGCCATTAAGAATTTTTAACTTGAATGGGCATACAGAAAATATCAAGCACGGAAATTTCACAAATTTCTCTTTGATTTACACAATTTGAATTGTTGTTGATTAAAGCGCTTTTATTTGCTTAGCTTTTGCTGCGATACGTTTCATAAAATGTTGTTCTATTCACGAGGGCCGAAGTTTTGTTACTAACTGTGACTGACTGAAGGGGGATTGACTCAGTCGCCGCTGGATTGTCGTCGTCGTCGATGTTGGTGGGTGATAAACTTTTGCTGACGTCGTCGGCGTGTCTGTCTCTCTTGCACTCTCTTGGACATTTGCTTGTGTTTTTGCTTCAATTTCTGCCCTACTAACTAACAGATTCCACGTGATAGAAGATGATTTTCCAACACTGCCAAGGATAGTCGACTTGAATTAGGTTTGAACGCATTAATCTTTCGACAAATATTGGATGTTCAGACAAACATACATACATTACTATAAACTAGTGAAATCATTGTTTTCATATTTTGCAAATCATCGTTCAGGTGCAAAACTAAAATTATCTTCAACATGCAAATTTTAACAACGAATTTTAAATGAATTATACAGTAAAATACTTAAGGGATTGAAATTTTCAGAAAAAGACATTAAAGACGCCATTTCATTAAAATCGAATCGTTCTAATAAGACATTTTTTAATATCAGAAACTTTCAATAAAAACAGATAAATTAGAGATGCAATCCCATTAAAATCGTTTCATGAAATCGTTATTATAATAAATTTGTGGTTTTTAATATCTAACTAGTTTAATGGCAATAAAACTATACATCAAATGTTATTAACTATAAGTTTTTAGTTGCCAACTTACTAGTATCTATTGCAGAATTTTCCCTGGATAAAAAATTATTCGAGCCAGTGGCTTTATCTGATTTTATGATATTATATGTTAAACCGACTGGCGCTCGCGACAAACGAGTGTTCGATAAGAGTTTGAGTAGTGATAACAGTCTGGATTTCGCATAGTTAGAGGAGCCAAACAACTGTTTTTAGCTTATCTGTAGCAATAAGAGTTGTAGATAAGAAAGACATAAATAAAGTCGATGATTTGTCGGGCAAATATTAATAGGAACATTGTGTTTTCTCAGCCATATATTTAAAAAAAAATGACTTCCTTAAGTGTTTGCATTACTTTATAGAGTATCGGCCAATCGAATTACTAAACATATTTCTGGCCACTCTCTTTGTCTTTAAACTGGCTCGAACTCTTTTCATCTCTCTCTCGCTTGGTTTCTCTCTCTTTTGAATGTCTGCGTATTTGGCTGATGCAATACTTTGGCCATGTTATATATCAGAAATTTGTTTGTACCATGCTATTGTGATAGGCCTCCCAGCTGAGATTGTTGCTGGGCATGTTGCCAGAGTCTGCAACATACATACATAATATTATGTACATGTTTCTTTGGATGTTGCTAACATTCAAATGCACGTGCATTGCATGTTGCTAAACATTTATCTCTTTCAGAGAAAGTTCTAGGCGTTTGTTCGTTTGAGGGGGTGGACTTTTAGGGCAGTGGAAAGCAATGAAAACTAAATTTAGCGTCAATTGGCGCACATTTAAAGTGTATCTGTATGGATGTGACTGAGTCATGAGACTTACATTTGAATGTGTGTATGTATTTGTTAAAAATAACACGTCAACTGATATCCATAACTAACTATAAGGTTTGTCACCTTGAAGAATTCTTTGCAAAATCTATGTATATAGCGATACAGGGACGAAATTTAAAAGGTCAGGGTCTGGTCTGCGTTTTAAGCTTCTCTCTTGTCTCAAAGACCAACAAAATCACGCCTTTCTTAACCTAAAGATGGCACTTAATGTTTAGATATTTAAAACCATGAACAAGTTGACTGAAAAACAAAGGCAGGTCAGCATTTTGAATTTTAGATCTTATAATTAGCATTGCCATACTTTCAATTTAATATGTGTCAATCTGGCAACCTGGCCTAGTGCTACCACCGAGCCGTCACTTGAGAAAATTTTTATTTCCCATTCAATATTGACAAGAAAAATAATTAAATACCAAACAACTTTATATTATGAATTCCAAGCGAGAGGCTAAAACATCTGGAAAGCGATCCTGCGGTTCAAAGGCTCCAATAAGCACCTCACCACGACGCAAGCGGCAGATGAAGGAACAAATTGAAATGGAGATGGAAACGGATGAGCCTCAAGATTCATTCATAGACCAAAATCCAGTGAAATTGACGCCATCTAACCTTAAATCCCAGGAAGAGGAGACACCACCCAATGAAGTGGAATCCAAAGCTGGTCCATTGGAAGAGCCTTTGCTTCGAAAGAATACCATCATTACCACGGCGCTTCAACCTTACAATCAAAATCGAAATTGGCACCTCGCCCTCTGATCTGGGCCAAGATTTTAGGTTTCTCCAAACTTGGAACTTGGAAGTCCGTATCAAAAGCTAATACAACTGCTCCCTAAGATGTATCCGCATTAAATATGTAAAAGAATTACAGACTTTAAGTTCATCTCTATATGTACATATAATAAAACTATAATCCTATTAGATTCCTAAATTGGAGTCAAATGCATTTGTTTACATTTCTATTCCAATAAAAGTTGATCCATTGACATCTAACTTGATCTTAAGGGTAGAGTATATGATTTTTATTTGATCGATTTTATCTGTAAGAATGAATGTAAGACTGCTCAATAAAAGAGTGTTTGACTGTAGACAAACGTCTAGAAAAGAAAGTCACTCAAAGTGAATGCGAGTTTTAGCTATTCTCATGTCTATCATGCTGAGCTGTCTCTCTCGTGCTGTGTTTGAAATTAAAACTGGAATTTGAATGAGGACTGGAATTGAATGAGCCGTGGAGGAGGGAAACTGAGATAGAGAAGAGAGGCTCAGAGTAGAGATTAAGTTAAAAGATTGAGAGCTCAGAGTCTCAGTGTGGTGTCAACGTTCGTTGAATTGACTTTGCATTGCTCTCTGTTTTTAGTGAAATAAATATTATATAGATGGATTTCTGGAAGCCGCTGCTTTTGCTTCAGCTTCTAATCTTGTCAAGCTGCAAATGCTATTTCCCAATTAACTTCAAAACAAAATGTGATCTTACTGTTAGCCGACGATGCCGGCTTTGAGATGGGAGCCTATCTAAACAAATATTGCCAAACGCCAAATTTGGATAAACTGGCACGCAGTGGATTGCTCTTCAATAATGCCTTTACCTCGGTCAGTAGTTGCAGTCCGAGTCGTGCCCAGCTGCTGACTGGGCAGGCTAGTCATACGAATGGAATGTATGGACTCCATCAGGGTGTCCACAATTTCAATGTCCTGCCCGAGGTCACGAGTTCACTACCGAATGAGCTACGGAAACAGAAGCGGAGGACGTGTTCTAAGCGGGATCATAGGCAAGAAACATGTTGGTAGTGCCACAAATTTTAAATTCGACTTTGAGCAGACAGAGGAGCAACATTCCATTAATCAAATTGGTCGTAATATCACTTTGATGAGGCAGTATGCCAGGGATTTTCTCAATAAGGCTAAAAAAGATGGAAATCCTTTCTTTCTGGTGGTGGGATTCCATGATCCACATCGTTGTGGTCACATTACTCCTCAGTTTGGTGAGTTCTGTGAACGCTGGGGCAGTGGTGAGGAAGGAATGGGTTCAATACCCGACTGGAAACCCATTTACTATGACTGGCGTAATCTGGATGTCCCCGCTTGGCTACCAAACACGGATGTTGTGAGAAAGGAATTAGCTGCCCAATACATGACCATTTCCCGCCTAGACCAAGGTGTGGGTCTAGTTCTACGAGAGCTGGAATCTTCAGGTTTGGCCAATGAGACTTTAATAATTTACACCTCAGACAATGGACCACCTTTTCCGGGTGGACGCACCAATCTCTACGAGCATGGCATACGCTCCCCGTTGATCATTAAATCATCTGAGAAGACTGCACGTCATGGTGAGACGAGTGCCGCTATGGTCAGCCTTTTGGACATATATCCAAGTGTTCTGGATGCTCTTCAGTTGCCTTTACCGAATGCCACAACATTTAGTGGAAAATCTTTTTTGCCCATTTTGCACGAGGAACCGCCGGCAAAGGAAAATGATGCTGTTTTTGGTAGTCATAACTATCATGAAATCACTATGGCCTATCCCATGCGCATGATCCGAAATAGACGCTATAAACTAATACATAATCTCAACTATTGGGCCAACTTTCCCATTGATCAGGACTTTTACACATCACCCACGTTCCAGCAGATACTAAATGCCACCATCAATAAGCAGCAATTGCCTTGGTATCGCACCCTTTTACAGTATTACCAGAGACCAGAATGGGAACTATATGACATAAAGGTGGATTCCCTGGAACGAGTGAATCTCGTGGATAAACCCAAATATAGTGCCACCTTGAAGCAACTTCGCCAGCAGCTCTATCAGTGGCAAATCGATACCAAAGATCCCTGGCGTTGTGCCCCTCATGCTGTTCTCCAGGAACAGGGCGTCTTCAAGAAGAATCCGGTATGCCTTACACTCGGACATGAGGCCCTGCAAAGGCCCCAACGAACCACGCTGACTCAATACGAGGAATATATTATTGTTTAGATTCAGATAACATTCGATTGATTAAGTAGTTTATTATCAGAAGTCGAGCAAAAACAGTGCCAAATGCTTTGTGATAAGCTTGTAGCTATCGCCAAACACTTGGTGCCTGGTTCAAAAAATATTTCGTTTCCCTAGGTATTCAAAATTTCACCACTAAATTCTTATAGTAATTAATAAATGCTGTTTGCTTTGGGCATTAAGAACAATAAATACTCATTTTTTAATTAAACAAATACTATTCATCACTATGCAAATTTATGTTTTTAATTACCCATAAAAAATGATGGAAGGCAAAAGGCAAATTGTCGTTGAAATTTCGAAAATGTGACCCAAGTCTTCACCAAAATGTTGGGAAAATACTTAAAAATATAGTACCTAATAGTTTATTGGCTAAAAATGGTAGCTTTGTTCAATATTTGAACATATCTTTCTATATCTAAAAGATTTTGTGCAAATTGGATACCAATTGCCTTCTTTATTCCAGATATATTTAGATTGAGACACAATATTGGGAAAAGAAAGTGACCTAAGATTCTCACGAATTTCATTAATTTTCTGATATAACACGACAGATTTAGCTATGTCATAGAAAGTAGTAATCCAATAACAAATTTTCAAATTTTACATAACAAAATCTAGATTCTGGTAACTGCAATGCCCCTTGAAACTATCAAGGAAGTAAGAAAATATCCTAGGCTGGTCCCTAATAACATAGACAAAGTTACAAAAATACATAGTTAATGGCATTCTAAGCGAATAAAAATTTGTTTTTCACTATGTAAGTGAATATTTTCTAGTTACACTTAAACATTTTTAATATTTTATAGAATAGTAATACAGATTTGTAAACGCTTATGGCATTCCTTGATAGGCTCGATTGAATAATTTCTAATTTGATAAATATATCTCCAAACACTGCACTTAGTTTTATTTTTGACTCTAATTGTAAGAATATTCTCCGAATACCTGAGTCACTCCTTTGAGAAATGTCTGTAAATGGAATTTCTTTTTTTGTGAACTTACTAAACAAAAAAATTACTTACTTAAAATATTGTCCTTCCAAGTTGGCATTAACACAATCTGCTGCTATTTGTTTCCTTTGTGTTTTCCTAAATTAGAGAATAACTTGTACAAAATGTGTTGCCGCATTAGCTGACAGAAATTTTGAAATCTATTTATAGTCTAACTATATAATTTCATAATTTCTTTGATGGAATGATGGACACAATAATCGTTATCGCTTTCTTTCTTTAAGCATTTAACGACAAATTTCTTCACAAGATACAATAGATATTTCATACTGGAAGATAAAGATAAGATTTTGCAGTAGCATGACCTCATGAGATGATGTTTTCTTTTGGGGTGGTTTCTGGGTGGTAACTATGCGTCACGTTTCAATGTCATGCCAACTGTCTAAGGATGAGGGGCACACACATTTGCTCAATGTGAATGGGGCAAGTCTACCCAGTTGTCCCTGCGTGTGTGTGTGTGGAAAATCGAAAATTTCAATGCCTCATTGGTGAGGTGGTGTGTGTGTGCAGCTTCCGAGTCATTCAGTTACACAACATGCACAGACTGAGAGGAGGCTGGGCCAAGGTTACCAAGGGCCATTGAGGTGGTGAGGCAGAAGGAATCTCGCGTTTTAAGGTCAACAGGCAAACATCAAACGAAGGAGAATTAACATTGAGTCTTTGTTTGTTTTGTGTTTTTGTTTTCTTTGACTTTGAACGAAAGACACATGGAAAATTAAATTTTATTATTTGTTTTGCTTTTTGCATAAATTATCAGTTTTCATTTAGCGTAATTTTATATGTATATATATATAGTTTATATATTGTATGTATATAAAGGTTATTTAGATTTTATTTTGCCCACACAAAATGCATAATTACAATATTTATTGTATTTTTTTCTCCTGCTCGATCGACCCCGGGATCTGTATAGACCTTTTTTTGGGGCCCCCTTTTGGAATCTTTTTGCGGGACTAGCCATGTCGTCTGCACAAATATATATATGTATGTCTTTATGTGAGAGATATTTGAAATATATCTTGTTGCTCCTCAACTCAAATTATTATTGGACACATACAAGTTGCATGGGTGTTTGATTTAAATTTGTTGTTTTTCTTCATTTTTCAGGTAAGTAAATTTATTATTGTTTTTTATATAGAATTCATTCTTATTTTGCATATACAAATATATAGATATTTTGGTTTTTATATACTTGTATATAGCCTGATTCTGTTTCCATTATGTGTGCCAACATGAGACTTTCATTTAATTTATTTTAAATACATCAATACTATATTTTGTCTAGATTCTTTTTTTGCTGTTAGTAAACGATTTTTGTTGTGTTAGTAGGTTTCTTCTTCTTCATCTTCTTGCAATTAAGTTTTTGCTATGCTTCGTTCTTGACTGACTTTATATGACTTGACTGGTTTTCCTTTATGTTTGCTTATGCTTAAAGTTTACATACATTATTATCATCAACATCATTTTTTAAAATACATTTGAAATTTTAATTTTAACTAGTTTTTTGTTTTGTTTTTTTGCTGGTTGGTATAGTTTAGGAGGATTCAGTTACGGTTTTCTTCTTTTTTTTTATATTTTTGCTAGTTCTGAATAGTTTGATTTTTTTTTTTTGTTTTTTTTTTTTATATTTTCATTCAGTATAATTTTTTATAATAAATACATAATAATAAATATACATGTAGATAATATGCTTAATAAATAACAAAAGAAAACAACACACATAAAAAGGAGCAAAAAAGTAGGATCAAAAATGTAGTTCATTTAATATCCTTTCGAAAAATTTGAATTTCACATTACAACGAACATTGATAACGGTTTTTTTTCCGCATGCACGCATCATTTAGAATTAGAGTTTTTTGTTTTTGTTTTGGGAGTATTGTTTTTGCACAAATATATGTCTTGGTTTTTTTTTTCGTTTTAGGGATTATATAATAAATACGATGTATGCGGGGAAAGAGGGGGGTGAGGGACTGATATTTGGGTAGCTATATAGATAGATAATATGATTATTGTTTAACAGGGATTCTGGCTTAGAGAGTAAAAATTGCGCAATCAATAAATGAAATTTCAACGATCCATGAGTAGGATTGATAGGTAGATACTAGGTAAGGGGGTAGCAATTTGTATATATATATATATATATATGTATATATCTAATATCTGATCTGCAGCGCCAAGTATATGAGTAATAATTAACTGTTAGCTTTTCTTTTTGTTGTTGTCTTCAGTTCGAATTGAGTTTACATTTTCGAATTAGAAAAAAAAAGAATAAATTGAATAGTTGAAGAACAAACACAAGGAAATCGCATTTGCCTTGTAACACTTGTAAATTTAGTTAGTTTATACCATACAATACATTTAATTTAGTTGTAATTGTAATTAATTTATTAATTATTGTGTTGCCAACTGGTAAGATTTGTTTTGCATTATTCTTTTTTGTTTTTTGAAATTTAACCGCGATTCTCTCTTTTTGTATACTTCAGTGTTTATGGCCACGTGAATGTGTGAGCTAAACCGTAAACATAACCGTATTGTAATATCCGTATCCATTATTTGTGTGCTGCTGTCCATTTATTATGTCAATTGATTTTGGGTGCCAGCTTAGGGCAGAGGCACCTGGACCTGCACATAGGATTGGGGGAAGTAGCCAGTGCGTCCGTTGACAGAGCCCTCATACCAGTTGTCATCGACACGGTTTAGTAGCGTGATAATGTCATTCTCCTTGAAGCCCAGCTCACCGGGATTTTCGGGATCAAAGTCGTAGAGGGCTTGGCAACAGGGCTGCTGTTGCCGTTGTGGGGTGACAGCCATTGATTTGGCTGGCGACCGCATCGGCGAGGGCAACGGCGAGGCGCTCGAGCTAATGTGAGACGGCGTTCCGTCCTCGTTGAGGCCGCCGCCACCGCCGTCCAAGTTCAGATCGAGCAGCGTCTTGGGCACAAACTCGTTGCGTGGTCGGCTTTCCGCCTCGGATCTCTTCTCCTGCAGCGTCTCCTGCAGTCCGCGTAAAACGTCGGCGCATTGAGAGTGAAAATCGTATAGAGCCTCGGCAAAGGTCACCAACTGGGAAACATGCTCAGTGTCGTTTTCCAACAGATTGAACATGCCTACCTGTGCCAATTGCAATGATTCGCCGAACTTGTCCTCGGCCCCACGAATTTCATCATCTTTAGCCTGCCGGCGACGCTTGCAGTCGAAGTCGAGGCGCCGACCTTGCAGTTTCTTTCGATGGTGCATTACCTCTTTGAGGTCTTTGGTCTGCATATGATGCAGTGGCTCCAAAAAGTTCTGCTTGATGTTGTCGTCCAGCGAATACTTGACGTCGGCCATCTGCTTCAGCGCCTCGCCGAATTCGACGAGCGCCTGCGCGAACACGCTGTTGTCCTCGCCGAGCTTCTTACCATAAGTCAGCATGCATTCTGCCAACAGGCCCTCCGGCTGTGGATACGTATTCGATTTGGCCTGTCCCGATAGCTTTGAGATGCCCTTGACGGCAGCCATTTTGGCCCTCGCTGTGGGATTCGGTTGTAGAAACTCCTTGGTCTTCAGCTGCAGCTCCTCAACCAGCTCCACAGTGACATCGGTTTTCCGTTCCATCTCCATAAAGTCCATATCCAGTTTGGTGCCCTCCGCACCGCCCATCTTCTCCGTCATATACTGGTTGGCTTTGTTGATTTGTTTCTTTAGTCCAGCGAAAGCCATGATTGCTGCTTTTTTCTTCTTGCCGTTGCCTCTGGGTGAAATAAGTTGCTGTGAACGAGTTGGTCGAGTTAGTTGACTTCACATAAGAGTGAATCTCTTTCAATGTCAATATCAAATCAATTGTCCCCCCCACTAATTGACGGCGACGAGTCGCAAACGCCCAGGCGTTTTCTATTTTTAGTGTTTGAACAACTTACGCGGCTCTACACGGGACGGGGAGGCTGCAGGAATACTTTTTATTCAACTCTACTCGCGCTCTCTACTTTCACTGTTAATAATACTATTTAAATTTCTAGGCGATTCGATTTTTTCCAGCACGGAAACCTTGACGACGACGACGACTACTGGCTGGCTGCGTAATGTTTGAAGGACTGCCGTTACTACTACTATGCCTCCCTCTTGGGGTTTTCTTCTCTTTGGGGGGAGGGCAGATCTGATGGATGCGGGGGTGGTGGTAACTGAAAAATCAATATCTTGACGGTGTACCAAAAGCGCGACAGCCAGTAATGCTATTTTAGCTGATTTTAAGCTACATCTGGCTTATTTCAAAATGAAATAGCTAAAAAAAATTGGCCAACATGCAAGACAATACGCAAACAAAATTAATTTGGATCCAATGTTGTTTAAAACAAATGAACAAGAGGCTGCGATGTCTTATTATATTGCCGAGCACTCAGCCATGTCACTGGGGGATAACTTAGTTGTATTTAAGTGTTTTTACATTTAAATTATTTTTAAATTGATTTGTTTTAGTTTTTAGCTTATTCTAGCTTGTTTTTCCTTCAATCTAGCTTATGCTGACTCTGAAAATCTGCCACCATATGCGACTGAGTTCGCTTTGCCGAATTGAATTCGCTTTACTATTTGTTTGAATTCGCTTTGCCAATTTGAATGCAATTAGCAATCGATATTTTATAGGAGCACTATCGATAAGCCTGGGAAAACTATCGATTGTCTAATTTAGTATTTTTCTAAAGTGCGCACTCTTTTAAATTTTCTTGCCCTGCTCCTAAATTGCATTCTGCTGCATTTAAAAATGTATATATTTTTCGCAATACTTGATTTGAGCTCTTAGCTTTTGCTGGCTTATCCAAAATATTTAGATTTACCAATCATCAAACATTTTAAATTCTTACTAAAAGGGCGCCATGTAATTTTGACATGACTTCAATCCATAAAATGCAATTTTATGTCGTTGCTAAGCTAACACTACTCCAGGGTAGCCAACATTCGCTTATGTATTAAAAATTCAAATGTGGGCGCGTGTTATACGTTGACTTCTAATCTCTATGACGCTATATGTTTAAGTGAGGCGGCAAATTTTTTTTAGGCGTTTGCGTTTTATCTGCCAAGATAACTATGGTTATTCAGTAGCAAGTGCTAAGACAAACAAAGCTGCATGTAAATCAGTTCAATTAGAAGATAACGTTATTCCAATGTTGTTTTCTAATTTGTATAAAAGACACAATCCATTTAGTCTGGCCAGTCATAAGTTTTACGAACTAACAACGACTGAGCTACTCTCAGAAAATCATCATGAAATTCGCAATTATCTTACTTGTTGCCAGCATCGCCTACGTGAGTGCTCAGGTAAAAATTGGACACAATCGACAAAGGATACATTTTTTAAGAAACTATTTACTGTCTCTAGGCCCAGCCTTTCGGTGGCAGTGGTATAAGCCCTTTCGCAGCTGCCAATCCCTATGCTGCTGCATTTAATCCCTTTTTGAATGGAGTTTTCGGTGGCGGAGCAGCAGCAGGAGCAGCTGGCGGAGCAGTAGCAGCACCAGCTCCACCTAGTTTTGCTTTCGGTGGCGCATCTGTCTCAACATTTTTCCAATCCGTCGTACTGCAGCGTGAGGCCGAACGTCTACTCAGCCAGCCAAATTTCCCAAGCGATCTGTCAGATCGAGTCCTTGAAGTGGTGGCCTCCTCCGAAGAATCTATTGCCAACTGCGGCAACGCCGCATTGCCTTGGCTGCAGATCCGTTGCGTCAAACCTCTGCTGAATACCGCAAAGAATCAGTTCAAGGTTATCGATGATGAGTTTCAAGCACGCCAAACTGCCACCTCCTCTCCCCCAGCTTAGACCCTAACGGAATCTTGATGTTTGATTATTAGTATTTTATATCCTTTGAAATGGGCCAAAGACCAACATAGATGCAATAAATAAATTTAATAAACTCTATCAAACGCAACTTCTTTAGTTTCGATAACTACAGTGATACTTCATAATGGGGAAACAACTCATGGAATGGAACGAAGAATAGAACTCGCTTGCTATGCAATAGTTTTGACTGATTTTGTATAAAGCATTTGCTTTCGATTTGGCCACCATACGTAAAGGATATCGACTGTAGTGTATTGAGTTTGGCGCGGAAGGAAAGGGAAGAAGCTATTCTTGACCTAGGCCAGGACATGCTTTGATGTGGCTAGCCAAGCTTTGCATTCTTCGCTTTATTAAATTTCCGTCCAAGTATTACAAAATTCAGGAAAAGCTTCCGCTTGCCTTGTCCAATGAATGGAAGATGATGACGACGTAGTGGTGTGGAGTGTGGGTGTGGTGATGGGGAATTTTGGCCAAATACTTGACTCTGCATGATGACGAGGTCATCCCCTGTCGTTCGCTTCCCTTGATTGGCACGCCCTCGAGGCTGTTAATGCTCTGCCGCACATATTTGACTCTCGCATTTTGGCCAAATATTTGAATTCCTTTTCTCCATTTATCCAACGATTCCCGTGAGTTCCGCCCTCCTCCACTTTCCACACAATAGGCACACAGTTGTGACAGCCCTTTTATGCAGTTATAACAATTGTTAACTTGACTTTGGCGCAAAAGAAATCTTTCGATTTGGTCCATCGTGGGCCAAGTAGGTCGGTGGCTTGGTCGCTCGAATGTTGATTTATGCGCCAATGCAGTTTCAATTATCCTTTTGACCGGTTGTTGTGACTGGGCATAAAATCGATTTGCATATGAATTTCAGTACTTCAAATTCAAATCGAAATATGTAATTAAATGTAAATTATTCTCTACCCCCCCCAAAAAAAAAAGAGAGAATGGGCGGTGGGGCATTACTAAGGATCAGAGTTTTGAGTCATTTAATTGAAATATTTGAAGATTGAAACTTCAGTCTTCTGTTGTTGTCATTACAAAAAAATAAAAACAAAAACTGCCAAAAGCCTTGAACTTTGTCAAAGTTTTCTGTTGTGTTAGCCAAGAGCTACAACTCTGACCCCCACAAAAAAAAAACAAATCCAAAAAAACAACATCTGCCTACCAACCCACAACAAGCTGTGTGGTAATACAAAAATTGGCAGGGGCAGGAACAGAAGCAGGGGCGCATCTCCTCTAGAAAAGGGACACATCATTTCGATTTGTAAACTTGTACATTTGAAATGTCAAAAGTATTAAATAAAATCGTTTCATAGAATGTCTATAACTCCTTTTAAAATCCCGAGCGCCCCTGTTTATGGGATTTGAAACTCACACGGCTGTACAGAAAATAAAATTCAAGCGCATCCCAAACTAAAATTGGTTAGCAAAAACCAAAAAATAATGGCAAAGTGCGGGCTCAAGTGTAGCTGGAGAAGTGCAGCATGGGAGACGGCAACAGCAGCAGGAGGAAACGCTGGCGACACTGTCTTGCTCTCTCTGTTTTGGAAAAACGGATGTATGTATGTAAATTTTGTTTTTGGGGTTTTGTGGCTCTTGGAATTTTATGGAAAAGTTTTTGTCTTCATCCTGTCATCCTGTGTCGTCCCCGGCCAATAAGTGAGCAACATTTTTGGGGTTCATCATTTTAACTTGGTTTCATTTTTGGCGAAATGAAAGTTTCGAAATAAATACACGATTTCATGACTCACATCCGTTTCTTTTATGAGTATTATTTATATTTCACACTTAATCCGGCAGATGCTTCTGGTAATTGCCTTTGAAAATTCGAAAATGTCACTTCCGTTGCTACCAGATAAATCTCCAGTCGTATATCAGATTTTACCCTGTCCATAAACATGAGAATTAATGAGGTTGAGGCTAGTTTAGACATTGTTCAACACCTTTGAGATAAGATAGATAAAAATTCATTTACAGATAAGCTCTAGAAAAACAAGCAAAAGATAAGCTCTAAGATTTTCTAAGAATCATGGAGCAAATCTAGTCAGTTGGCTGCCAAAAGTGTTGAGAAAATGTTGAGCGTTTCATTGATTGTGGTCCTTTGTCTGGCCTTTGGTCTGGTGGGTTAAGTACTTAATTTCAACTTCAATTGCATTGACTAAAGAAATCGAAACGTTTTTAGCCTGGTCAAAGTTTGGCCCAAAATAATGCAACCACCATAGACGACGCAGTGTTGAAACAACAAGAGATGGCCAATATAGTGCGATTCACGGCTAAAGAAAAATTCCCACCAACTGCCAGTGCACAGGCTGAAGTTGACAATCTGCTCGATACAATGGATCAAGCTCTGAATCATTGTACCATAGAGCTGAGGCAAACCAATTCAATTCAACAGTATGAAACTTGCACAATTTCGGTGGTTGTTGCAGCCAGAGAAGCAATAGGTCAGGAGGCTGGCCTACAGTGGGCCATTTATGGAGCTACTTCGGGGGCCTCCCGAATGGGACTATTTCTGTGGTCAGAGTCGAAAAATTTTCTTCTGAATCTCATTAAAATGATCTATTAATTGTAATAATATAAATTTGTAAAATTGGCATAAATGATTATTCACTCGGCTGAACTGAACAGCCCATAAGCCCCCAACACTCTCATTGTCTTGATTAATCCGTGAAATTTGTTTTCCAAATGTTAATGTCTGATCAAATTTAGTAATTGTTTATATTATTTCTCCCTTATGTAAATGTATAATCAAATTTAATAACCTTCTCCTGGAAAGATCTTAAATAAAATAAAGAAAGAACAAAGTCATAAATTGTTTATTCATTTTGTTTTAAATATTTATCTAGGTATTTCTTGTCATTCCTAAGCATTTTGTTTAATAAAAGGTGAAAAATCTTAATATTTATTCTTCTATTTAGATCATTTAAAATTGTAATTAAATTCCAAAAGTGAAAAGAACAAAGTGTAAACAAAAAACGCCGAGTAATTTCTTTAATCATTGATAACAGATCCCAAACTGGAACAAAGAAGAAGTTTATCAGATAAATGCTAATATCTAGCCTTACCTTTTGGTCTTACACTATCATCATTTGGGCCATCAGATCTGTTCACTCGCAATGGAGCAATCATGCCGCAGAGGTAGCCTCGGAGTTCACCAAAGTCGACGAGGGGCTTCAAGAATTTGCTAAGGTTCAGCTGAACAGCGCCGATGTTATGCTTAATGGTTACTTCAATGAGACATTGACTGATAGCGGCAGGACAAAGTGTCTTCATATAATTCAAAGGGCCAAAGATTCGTCTTTAAATTGTGTGCGTGAGCTGTATAGAACTAGCAATAGAGCTGAGCTAAAGGAATGCATTTCTGTTGTAGTGACAACAGAACTAATGGGTATGATAGACATTAATGCAGAGGAGAGATCCAAGCCGAATGGAGCTGTTAGATTGGATTCAATACTTGGCAAGATCAAAACGATTTGGACAGCTGGAATAATTTGGCTTGATCTTTTATCAGTAATTTAATTACAGGAATTAATATTGATTTCCTTCAGCTACTGTTAATAAATTTTTATTAGCACTTTGTGGTTAATAAATTACTCATACGACATGGTGTCACGTTTGTTTAACGTTTTCTAATCGCTTCAAATTTTAATTAGCATTATTCTTAACATTTTTTTAACATTTATCGACTGCACCTTTTTTTTTGTTGTCAATTTTTTGAGCCTCTTTCAGGCAATTGCACGTTTAATACCTTTTCTATTTTGTTTAAGCTTTGGACTCGGCCTCGGATGTGGTTTCAGTATCGGAAGGGGGAGCATCCGGCTTCGGCTCATCTGTATTACCGCAAACACACATGGGACACTTTTCCTTGAGTACCAGACGATATTTCGGATGGCTGCAAAAGAACGAAGCACAAATTATGGAATGTAGCCAAATGTGCGATTCTATTTCAAGTTTACCTTATGCCATAGACAATTGGGTTGTAGACGGCACTTGTTTTGGCAAAGGCCGCACCCCAAATGGTAGTCAGAGGTGTTAGGCCATCGATTTTAAAGAGCCCAAAGTAACAAATGACCAGGTAAGGGGTCCAAGCCATGAACCAAAGCGAAATGGTGGTTAAGGCAACTTTAGCCAACTTGCCCTCGGCACTCTTATCACAATCCTCGCTGCTGCGTAGAGACTTTACATTCATTTTCTTGGCCTGCTCCCGCATGGCCTTCTCATGGGCTGCTACGGCGGCAATGATGAACCAGTAGGAATAGCAGATCATAAAGAGCGGTGTATAGTACACAAACAGGGAGTAGGTGATCAGGTAAGAGCGAGGATTCCATTGACGAGTCATGTAATCAATGCTACATGCCGTCAGATTACCCTCCGGAACATAGCTACTCCAGCCCAACAAGGGCATAATGGTCCAAAAGGTGGCCATCAGCCAGATGAAGAGTATTTTCATGATCGATGTCTTTATGGTCATCGGTGTACCATTAATACCCTTGACAATCACATTATAACGATCGAAGGCAATCATGCACATGGACCAAATGGATACGCAGCCAAACATGGAACCACAAACAGCATAAATGTCGCACCACAGTGGACCCAGCACCCAGGTCTCGTAGTAAAAATTGATTATCATAATCGGCGATTGTGAGGCCATCATGCAAAAGTCCGAAAAGGCCAGATTAAGGACAAGCAAATTGGCAGGCGTACGTAGAGATTTGGTGCCACCAAATATGAAAACAACCACACCATTGCCACAGCACGAAATGATCATAATACATAGCGTAAAGATGCCAAGAATTTTACTCATGGTAGGATCCATAGGAGCAAAACGGCTCCAATATGGATTCACTAGATGCGCCATGTCAGGCAAAACCTGCCAGGGAAGTAACAATAAATGGTAATTCGTTACAGAGACTCCAACTTACATTGTCCAGCACGGAGCCATTGGCACCTGACTGCGCCTCAAATCTAGGCCCAGACATGGCCATGGTCATTGGCGTCTCTAGCAATGCACTGCGCTCCATGCTCAGCTATCCGTTTGTGATTTGAAAGTACATTGATGTGGAAATCGTTCTAATGTCGCCGATTGCCCGCCGTTTTATACCCATTGAACTCTGTTAAGCCAATTAAGGGGTCATGCTAATGCCCACTGACGAGATGCCAGATAAAAGTCAATTTTACTACATGGTATAAGTATGTACATAAATTCCACAATAATTATCGATCTTAAAACACATACATAAATGGGTTACAATTCTTTCCTCACAGAGCTGCCATAAATTTTTCTTTACAACTCTGACATAATTTTCTCTGTCTTCCCTGGGTTGTATTTGTGTCCACCTTTGTATCCTGTTCTCTCTCTTGCAGTGGCAATAGGCTTATTTGACTTTCCTCAAGGCTCATCTCATCCAGGACATGCTCTTCCTCTACCTCATCTACTTCATCCTCCTCAGAGCTGGGCAGCTCGTATTGCACAATATTCACCCGCTGGCTGAGTATGAGCTCCTTGCAACACTCTTTGATCTGATAATATGCAATGCGAAAATTCTTTAATTTCACTATGGGCGAGAGTTCATTAATGCGGGCGTTCTCTCCCTTCTGTCCAAATGCACTCAATAAAAGTAGTTTTTCACAATCGTGTGGACCGTCGGCACGATTAAATCCAGGCCATAAAAGCAACTCCTTGTACACATGCTCATCCATGGCCACAATATAATCAAAATAACGAAAGTCTTGATTGGTAAACTTAAAAAATAAAACTACATATATTGAAAACAATCGATTGGCTCACTAATGAACCACCAACCTGTCGACAGATGTGATCAGAGCGTAGACCGTGCTCACGTAAAATGCGCAAACAACGTTTATGTGGCCTGCGTCCAATGTTCCAAGTACGTAAACCAGCGCTATCCACTTCCCAGTAGAGACTTGTCTTTACCATTAAATTTTGCATAATTGCCTCGGCCAAGGGCGAGCTGCATGAGTTGCCTATGCGTTGGGTGAAGGTGCCACAATTGGTTAATTTCATTTTGCTTTTTGCCGATACTCACCCAAGCAGACAAATAGCAATTTTTTATATGACATTTTTAAAGCTTTTTCTTTCTTTTTTATTTACTTTTTACTATGAATTTTGTTAACTTTTCTAAAATGTGAATTTGTAATTTGTTTAATTTTATATCATCATTTTTATTTCACATTCTGGCTACTTTGATATGAATCCAAGTTAATTAGAAGGTAATAATTATTATCAGAATTGGTTTTAAATACCTCTAGTAGTGAAATTACTAAAACTCTAAGACTCTCTCGGCATCTACCATGATTATTTCCGATTAAATTGGTGCTTGTAAAAATTTAAATGAGAAAAGGAATAAACCTTTCAACCACATATACATACAATATAGATTTTATGGCCAATTTTCACTAGAATGATTATCACGCTAAAGCAATTTGCTCGCAGGACGTTTCCTTCATTGTCATTCTGTCTTGTTATCGTCGAACTTTCGCCTCTGACCTGGCAAGTGTGTGCCACACCCACCATTACACACATTACTCCGTTTGAGGGGGCGGCACCAGGTTAAAGTTAAAGACATTACAACTGTCTCTGTGCACCTGCTGCATATTGCGGACACAAAAAGTGTCAAGTGGCTGTCAGGTGGCTGGCCCAGCTCGCGACGTCAGTTGCATTCCAAATTAGTTAGCCCGACAAAAGTTCAGCGAACTTTAGTGAACAAGACGAGGAAACAGAGTGTCCCATATATGCAAAAATGCTTGATAACAATCCTCTTTATAGTCCGATGTCATGTCTTTGGTGTATAACAAAAAGGAAAATGGCGAAAAAGGGAATAAAACTAATAATGGTTCAGAAATTCATTTCATATCAAAAGTAGGTAAACTCATTTTTATACCCAGCATATAAAGTGGCCAAAGAGTTTATTGGGATTAGGGTATTAAGCTTTATTTTGTAATAACAAGTATCATTTGAGTAAACAAATACATCAGATGAGCTATATTCCTTAAAGATGTTCAATGACTTTTAAAAAATCTCTAAATAGGTCTGACAAAGAGAAGACTGTGCCTTAGCTACAGAACATTTCAAATGATAAAATCTTTTACCTATTGCATACTTTAGGGAAGTTATCTATTACTCATTTGATAATCCTAAATCAGACATTGCCATGAATTCTTCACTCTAAGGAATTGACCAAATTGTTACTTAATTAAAGTGAGATTTTTCCCTTCGTAAAGGGTAACATAAAGTCCTCGCTTTAATTTAGGGTGGGAAGGTGAGTTTTTTTTTTGCTCTGATTTCCATTTCACAGCAAAGCAATCCGGCGGACCTGGTTGGGTGCGATCGATGGCTTGTTACTTGGCCATTGGCAAAATCCAATTGAATTTGTATTGAACGGCTAAATTGAAAATGCAACTGAAAAGCATATTTCACTTATCACTTTTCACACAAAACACAGCGAAAGGGTGCCGAGGTGCCAAGGGCCGATAGCCGGAATGATGAGGGAGGAGGCGAGAGGCGGTAGAACAAAGCATGAACGGAAGGGGGCAAATGAATGAAATGAAATTGTAAGCGCAAAAGTAAAACACAACAACAAGAAGTCAGTCAGTCAGTTGGCTTGAGCGGGAAATAATATGCAACTATGTATGTATGTTTTTGTATGTGTGTGTGCACATATGTGGGGAGTAGATGAGTGTGTGTATGTGGGTGAACCGGTAACAGGAGAGAAAGGGAGCAAAGAGAGAGTGCCTGGCACTGCGGGCAGTGCATTGTTGTTTTAATTAAAAACAAACCTCCGAGTTGTTGCTCCGACAGAAAAAAAATAACAAACTAAGCGAGCAACCTGAAAGGACAAAATGCTACCAGGAGAACCAAAGAGTGGGAGAGAGACAAACACAGAAAGAGAGAGAGAGAGAGTGCGGAAAGTAGAAAGTGTTGAATATTTAGTGCACAGTATGAACAAAAAAAAAAAAACACAAAAAACAAAACAGAAAAGTAAAAAATAGAGGCTACAAAAAAATGTTGCACAAAAACGTTCATAGAAAGGGGAAAACAAATAGACAGACAGAAACTAACACACACAGTGAGAAAGGGAGGGACATAGAGAGAGAGATAGAGAGAGTAGGAAATGTGAGACTGGAAATAGCTTTGCGAGAGTCCTTTGAGTTCTTTTCCAAGTTATGTATATTTATAAGTTAAGAATTTAAGGGACACTTATTTCTAGCTTAGCAATAAATCAACAAAATTATAATACTTTAAGTTTTTCAATTCTCAATATTTTTACAAATTTTTGCATTTAAAAGTAACTTTGTTTTGTGAAAAGCACTTAGCTTAATTAGTTGCCTCAAGTGCTCGAAATGAAGTAGCAGTCTTAATAATGACAAAGGCATTACTCACTCATCTAAGCCAAATGTAGGTCATTGTGTTTGTATTAACGAGAGTTTTAGCTCATTTTGTTTAGGGCTAAAAGCTTCCTTTTGAGCGACATTTTATGGCCTATCTTCGATAATTGTAGGAGTAACCCTCCTACTCATATATGCACATGTGTATGTGTGTGCGAGTGTGTGTGGATGTTAGCTAATAGTAACCTTAATGCTGTGGCGCTCTGTAAATGAAAGGGTAAGGACACGGATACACCTCCGCACCTTTAGCTATGTATGTATGTATGTATGTATATACCATGAAGACACAAAAGCCACACCTAATGGCAATTTAAATGTACGCACGTAATGCACTCACTTGCCGACACACACATACATACATACATATGTACAAAACGAAAATCAAATACAATAATATAGAAAACAAATAAAATTGTAGCATTTTCTTTTTTCTATTGCCGTTTTGTTTTCAACCACAAATGCAATTTACAGCACAACAATCAGAGTGGGGCAAACGCAGCAAAATGCAGCTAAAGAACAAACTAATAAAAACACACAACCAACTTGTTGGTCAACAGCAACAACAACACTAACAACAAACAAACAAAAGCAACTATTTCGCCAACAGCAATAAAAAGCTGCTCGACCTGCAACTGCATTAACTGACCAGGACTGACGAGGACCAGGACCAGGCGAAGGCAAACCCCAACTCATACCCATTTTCCCATTACCATTTCCGTTACCATTCTCATTCCCATTGCCATAGTTCTCAGGCACACACACAAAACGCATACATACAATTAGACACACACACCACACCACACACACGCACACACTTTGAAGCCAGAGAGAGTAACACAGCATTGCAGCCTTTCACTTTATTTGCGGCCATTTCCTCGTTGATTGAGGTTCAGCGTTATTTTTTGGGTTTGCGTTTTAAATTAAATTTACCAAAAACGGTGTGCGGTTGTGTGTGTGTGTGTGTGCTTGTGTGTGTGGGTCTGTGGGTGTGTGTTTCCATCACTATAAATTACTGAATAAATGTTTTTATAAGTATGTACTCCCTATTTGTGTTTTCCAGCTCACTCAGGTGTAATGAATAAATTAAAATGCATATTTAAGCCATGATGAATGGTCAAAATGACGCGAGGGATTTGTTTGGGCCATTCATCTAATTTTAAGTTATGTAGTTTGTTACTTGGCTATTCGCCTTTTGTAATTGCAGTCATTTTTATAGTCCTTGCCAAGTATAAAAATTAAAGTTTTTGAATCAAAATTAAACAATTTTACAATTAGTGAAGGATATCCCAAGTCGATGCTGGATTTCTGTACTCCAAAAAGAGAAAGTTTGGAGAGTGATTAGTATAGTCATATTGAAATAAATGACTCAATTGTGTTGAAAGTTTCATGACTTTATACAGGACACGTGTAATGTGTTTAAGGGTAATTCAAAGTCGGTGTCTCAATTGAGATAAAAACTAATTTGCGTCTTTCTGTTATGTGCGCTGTTAGTTAACATAACTACGCTCAGTAATAAAAAAAAATATATTTTGGTGATCTCATAGTATCTGAGCTTTTTTTGCGAAGCTTTTGTATGTAGAGTCCGCAAACAAACAATATATAGATAAGATACAATAGATAAACAATATAATAACAAATGCTTTATTAATACAAGTATGTGTTTATGAGTATCTTAAAAAGACTTGAAGTTCTTATCACAAGAATTGTGTAGACGCTTTTATAAAGATCTAAAATAGTTTATAGCGCTCTCTAGTTGGATAAGTCGGTGAATTTAAACTTGAGCGGAATATTGGGTACATTGATGATAGCAGAACGGAAAGCATTTTCAGCGGGATAGTTAAACTCGATTTTGAAATTGCGTATTAAACGGGCTAGACCCAATTCCAGTTCCATGTCGACAATACGTTTGCCCACACACATGCGAGGTCCAAAACCAAATGGTAGGAATACAAATGGATTTGTCAATTTTAGGCTATTCGCTTGACTTTTCGTCTCCGTGTTGCGCATCCAACGTTCTGGTAGAAACTCTGAGGATCGTGGGAAATATTCATCGCTCTTGAGGGAGCCCAATGGAATCATGGATATAAATGTATTTGCTGGCACTCTATAGCCACTGAGCACACAATCCTTTTCCGTTACACGGCTATTGCCGACAATCAACGGATAGACACGTTGTGACTCTTTGACACAGGCACGCAAATATGGTACATTCTTCATGGAGGCCTCTGTGAATTCGGAATCCTTATTGGGCAGCACTTCTCGTACTTCCTCCCGCAGTTTCTCCTGTTTCTCCGGGTTGAGGGCAAGACACAGAAGGGCAGCGGTAAATGTGCTCGAGGTCTGCAAAGACAAAAGAAAAAGCTCACTAAAATCGAATACTTGTGGAAAAAGTAAATAAACACTCACCGTATCGACACCAGCCATAAGCATATCCATTGCCATTATGGTGGCAACTTTCTTATCTATCTTCAGTAGCTTTTCCAGTACACTTTGCTCACTCTCGGGCTTCACTATACCTTGTTTGGACTCTTCTTCTAATCGGCCAACGGACTCTTCTACGTATGCCAAAGTTATGTCTCTTATGTTATCAAATGCCTTCATTAACTGCTTTAGTTTTGGCGTATTCACATAACGCCAAAGCGAGGGCTTTACCTCCAGATCGGCTGTTATATCAAAAAAGTCATCCAGACTCTTGAAGAGCAGCAATACTTGTTCGTCGGTGCATGATCCCTTTAGTAGACCCAGTTGTTTGTCCAAAGCTACCACAGACACCGACTCCAGAGTCCAGCGATTGATGTGTTCTATGAAGTTATCGGGAGCCTCCAATGTCTGAGCATCTCGTATATCCTTGATACTAGAAAAAAAAAACAGATAGATTGAGAATTTTTGCGTGTTGCCAAAATTTTGACAAATTTCTTACAGCTGCACAAACTCTTGATTCACCAGAGACATCTTTTTGTAGTATAGTCGAACATTTTTCGGTTGCATTAGCACTGGATTCACTATGGATCGAAAATCTCCCCAGGTCTTTCCTTGTGTCGGTATTAGGCCTTCTATGCCCTGAAAGAATTCTTTGCTATGCTCTTCACGATGATAACGTAAAGTTTCACTGCCTGGACGATTTGGCCAGACGCCTTCATGTCGAAAGACAACCTCAAAGTCTTTGGGATTGTGTGTGGTCAGTATGGCGCGACGTCCGAATAGGGCTGGCATATAAAAGATATCACCATAATCCTCACGCATGCTCATTATCCGGTCGTCTAGATCTTTGTTTTTGTATTTTCCACCAGGTAAAGCTATCTTACGGATTAAGTCAATCGAGCCTACACGAGGAACCTCTTCGAAAGGGCGTGCCTTTTGCCATTCTTCATCATCTCTGGCTGGGGCAGCTGCTGCATTTGTTTGCCAACGCTAAAATTATTTACAAATTCCACATGTTGGTATTGCAATTTCTTATCTTTTGTGATCATATCAAACATGTACTCACTTTTGCCTGACAAGCTGTCAGGGTCGAGGTGATCTTCTGTCCCTGAAATAAGGGGAGAGCTCGAGCCAACTTCAACATTTCAGCCATAGTGTCTAACTTATACTGGTCAATAATCGCTAGTATTCTATTAATATAACATTCAAAATTTTCTAAAGCTTTTCATGTGCGTTTGTCCAGATGATAAGCGTGCCAAAACAAAATTCTGAAAGCTCTCCAAAAGCAACAAACAAATCTATATGTATATTAATTATTTGCGCATATTTGATGAGCAACAAATTCAATGTTGTGCTCGTGCGTGCCCCAAAACTGAAATATCATTCCCATTGCCCCCTTTAATGCCACCTCAGATGAAATTGAAGTGTATGTACACCTGTTTTCGTTTTTCATTAGCCTGATGCAATTTTATTCATAATTCTGGAAATAATTTGTCGGTACCTTTTTCTAATCAGTCAAACAATTAAGCTTTGTTATAGTTAATGTTCTATTATGATAAGATATTGTTTTTTTCTTTTTATAAAATCTACTTTTACTAGGAAACCTTTATTGAACCTTTTAGAAAAGCAGTTTGCGATTTAGTTATCAGCTGTTAGATAGTTAATTCAACACGCCAAATACAAGTTCAGAGCATTATTAGAAGGTCATATTTTCCATTAATTTTGAGCGAACAAAAAATTACATTTATGAAACTGTTTCTAAGCAAAATTAATTTGGTTCTGCTGAAATACCATCAAATATTCCTAAAATGAAGATCTCTCTATAGATCTCTATATCACCTTTTACATATACAAAAAATTTGAAGAATATCAATTAAGGGATTAGAGATAGGGCATTAGAAATCTGTCGTAGTTCTATAAGTTTCTCTGGTCTCGTACCAGTTTATTTTTGTCAAGTTTGCCTACTTGTAAGACAAATCATTGTTGATATATACAAATTACAATTTTCTGCTAATAATCGGTCCACTTTAAGTAAAATTCTTGTTTCACTAAACTTAACTTAACTTAACTTAACTAACAGTTACTTACAGATATTTATAAAGATATAAACAAGTTGATCAAAGCTCAAAGATAATTTAAAGATAAAGAGAATAAATTAGCATTTCCTGATTAAATAATATAGGTTGTCTTTAAATTATCTATAGGTATCTTAAAAAAAGATAACTAAAAATACGCTGTTGAGAAGATTTGTTGTTAAAATTCTTGCTTTTTAAAGTCAGCTTTTTGTTATAAATACAGAATTTGTACCCAACAAATTTTATATTTTTTGCTGTATGAAAAGATTGATAGAGAATTGTGGAAAACTCTATGGGGGAAAGAGGAATATGACCTCGAGCTATGAAGTGAAAAACCAAAATGAAGCTCATTAAAAAGCCAAATATGGCCAACATCTTTTAGCAATTTTTTGGCTCAACCTCGACCTCATCAATAGCAAAAGCAGTTGCGCCCAAGTTGTCTAGCTGAGATTGCTTTGTGGCCGATAATGCGGCACGTAAAGGCAATTCAGCAAATGATGCAAGAGACCGAGCCGGAACCAGAGGCAAAGACAGACGGAGACGGACGTAGCACGTTGTCTGCAACAAATTCATCTTTTGGTAGAAGACGTTTGACCAAGAAAAGCCGTAAGCTCGTAAGTCATTTAACATTTTGAGGTATTTAATGAGCCAAAAACTTTTTGGCCGCACATAAATTAAAAGTCGACTAGCCCAAAACTGAAATGTAGGCATCATGAGAGGCCATAATGGGGAGGGGGTTTTGGGAGGAGCAATTGGTCAGGTGTTGTGGACTGACCAGGGTATGGCTCTATTAGCATGCCCATTAAAATTAGACAAATGGTTGCCATTGCCGTTTCGCATATCCGCAACTTTTGCTGGTCCTGCAGATTTATGACTACATATAGAACGTATGTATATGTGTACGTATAGGAAGTAGAGCGGAAGGACTTAGCCTTAGCATCAGCAAAAGCATTTGGGTTAGCTTTGGCATTGGCATCGACATCGGCTTGAATTTTTGGTTTGGCTTTTTGGCGCAATCACATACGCCACACTCGGGCCACTTGAGAAATGTGATGCGGCCATTTGTTATGATAAATGATTTTGTTTCCAGTTTATGGCGGATTCAAACACGAGCTCGTCCATTCGAATGTGTGTGAAGGTCACTCAAGGTCAGCTGCGCGTAATTGGCAATTGCTGGATCTTGCCGAGAATACTTAAACCCCACCCCAGTCCCTCCTTTTTCATCCTCTTGTTAATCTTAAAGCCTTTAAAACATTCTTGGTTCTATGTGTATTTTTTTTTTTGAAACTGGCTCTTTTCATTTGTATTGCTCGAATGGAAAGGATTTGACGGTAAGTCGCTTCTATTTGGCATTTCGTTTCTTTTTTTTTTTTTTTTTTTTTTGCGAGCCAAGCCTTTGGCAAATTTAACCCTTCACTTCATTAAACGTATTTTACCAATACCCCAGGGCACACAAATCACTTTGCCTCAGATATACACAAAGGCTTCACTGCCACAAAGAAAGGATGAATGGGCGTTGGGTAGGTGTGGCCATAGAAATTTGACATACAGTCAAACAAAAGCCTAATCGTGCATCTGACCCCCTTCCCACTAACTTTTGTGGCAATGTATTTGTATCTACATATATCTATGTATGTATGTACATATATATCTGTATTTGTATCCGGAAACGCCTTTGCCATGGCTGCAGAACTGTTACTTTCTGTTGCTGCTGCCGCCTTTTAGTTTGTAATCCATCAAGCGGCTTCGGTTTGGATTCGGTCTACTGTCAAAAGTGGCTAAGAGTGAGTAAGGGCTTTGAAAATGGCAAGGGTGAGATACAAAAAGGAAATACACACAAAAACCTGGCCAACAAATTGTTTGACTCGGCAAAGGCGTCGCTTAGCAGGGCACAAATGGACAATTACATTCCCTTTTCAAAGTAAGAAATTTTCTCTAGTTTACACAAATTTGCAACTACGCCCATGCTTCACTGTCAGAAATAAAGACATTTCCTGTTGTTAATGTTGGTTGTTAGTGTGGCCATTTAAGCAGTTAGTCAGTTCTTCTCATCTCTTTGTCTTCACTGAGTCTATAAGTCATTTGAGTTGTCATTTCATATAGATTTTGCTTTGTTTTTCGTTTGTTTTGTTGAGCGAAATTGAATTATAGTATACTTTAAGGCTGATGGTCTTAATTGTTGCTGCTGCTCCTGACAGGTTGACATTGTCCTATGCTAAAGAGAACCTATTTAATTAATAGATTTCACATTAAATACTTTTGGTATTTGTTAGCTGCATTTGAGTCTGACTCAGTTTCTTGAGCATTATTTGACTTCTCTTTTATGGCATGTCAGTCCAAGCACTGACTCACGGTGTCAGTAGCCCTTCAGTTAGCCATGGGGTCTGATCTTCGTGTGCAGTTTTAAAGTTTTCTGCGTAGCTGCAGATGCTATTTTTGCCCGTCAATCTCAATGCCACACGCACACGACTTGGCCACAAACTTTGTTATTTTCCCATGACTGGCAGGGCAAAACCAGAATCCATACTCCATTTGCAGTTTCCCAGAAGCAAGAGCTGAAGCTAAAGGAAAAATAGTGGCTGGCAGTGGTGGCAAAAGTATTTTCTTGCCCACTATTCGCAATTCGCAACTTTTCTCATTTGTGTGTGTGTGTGTGGTTGTTTGTGCATGGTGCAAGTTGATTTCTTCTGCTTCTGCACTCTCTGCTCTACTGGCAGATGCATTCCACACACACACGCAAAGACACAAAGACACAAACACAAACAAAAATGATGTCCAACTGTAGAACTATCTTCCGATTGCCTGCTGGCCGGCCTTCTGGCCTCTAATGGGACAAGCACGAAACTAATCCGCAACATGGCGACAAGAAAATTGAATTCTTACAACTGTCAAATTGAATCTGCCGCAGTCCTTGCCTTCCCTTTCTCTCTCCGATCTTCAGCATCTTATAGTTACTTTGTTTTAGCAGCGTCCGGAATCAACTGCACGTGACAGGGCTAAAAAGTGTCGAGGCGTCAAAAACTAAACGGAGAACCCGTCATCACCATCATCATCGACATCTAGTCGACCCGTTGTTGTTTGTGTTGCCTTCCTGGAATTTACGCCATTGTAAATTTCATTTATTGACTTTCTTTGACATCATCGACGCTCGACGGGCTCATGATAATGACAGACTTCATCGATTACGCGATTATGTCACTTTAGAATTTTTTTTTTTTTAAATTTTTGTCATTTCAGTCAAGCCAAAAGCTTTTAGCCAAGCCTGTGCCTCCGTCCTCCATCCATCCCAAATCCAATCCGGCCCTTCTAATATCATGCCCTTTTTTACGAATGAAATTGCTTTGCTCCAAGTGTAATATCACTTAAGCTTTTAAGCAGTCAAACCAAGAGTACTCCCAAAAACCTCCACGTCAACTGCGACTCCGATGTCGACTAACTGGTTCAATTGCCGCACTTTCAACAAAACAGACACAAACACAGAGCGAGATGACTGAGAGGGGCGAGAGAGTCCGGAAAATAAGTCTCTAATGTGTTTAGCTGTTTAGTGCTAAAAGGATTTTGCAGTTCAATTGCACCAGTCACCAGCAAAACAACGAATAATTGAATAAAATACAACAATACATTTCATTTTGGCAAATATGTATATACATATATACTGCATGGTCACCGAAGCCAAAAAGAGAATCGACGACAGGTAAAATTGCTTTGTATTTGTCATGTCAGTGGCGTTTCAACCAGTGTAGGGATCATAACCCTTGAGATATAAATCATTTTTCCACCAATTGTTTTAATTTCATTAGATTTTTCCCTTTTCCCTTCAGTCAACTGATAACTGTTTTATTGTGGCTTATGACCGTGTGATAAAGGTTGAATCTCTCTATATATCTTGGCAATAAAAATATTTCCCATGACTCTATAGGTTACTTTATACCAAATTTGAATGGGAGTTGAAACATAATTGTATAACAATCCCAAGAGGTAGCAATCCTCCTCACTTAAGTTAACAAAAGGATGTTAGAAAAACCATAAGACCCCTTCTTGGCCCCCGCTCCTGTACAATTGTAAATAAGCAATCAACGGAAAATTAGTCGAAAAATACTTAAAGATACTTTTTGGCAAAAGCTTTCTCTAATGGCACAGTAAATGGATGTCAAATACAAATTATGGATAAGTTTTTGGCCGAGGTAATGGAGGGTAAATGCAGTCGTGTAAATTTATGTTACAAAATGCAGGTAAACAATAAAATAACGAGATGTCTGTGCAAGCAAATTGCATAAAAGCAAGGCAGAACAAGAGCAGCCCCATAACTATGTACGTGCCAAAGTCAAGAAGGGAAATGTCTTGCGCTTCCCTGGTCCTGGCCTGGCTAACAAACGAGGCACACACACACACACAGGTACACAGACAAATACACACATAGAAGGAGAGTAAAAAATGCAGGCAGACAGCTAACAAGGCATCTGGGAACCAGGTACGGCAAGTAGACAGTTTGCCCCTAAGTAGGAAACGATAGTGGGGGAAGTGTGGAGGGCTTGAAATTTGGCGCATGTTAGCATATTTGTTTGCCTGTTTGTTGTTGTTGTTGTTGCTTCTTCTGTTAGCTGGTTGAGGTGCCCAGCATACAAAACGAAAGGTTCAATTGGAATACAACCAGAGTCAACGACTTGCAGACAATACAAATAAATAAATATTCGTTTGACATTTCAAATACGCCAAATGTACGATTTGATGGCATAAAAAAGTCAGCAACGAAAGAAAATCAACATTTTTTGCAAACCATCAAAAACGATGATTTGATACAGAAGCATTGTCTAGAGATTTAATGGCAACGAAATTTAAATCAGGAGCTACTTACTAATTTAATATTTGTAAGAATATACAAATATTACACATACGCCATGTTAACTAAGACCCATAAATTACAATGATATCTCTTGCTGTGTTTCAAATTTAAAACCAAACCACAAAGAACGAAACCTTATGGCTTCATTTTTGTTAATCCGAAATCCTATTATGACTACTGTTTATGTAATTATTATATAATACCGCCAACCACAAAATAATTACATTAGATTACACAAAGCCTTATTAATTTATCTCAATTCATATAAAGGTAAACATTTTTACAACATTTAAATTGCTTTTATGAATCATTTTAATTAAAATTGTATTTCTCTAGCACAAACAAAATGTGTGGGAAATATGCCACATTATTATTGAGCAATTTGTAATGTTTGCTTTGTAATTAATAACTTAATTCTTTGGCAAAATTTTATTTACATAGGTAAAGACTCTGCTCACTCCCCAAAAAGTGGGGTGGTTTTTCCAATTTCAATCAAATAAAAAGGTTTTAGTTTTTTATTTTACAAAGAAAAGTAAAGTCTTTTAATTGCAAAAATTTAAATTAAATGCCAAATTTTTCAGTAAAAAACAAATTGAGAAATTTTGCATATATCAAAGCTAGTCAGTTAAACATTTGTAATTGATTGATTTAAAATTTTGCTCGATTTTTCAATTAGGTTAGCTGAAATTATTTGCTTTTAATACAATTTTCCGTGACATATTTCATTTGTGCCTTGTCCAACTATTTCGAGTTCATTAGGTAATCTCATTCCAGCCATGCATGTTTCATTTAAAGCTTAAATCGAAATGCTGCGTGACTTAATTAAATTGCAATGCTATCGAACCGAATCCCTACATCGACCCATACTCCAAATGCTACACTCTCTGCCCCTGCTCCTGCCCCAGCCGCATCCCAAACCAGTCAATGCCCATGACAATAACAATTTAGATAAACAATGGAAGCGGCATGTGGCACGTGATATGCAAACGTGTGTAATTAGCCTTTTGAAATAGATACATGCTACTTCGATACACAAACTCCCTCCATCCTTCACAAACTCTCTCTTTCTCTGTTAGGGCCTAATCACCGAATGCAGCTGATGAGTTTAGGCCTAAATGTTACACGCGCCAATTCCAATTGCCCTGCGTGGATGGCGCTAATTTAAATGAGTTGTTGTTGTTGTTGTTGTTGCTGGTACTTTTGTCTGCTTGGCGCCAGATCCTGTCAGCAAATAGCATATGGTATAATTATCGGTTTAATGCAACTATCGGGATGGCATAGCACAAATGACAGCGATTTCTTGCTGAAATGTCTTCATTGTCGAGGCCATCAAAGAGACTGGCAAATGGCATTACCAATGACATTTGAGACACACATCCCATACACACATACACACACACACACACAAATCCGCACATATGAAGACGAAAGGATAACGCGCTGTGGGAGTGTGACTAATGTTGACTTGATGATGATTAAGTTGTTGTCTCTGTCCCATTGCGTGTTCGTGTTGATTGAGTGCAAATGCTGAGGCAACTATTGAGAGAAACGAGTCAGCAATTGAGTCTCAAATCCCAGTCCCATTGCCATCTCTATAACTCTTCCTCTCTGTATTATCCTTTTGGTCCCCAACGCATTTGCCACAGTTGCTAGTCAGCCCACGCACGTGATTCAATTAGAAGGCTGGGCCAAGTCAAAAGAAAAATTAACTTAAATAAGTACAGATACTTTTCATAATACTTTTCTTTTGCGCCAATAATCAGTCACAGTTCCTGCGGGAAATGTCACGGCAGCTTTTAATTATGTTGATAATTAGTTGAGGACGTGATGGCTTTGAAGTACGAATCGGCTGACTACTGGGCATTGATCTTATATACATGATTGTGGCGTTGACATTTTTGCAATTTTGTAGAAGGTACAGAAGAAGGTACATACATACATATATCCATAGAACAAGAAGAAACAAAATTGCATTTTTCGGAGCAGCCATTGCTTAGTGGTGAGTTGGCATAAGCCTTAGCCTGAACTGCCAATCACGGTCAGAGTTCAGAGACAGAGAGAGAGAGAGAAAAAGAGCGACAGGGACGATAACAAGATGTCCTTTTCTGGGAACAGAAAGGACCACCAGTAGCAGCAGCAGCGTCATCCTTCAGCATGCTTACAGAGTGACAAACACAAACTGTGGGATAAATCTTTTACCAAACAGGCAACATTCTCGTTTTCCCACTGACAGCAGCAATTTGAGTTTCGGATTCATGTTAAAGGCATTGGGATCAATGTGAACATCTCTGATGCTTGAGCCATGTCTATCGTACGTGTCAATGCGTCTTTTGAATGCTCAATTAAGTTTTCAACGGATTTAGAATGGATCGGTAGCCAAACCACTACCAACCCAGGAGAACAGTCAGCGAAATTGAATTGTAATTGGTCTTCTTTTGCATTGACGCCACCGCCACTTGGCGCCTTCGGTCCGAGCAAGTTTATTGGCAAATGGCTAAGTTCATGAATAATTCACTTGGCCCTACGATTTGATTGTTGCCAGTCAATGTATTGATATGTCGGCGCCGGGTGTAATTGCAAAGTGAACGATCAAAAATATTGCCAGAGATTCCTATATAAGTCATGTTTACAAAACTCTTGCAAGGTGGCGGCCCTGATTGATGAATTGAAGTTAATGAAAGTTTATTGAGCGTACACGGCAGGTCTGCCTGGGTTGAATGAATGACTGGCTGGCTGGCCGACAGACCAACCGACTGACGGATTGTTTGGACGGCCACTTTGCAGAACCTAATGAATTTTGCCAGTTGAGCGGAAATGGTACAAAACGCTCAAAGGCTTACATTGCCATTGTGCTTCAGAGTTTGATTTAAGTCATGGGTGTAGCAAAAGGAACTAAATTTTTATACCACATATATACTCTTGAACTTAAAAAGTGTCTAGACTGCAAGTTTTAATGCATTTTTGTCTTAAATTCAAAGTATTCTCTATGGAAATGTCTTTCATTCAATTCATCAATAAGTTTTCTGTGGAAATTTGTGCTTTAAATGAGACAAATATACCTTAAGAGGCAAGAAATGGGAAAATTCTTAATAGAAAAGTATTAAGTATCAAACTCTTTAAAGTTTAAATACTTTACTTATCAGATGACTTGAAAAATAATTGTCTGAAATTGTTAATGAGTAGTTTATTCAAGAGAACCCTTTTTGAGAAAAAAAGGTAAGCCCTTGCCTTGGTATAAGTGTGCCAATGTTTGTGTGTGTTTGTTTGCCTGTGAGTGTAGCTAAAGGGGTTGCCATTGCTTTTGGTCTGTTAATGTAACATTTTACTTTCCATTTGCTTACTCTTTGAGGGCTTTTGCCATTCTGATTATTGCCTCATTGTCTTCTGCTATTTGCTTTTCTTTGTTTAAAGTTGGTCTTTTCTTTTCTATTTTCTCATTTGCCCTATTTCCCATTTCCCATTTTTCTTATATATATTTTTTTGTCTCTCTCTGCTGCTATTTGTATTACATTTGTGATCTTAACAAACAAATTTACATGCAAATAACTTTTTCAACTTTGGCAATTCACACCCACATAGACACACACACACACACACGTGTCGCTTCAATTGGCACTTATCAGCTCATCGATGAGGTTGGAAAAACTTTTCTATTTTCGTTTTTTTTTTTTTTTTTTTGGGCAAAAACTTTGGCATTTGTTGTTTGTTTATTTTTTTTTGTTGCCCAAGTATTTTCATTGAAATCGCACAAATCGGCAACATTAATCTGTGATTTAAATGCCATCACATTAATTTTGCCTAAGCCTCGGTTCGGAAATCCTTTAATAGTCGTAAAGCGGCGACACCTCCCAGCCTCATTGCCCCCACTTCGGTAGCTTCCACCATGGCCCCCATTTACCTCCATGTCCCAATGTCCTCATGTATCACATTTGAGTAATGTCAACATCAAATCTCCCACATAACGCATACGCCGCATTGCACACACACACACACACAGCCACAATCCGCCGCCTGTACACGGTGGGTAAATGTCTGGAGGCGATGAGTTGAGGGCAGTTTGAGGTGGTTATAATCATAAATTACAGACAGGACCGCATGCGGTGTCCTTTTGCAGTCGTTAAATGCCATGAAAACCAAAATCTCAATGACAAGCAAGAGTGCGGGTGCGACCAAGAGTGTAAGAGAGACAGAGAGAGAGAGAGAGAGAAATCCCTTTGATGCACTGCGTGGACTTAACATGAATTATTTGCATTGCGGTTGAAATTCTGGTTTCTGGTTTCAGATTGCAAGCATCAACCCTTCATCCAGTTTACTGGCTTCTGGTTCCAGGTGCGGAGCAAGTCATGCATTGACCTTTGGCCCGCAGGCGTCTGCACAAAACGGATATACTTTAATTGATTTGCTCGGCCAGCCAAATGCACTTCTCCATCTGTCAGCTGGTTAATTTAAATGCATTTCGCTTGAGGATTTTGCTTAAAACTTTATAATGCATAAGCTGCTTTAAAATTTTACAAACTGACAAACAAAAATCCTTTCCATAACTTCACTAGGGGGAAAATTTCATTTTTTAATATTTGTTTTGTCATGCCACTGCTGATTAAGCGACAAGTTTTCATTTATACTAAGCCTTTTCGTTTGTATAAGCCTCGTTTCTCTCCCTTGTCTCTCTCTCTCTCTCTCTCGAAACGTGTGGCATACAATTTGAGTTGCATTTTCAGTTTAAGTTGTTGCATGCTGTGACGCAACTTGCCTCACAGTTTTTCTGTTTGTTAATTTTGATTTGTTGGCTGCACTTTAACATTACTTCATTCCCTGCCCGACCCTGCAGCCCTTCCAACGCTTCCCTTTGGCAATTGCCTTAGCCCAAATAAGCCAAAAGGAAATTGATTTTGCCAAACGACCGCTGTTTGCCAACCAATTTCGTTTGCCTTTGTTTCTTTTGTGTTCCGCTTTGCAAGTAAATATGCGTTTTTTGGCAAATATTTTAGCTTGCTGAGTGTTTTGTGTTTTTCTTCTCATTTTTATATTTGTTATTATTTTCTTTAAATGCTGTTGCCTGGTGTTGGCTTTTTTTGTTCCCATGCAGAGAGTAAAATATTTGTTTTTAATTCCGGTTACTTGCAGTATGACATTTTAATAAAGTAAACAAACATCAATGTACCAACAATTGCCATATAAATTTTCATACTCGTCGACAAGAAATCCTTCGAGCGCTACTTCATATACATATGTGTATTTCATTGGGTTTTGGCTTATATGTATATTGTTAAGCCTTTTTTCCCGAAGGCTTTGAATATTTCAAAAACAAAATAAAACCAACTTTAACAAAGAATTTTTAAAAAGAAATGATTAAAAAAATGCAAGCTTAATTTAACTAAAATAGCATTCATAGAATAAATTTCATTTATTTAGGTTTGGTTTTTCTTTTGCTTTCAGTTAGATTTTAGTTCAATTAGTTTTAATAATCTAATGAATAAAGAAATAAAATTTGCATTGCAAATATTAATTTTCCTTTTGCCAATTTTACTGGCAGGCATATCGTTTAATTTGATTTTAAAATTCATGAATGTCATTTTAAAATCTCAAACAGTCTGATCTGTAGAGGTGTGTGCTTCTGTGTGTGTGAGTGCTTATGTGTGTATTTGGCCAACCGGAAATGGCAAAAACAGGAAACCTCATGAATTAATGCCGCACATTCGGTTATACGCCATGTGATATGTTGCCATTTGATTTATGTATGAAAATTATTGGTACTCATTAAATATTGCGAAGGTGTCAATTGATTTTACCCACATCTGTATGCTCATTCAGCCAATTGTTGCTCATTAACAAACAATGATAATATAAATTAAGAAACAGTAGTATGAAAACAGAGAGAATAATAATTCTATTTGCTTAAGAATGTTTCATGTAAATGCTCTTGCAAATACTTGATAAGCATATTTCCACCTGTTAAATGAAAATTCATTTATAAGTTACCACTACTTACTTAAGTTTTGTTAAGAAAGTCTCAACATAATTTTGCATTAAAAAATATATTTAAAGGTCTTGTGTGGGTTTTTCTTTCTGGACTTTCAATTAATTTATTTTTTAACTATACCAAAGTTTAATACTTTTTATCTGGCACTATACTCTAGCTGGCATGGCCTGTTGCTAATTGTAATACTTGTTATAAAAACCAAAAATACATACTTATTTTCTGTAAATAGTCCAAAATCCAAGGGTTTGATAGGTTTCCTAAAAAGCAAGGGTTTGAAAAAGAAGTAGAGGAAAGTAGGAAAAGTTTTCGAATAAGGAGCGAGAAAGGAAGAACGGGCCATATATCTCGTTCTATAGTCAATAAATCTATGAAAAACTATGAAAAAAAAAAATGAAAACTCATCGATTCCCTTGAGCATTTGACATACCCGTTGAAAGAGTATATTTTGCTGCTGCTGGAGTATCATTCGAGAACGTTATACATAATACGTAGGCATCCAGTAGATTAAGTGAAAGATAATGATCATTAGGGGGGAATACATATGTGTGTGTGTGTGTGTGTGTGTGTATATTGGAGAAGGGTAGAGGAGGTCGAGGTGCCACTGCCAGTGACTGTCAACTGTCGGGTCTGTGCCGGGACTGTCCTCGTTCGCCTGTCAGTGACTTTTTAATATTTCGCTGTCGACATCTTGCCGTGCGTTTCTCCACAGACATACAACTGTGTGTGTGGGCCTTTTGTCTGTGTGCGTGTTTGTGAGTATGTGCATTTTTCATTGGTTTTTTTTGTTGTTGTTGTTGAATTTCATTAAAATTTGCGCCCATTTGCCATAATTTGTATTTGTTGCTTTCAGACGAATGACAGGCCGAGACCGCCCTTCCTCCTTCTCCTCCTCCTTCTTCTCCCCCGTTCCGACACCTTGGCTCCTGTTGGGTGGCCTGGGCCCCAGATGAGCTTGACAAGCAAATGGAAAAAATAGGAAATATATGAAAAGAGACTGCTAAAATGTGTGTGTGGGTGTGCATGTGTATGTAAATTAAAAAAAGAGAAAACAGAGTACTAGGCCAAATTGCAAACTTACTGGCAAGCCGATGTATATATACCCTTGCAATATTAAGGCCAACAAGCAAGCCTTTTTCAAAATAATGACTCAATGTTTTCAACACGAAGTAAATGTGTGTGATTATCATCATGTGGCACTTCATATACCCTCTTAGGAATAGGGTAATGGAAAAAAAGAAGAATGGAAGAGCACCTCCTGCGCTCTCTCTTTTCTCCACTGACGCACCATTTGTTGCAATCAAATGAAATGCCAGCCAGCATCAGCATTGACAAACTCGCGACAATCAGACACCACACACGACACACCAGACCAAACACACACACACACACACACACACACACACACTGTCTCTTTCTGCCACTTAGCCCTCTCGTGGCTCGTTGTCAACATTGCAACATTTATGAATGGGAAAAAAAGCAACATATTTTATTTGCATTTTTTTGTTGGCTTACTTTGGTTTTGCTCTATTAACCAAATAATCCATTTAAAGGTAAATTCATTTTACTTTGCATTTATTTTGCATGGATTGATTGTAAAATGAATTATTTAAGGAATTGAATTGAATTAAAAGGCTCAGCATATGCCATAATATTTGATTTCATTTTTTTGTGTATTCCAATTGATCTTTCTTTTGACATGTGTACTGGATTCTGTCCAAAAGTTGACCCACATCAGGAGAGTTGTGCAAGAAGTCAAAGTTTCAAGTAATTCAATTAATTAAAGTCAGTTTCATTTAACAAAATACAAAGGCAAATTAATAATAGTTCAAATCTTTTTGCCAAAATTGAAATTCCTAATGAAATGCCTTTTATTTTTGCCCAAGTTTCTCATTTCAAAGCATTTTGTTAATTGGCAAAGTCTTAGATAATTAGAGATTTGCTTTATCCATATGCTGACTTTTTTTTTAAGGCCAATCAATTTATTCCACATGACTTCAGATTGATTGATTAATGCTAATGCATTTCATATTCGTTTCAATGCAATGTTATGAAATGAAAATGAATTGCTGAAAATTAGTTAAAACGCATTTAATGTTTTCCTATATTTTGGCAGGGCAAGGCCAAAGTCTGGCAAGAGTTGCCGAATGTGTGGCAAGGGTTTTTGAAACGGAGCAACATTAATAGTTATACAACAGCTGACATATTGATAAATGAGCGCATTTTCAAAGTGCTGCTCAAACTTGATGCCGAAGACCCAATGCTGATGCTAAAGCTGAAGCTGAAGCTGCCTGGCAACGTTCAACTATTTCACTGGCAAATGGTTTCAAAAAAAAAGAAGGGGGAAATGAAATGAAGGTTGGAAAAATGACTTTAGCGGCAAGCGTGAGAATTTCGCAAAAGCTGCGTATTTTGTGTGTATATACGAGCACACACCCATACACATACACGAGTGTAAAACAAATGCTTGTACATATTTTTGCAGCTGTGATTCCATTTTAGTTGCTAGAGCCAGAGAGGGGAATGCGATGCCGCAACTTCTCCTAGCAATGAGTCAATTTTTTAACATTTATTTGACAGACATTTTTCCTTTATTTCTCTCTTGGTTTTTGTGCTGAAAAAAAGAAAAAATTTAATTAAATTGAAATTAATTTGACATGATATTGCAGGCGCCACCAGAACTATTAATAATGTTTTGCTCTCTACGCTCGGCGAATATGCAAGTTAAAGTGTGTTAGTGAGTGTTTATGTGTATTTGTGTGTGTGTGTGTGGGGGGGGTGGTGGAGTCAAGACAAATGTGAGCAAAATAAATTCTCATGTTGCGCTTTTTCGGGAGCTAGCATAGCATCAAAATTGCACAAAGCAGCGAGAGAAAACAGACAAAATCGCGATGCCTAGAAAGACATATAACACCTCCTCAAATTTCACACCCTGCGGACACACATGGATACAGTGTGCTTTCAGTGTGTGTGTGTGAAACACAACCATAAATCATTGTATACATTGCGGCGCAAAAGAAAGCAATTTCTCTGGCCAGCCAGTAAGTCAGACATTCAGTCAGTCAGTCAGTCAGTCAGTCAGTGGTTCGAGTTGTGGTGCTGCTGCGGCATATAATTAATTAAATTTCATTTTTAAGCACTCAGCCATCCGCAAAAATATCACTCATACGTGGCATACTGGCACACACAGAAATACGCACACACACACACAAAAGGCTATAAATTCAATTCGCATCGAGCAAAATGTCGTTGGCAACGATTTGCCCTTTGATAAAATGTAAAATTTTTTCGTTTAGGTAGGGCTATAAATCGCGCGAGTTGTTTCAAATTTTTCTCGACTAGAGCCGCTTGAATGCTCGCTTGACAGTTGTACAGTTCGATATGGGCGTGGCATATCATTTTAAGGTTGACTGAAGCTAAACACCAGTAAAAACAAAAGCAAATAAACATGCCAGAAACTATACTAAGCACACAGACAACAGAATACTCTATCCTTCGTATGCATTTCGATGAGTTGTAATCTACAAGCTTTTGGTTTATATACTTTTTGTTAACCGATTCGATTTTCTTAAGTTTTGGATCAAAAATTGTTTGCAATATTTATCTTTTTGAAGTTTGCAATTAATTGTTACAAAAGTCATCATAAATTGTTTTGACCCCACGCAGGGGATGTAAAAATGTACTAAAGTCAAATAAATTACAAAGCATGGACAGACAGCGAATGAATCTATGGGCTAAGACAATGTTATGTGGGGATTGGTTTCAGAGAGAAGATGAAGAATAAATAGAAATAGAATGGAAAAGGAAGCAGAATTGAAATAATATGAAGAAGAAGGAGTTGAAGAGAGAGAGGGAGAAGCAAATGAGATAAATGGTTTTTTAAATGTCCTGCACAACTAGAGATGAAATGGGGCAATCCACTGTGACTGACAACTGCCAGCGACAATGAATGGAAGCAAGACAGAAGCCAAGAGACAAGCGACAAGTTCAGCGAGGACTTTTGCCAAAGTTGAGTTAAAGTCGACTCCAAGAGTCCCGTGTGCACATCATTGGGCATTAGGTATGCATGCCATTGTGCCTGGGCTGTCGACGTTGTAGGCAAGCAATGCGTACCAGAGAGAAAGAGAGAGACAGAGTGAGTGAGAGAGAAAAGGAGACAATGACTATAAGGTCGAGCAGCGATGCGCAGAGTGCCAAATGGTAGCCGGCTTCTTTTTCTTCTTCTTTGGCTTCTCGATAATGAAGTTAAAAATTCCATACATACAAATACAGACACAGACTTCAATGTGAAAGAGAGAGAGAGAGATAGAAGGAGATGAAAGCATTGGAATTATAAGAAACTGACAGAGTAAGAGAAAGACAATGCTGCAGTTTTTGTTGCTATTGCTGGTTGTGCGGCATTTGCCTTTGGTATTTATGAGTACGTTGTCCTTGATATGCCAGCGGAATTACTAAATGTCCCTGACTTGACACTAACTCACACGTACATCATGGCGACATACAGATATTCACTCACTCACCCACTCATTCATTCATTTTGTCAATTTCTCAGTTTGCCTGCGTCTGAGCCAAAAGCTCTCTGCTTAACTCTGTCAGCAATATGTTTATAGACACGCCCTTAGCTTACCCACTGAACTGCACACGTACACCTTCTATTCTAACAAACATTCATACAAACCTACAAAACATTCACACACACATACAAACACACGCAGACTAACACACTCACACAGCTCAGTACGAGCAGCTGGAGCCGATGCGTGGCTGGAAATGCGAAACCTCGACAACTTAGCGACGGAAGAGGAAATCAAAAAGGCAATTAAGCAAAAAATTGGTGATGACGTTGGGCAAGTAAATGTAAGGGGCCTGCGCAAGTCGTACAGAGGAAAACAGATGGCCATCTTGAACATGCCGCGGACTATAGCAGCCACACTATTGAGAGAAGGCTCCATTGAAGTTGGCTGGGACGTGTGTCCGATTCGAGAGAGGCAGGCTCAAAAGAGATGCTACAAGTGCCTATGCTTCGGCCACAAAGCGGACAGTTGCACTAGCGCCAAAGATCGCACGAACTGGTGTCTTAGATGCGGCCAGACCGATCACAAGGCAGCCACATGCAACAACAACCCAGTTTGTTTTAATTGCGTAGACGCAAAACGCATGGATGCGAGCCACTACACTGGTAGTCGCCGTTGCCCAATGGTAACTACTGGTGAGCAAGCTTCCAATAAGAACTTATGAAATTTATGCAATTAAATTTAAATCACTGCTCGGCGGCGCATGACTTACTTACGCAGTCAATATTAGAACTGGAGATCGATCTGGCCATCCTGAGTGAGCCGTACAGGATGCTGTCTAGTAACTCCTGGGCTGCAGACACGACGCACAAGGCTGCGATCTGGAGTTGCGGATCAAATGGGCCGCCTATGCAGCACATTAAATCATCGAAATGCTTCGTACGTGCGCTTATTGGAGATGTGTGGGTCTACAGCTGCTACATGGCACCTAGCCTCTCATTAAACGAGTTCGAATCGGCAGTAGATCAACTCGCTATGGATGCCAGAGGCAAAAACCGGGTCATAATTGCTGGCGATTTTAATTCTTGGTCAACGGAATGGGGCAGCAGTCAGTCAAATATCAGAGGCCGCACTCTGCTGGAGGCATTAGCAGCTCTGGATCTGGTAGTGCTGAATTCTGGCTCGGAGCACACCTTCCAGAGAGCTGGCTACGGATCGGTAATTGACGTGACTTTCGCGAGCAGTCAGTTGGCCCAGCAAGCTGAATGGAGACTCTGCAGCCACTTCACAGCCAGTGATCACTTGGCCATAATGTGCAAAATCGGCAGATATCCAGCCAATAACGCAAATGCGCGGATAAATTGTAAAATGTACCGGGTGGAAACGTTCAACCCCAATGTGTTCGAGGCTTCACTACAGTTTCCCCAAATAACTGGTGACGCAAACAATTGCGCCAAAATGCTGGTAGACGCGATTTCATCAGCGTGCGATGCCAGTATGGTGACCCGTAGGGGCCACACCAAACAGAAGACAGCAGTCTATTGGTGGAATGCGACCATCGAGGAGGCGAGAAAACGGTGCCTGCAAGCCAGACGCCAATACCAAAGATCACGCGGCAGAGGTGATTTTACCAGCCTACAACTAGAGTTCCTTATCAGGAGAAGCGAACTGCGACGTGCTATTAAGGAAAGCAAAAACAAATGCTTTCTTGAACTTTGTGACGCGGCTGAAAATGACGTTTGGGGCCGGGCATACAAAGTGGCAATGAGAAAATTCAGAGCTGCTAAGCCAGCTACACCAGACGAATCTCAAATGCAGCTGATAGTGGAAACATTGTTCCCAGCCACTTCAGTAGTAGAACCAAGGTCGGCCCTACGCAGTGTAGCAACAGATGCTTGCAACATCAGTCCGGAAGAGGTGCTTCAAGTAGCTGTCGGAATGAATGACCACAAGGCTCCAGGTCCAGACTCAATACCGAATAAGGCACTCAAATTGGCTGCCCGGCTTCACCCCGCTAAATTCGCAAAGGTGTTCAATAAATGTTTGGCAGAAGGCGTGTTTCCCACCATCTGGAAACTCCAGGACCTTGTGCTACTCCCAAAGGCAAACAAGCCAGCAGAAGATCCATCTGCATATAGGCCGATCTGCCTCCTGGACTCGACAGGAAAGATGTTCGAGAAGCTAATAGCTCTTCGTGTAGAAGCAGCCATCCAACAGTCTGGCGATCTGTCTCCGATGCAGTTTGGCTTCAGAAAGGCTAGATCAACAATAGACGCCTTAACAACAGTCGTCGACGTTGCTAGCAAAGCCATCGAGGGACTACGGTGGAAAGGTGGCAGTAAAAAATATTGTCTGGTGACCACACTTGACGTCAAGAATGCGTTCAACTCGGCGAATTGGAGCAAAATTCTACATGCTTTGAGGTCATTTCAGGTTCCTGAGTATCTAATCACCTTAGTGGAGGACTATTTTAGAAACCGTATACTGCGATATAGCACACAAGGCGGCTCCAAAATGCACTTGGTACAAGGAGGTGTTCCACAGGGCTCAGTTTTGGGCCCCCTATTGTGGAACATAATGTATGATGGGGTTTTGCGGCTGTCTCTACCACCTGGCACGCAAATCATTGGCTTTGCTGACGATGTGGCGCTCACCTCGGTTGCGAAACACATCCACGAAGCAGAGGAGAAAACTGCAGAGGCGGCGAAAATGGTGAAGCAGTGGCTCGCCAATTCAGGACTCCAACTTGCAGATCACAAAACAGAGGCAGTGCTAATAAGCAGCCGGAAAACGGTCGAAAGAGCGAAAATCACACTTGAGACCTGTACGATAGAATCGGTAAGGGCAATTAAATACCTGGGAGTAATGCTGGATACGCGACTCAGCTTTAGAGAGCATCTGGATCATGCCAACATAAAAGCTGCAGACATTGGGCGAGCTATAAATCGCATCCTGCTCAACAACAGGGGCCCAAGACAAATGCAACGGCTACTGCTAGCGTCGGTACTAAGGTCGGTCATGCTATATGGTGCACCTGTATGGGCATCTGCGATGGAGCAAGCAACATATCGGCGCGGGATGGAGTCTACATATCGACTGACAGCGATTCGGGTATGCCGTGGCTTCCGAACTGTTTCGGACGAGGCGGCTTTGGTCATAGCTGGGATGACTCCAATTGATCTGCTAGCACGCGAAGCGAAGATCATGTTTATTAGGAGACAAGCCGTGGCATGGACGCAGGCGGAAAAAAGAGCAGCAAAAGCAGAGGCCAGGCAAGCGAGCATGGAGGAGTGGCAACGCAGATGGTCCACTTCTACAAAGGGTAGATGGACCCATAGGCTGATCCCCAACCTAAACGACTGGCTTTCCAGACAAAGTGGCGAGGTAACTTTTGAGTTAACACAAATTCTGAGCGGTCATGGCTGTTTCAGGTCATACCTCCACCGTTTTGGCAAAGACAGCAGCCCCGAATGCACCCTTTGTCGTAATGGCACGACCGAGGACCCGGAACACGTAGTTTTCAGCTGCCCAAGATTTTCGTCAGAGAGACTCGAACTTGAGGCCATTCTAGGACGGACACCCACAGCTGAAAACTTGGTCCCAGCAATGACTGAGAGCCAGGTGAAGTGGTCTGCGGTCTGCATATATGCAGCAAATATCATGGGCACGCTCCGCCGACTGGAACGCCTAAGAAACGCAGGAGGGGCATAATAGGCCCGTCATCGTCCTGCGAAGCAATACCCCACGGCAGTCCCGCAGGTCCCCGATGGCATCTTATTTTCTTACTTTCTTATTTTCTTGAACTATCCTTTTTCTCTTCTTTGTTGTTACCTAAATCTATCGTTAATTGATTGCTTTTTTTTTTTAAAAAAAAAAAAAAAAAAAAAAAAAAAAAAAAAACCCCCCCAAAAATTTTTTTTTTTTACGTGCAGCAATGGCCCCAAGGCGAAATTTAAATAGAAATAGCATGTTGATGTTGTTTGGAGTAGGTTCATATTTAATTTAATATGCGTGACTCTCTCATACATAAATATTTTAATTTATTTCTATGCAATTCGAGTTTCTATTTCCTATGCCAGAAAAAGCCGTCATTGACTCTTCAGAATAGTGAATAAGTTTCTGCTAATAAAGTATTAAGAGTATTAGAGACTTGACCCTATTGAATTCTCCAGGGAATGTGATCAATACCTGCATAAAAAATTAATGACTAGTAAACTTAAATTAGAACTAGTTGAAAGTATTAAATTTTATATCAATTTTAAAACCGCATTAAGTGAAAGCCATAGCAATAAAAACTTATTAAAGTAACTATCTATTAATTCTGACTGTAACTGATTCTAAACTAAATCCAATTTGTTGCGTGGGTCCTGAAATCATTTTTTTTAACAAACACCTTTTTTTTTTTTTTTTTTTTTTTTTTTTTTTGTCCACCCCCCAAAACATTTTTTTTTTTGTACATTTTTTTTTTTTTTTTTTTTTTTTTTTTTTTTTTTGGGGGATAATAAATTTTTTTTTTTTCTTTTTTTTTTTTTTTCCCTTTTAAAAAAAAAAAAAGGGGGGGGGGGGGGGGGGTTTTTTCAACCCTCGGAAGTCGAGATTCTAACAGATGCAGTTTGCTTTAGTTTTCGTGTATGTCCTTGTGCTTGCGTTTTTCCCCCTGTCTTTTTTCCCCCAACCCCCCCATTTTGTTTGGGAGGAAAAAATCAAACAAATTTTAGCTAGATAAGTAAAAAATGTCTTTCGAAACAGAGAGGGGGAGAGAGAGAAAGAGACAGAATATGAGGGCGTTAAGGGTTCTTTAAAAAGGGTTGGGAAACTCAAAAAGTGCCAACAAGTGTATGTCCAAGTGCAGATAGGAAGTCAAGTGGCCTGAAAGAGCAAGTGCTTGGTGATTAGGTGGAATGCAGGTGTGTGTGTGTGTGGTGGGCGGTGTAGGACCTGAGATGTCTTGAAAACTCTTCTACCAGTTTGTGCATGAAATCAAGCAGAATGAGAAACCAATTTGTGTGGAAATACAAAAGCTGCAAACGGATACCAATGAATTGAAATTGGCTAAAGGGTTTAGGATTTACTTTGGCTTCGATTTGTTTTGTTTAACTCATTTTTATATTCGTTTCTGGACAGTAAAGTCGGTGGAAAACATGGCGGACAGCAAAAGTTTCTGTAAGTCGTTACAAAGTCGAAAGACAATAAATTGCGTGGCAACTTTTCATTTTATTTTCATTCAATTCTCTTTCTCTTTCTTTCAGTGCGAACTTGGAAAAAGAATTTTAATTCTATTTGGGTAAACTCAAAATCCAAGTTCAGAGACATAACTAAAGCTTAGTCAAAGAAAACTACCTCAAAATTATTTAAACGGAAAAATAGTTGTGTCGAAGCGATAGACAAACAGTGTGAGAGATAGAGAGGGCGAGAGTGAGGGCCCAAAATGCAATGCATTCGGCTTTGGAGCCAAACAAATGAAGCCCCAAAGCAAAGTCGGACACAAGTATAAGCTGTAGCTCTAAAACAAATTCTGATGGTGTGCATGACCACTGAGCGTGTGTGCGACACTGTGGAAATGCACTTGAATAAACACAAAATTTTAGTTGAACGCATGCAAGACAGATTAGAGTGGGAGCATTGGTAAGCTCTCTCCCTCTCTCGCTATAGTTGAGATCCTGCTCTAGGTTTTATGTGTGGGAGTGCTGGATTTTGTTGTGTGGCAACAAAAACAATTTTTGGTATTATATGAATTCCTTTTTTTTTTGTGTTACCGAATAGAGAAAGTGGTCCAAGGAATAATTTCCGTTTCTACAATAGAAAGTACAAACAAACAAACAAATGGAAAACATTTACCCATTTCCAATTTGGCAAAACGTTTTGCATAGCATACTTTTGTGAGCTACCTCAAAGGACTGGAAAAAGTTTTTGGTTTTTATATGTGTGTGTGTGTGTGCGTGTATATTTTGTTTCCTCTTTGGAGAATGTGCTGCGGCTTATCAACATAATGGAAACTTTTTTGATCGACCAAAAGTACGGTGTCATTTTTATGGAGTTGCTGCAGCTTTGTTTTTGCGACCTTTTGGCCTAATGAAACGGAAACACGCACCGAAATTGCCTTCCACCCTCTCTGGATTGTTGTAGGCTCTGTGCGGGATTCCCAGGGTCGAGGTTGTCATGTCTTTGGTAAAACTTTTCACTCCCATATTGACATTGTCAACGCCCACGTGGGCCCACTTTCTGGTCGCATAAAACTCAATTGGGTCGTTAAAAAAAAAAAAATGGAAAATGTGATGAATAATCAAATAATTGTATTTAATGCTTGCTGAGATTTTCCAAAAATTGTTTGCTTCTTTCATTTTAGAGTTTAATTTTTCTTTTTATAGTAAAACTTAAATCTAATGTCAAATGGTGACCCATTTTTCAATTATTGCCAATAAAAGAGAAAATTGAAAATATTTTCATCTGCCAGTAGAGCGTTTCAAATTCCCAATTAGAGTCTTTTGGACACAAACTAATTTCATGCAAATTGCCAGAAAATTTTCCACTGCCAAAATACGTTTTTTTTTTTTTGCCTTTGTTTTTTTGCTTTCTGTTCTTTCAACTTTTGCGAATTTTCTTTCAAGCTCAAATGCTGTCAAAATTGTGCGTAACGTAGGTGAATTTCAAATTGAAAATTGCCCCGCATAGAAATCGAAGTTTCTACCATATGACACAATGATGGAATTTTTTGTTTTCCCCTTGTCTTTCATACACTACACTAATAAGAGGGTCTATTCGATTTGAAAGTTCTTAGAAACTATCCTGCTCCCTTTGTCCAAGGAAAGTGTGTTAAGCAATTCGTTTGCTTTTTTACTTTTACTCTGTCATTAGGGGAGATTAATGTGCTGCCGTCAACGACGTGTCATGTTCTCATGGCTCTCGTCGATGCTGTTATGCATTTGATTGGCATTTGTTTGTGCGCAAGAATCAAGTGAATGCCCAGCCCCCCGAAGCAACCAACCAACCTACCTCCCTTCCTCCCTCATCACAATCACTCATTCTCGTGAAAGCTTAAACAAATACCTGTCAAAGTCGGTAAACTGCAAAGTGGCATTGCAATTAAAGGTATTTCCCATCATCCATCTCCGGTTTAGCCATCGCATAATCTCTTCATTTTTCCGCAAGCACTCAACAGGTAAATGTCTAACGTAATTTCACTTACTGCGTGTATGTGTGTGGGTTCTGACCAGCCACAGTTAGTATTTTAATTAGCCGTAAGTTGATATCCACACAAAAAATGAAATGGCCATCATTGACAGCCTTTTGATGTGACACTTGCTACGACACGCGCCATTTGGTGAATGTCAATGTGGATGCCGTCCAGTCCCAGTCCGAGTCCCAGTCTCAGTCTCAGTCTCAGTCTATCATTCCAAGTGCTAGTGCCAATGCGTCACCGCTAAAAGCCTGGGGCCAGGAGTCATACAAACAGTCTTGGCGACACTGTCACGGGCATGTCAAGGGGGCCATCTGATATGCTGACAGTTTTTACTCGTTTTACTGAAAATATTTCGAATTTGGCCCTGGCAATGGACTAAGTGACAGCTTTACAACATTTTCAGCTATGGCTATCTATTTTTGTTCGCCCATTTAGTCAACGAGAAATGCAAAATTCGACTGATTGATCAAAGGTAAAACACTTAAGCACTTGGCTGTTTGTATTTACTTAGCCTAAACATATAAACTTATCAGATAGGAGGTCCTTTCTCTACATATTTTAGTATACATGAACTTTTTCTATCTCAATCTTCGTTGCAGCGTAGGTCACAAGCCTCCTGTGTGCAAAAGCGATTGCGATTTCCGTTGCAACCCTTGTAGGTGAAAGGTTTACATACTCCTTTGTCATGATACCATCGAGTCACGGCCTTGGTCTGATCTTTGCTGTTGCAGTAGTTGCCCTCATTGCGGCCCACATAGCAATTGACATTGTCTGCAAAATTTTGAAAAAGGCAACAATTAATTGGTTGATCGATTCAGGTCATTAAGGATGCATTAAATTTTTCTTCGTTTTTTCTACGCTCCAGCTGAACTTACATGCAATTAAAAATTATTTTTATTGCCATATGCCTCTAACATTATTGTACATCCGTTTCTATGGCAGAGAATTTCATAATTCAGTGGCCAATGGTTTTTGTCACAAGAGGGAAAAATAGAAAATGTATAAAGATTTCATGGTAAAATGGCTCAATTATATGAGGGCAGAAAATGTCTCAACTACTCAAGAATACACTGGGAAAAAATGTATTTAAAACGCAGAATGTAGCAAATAATTGAAATTGGCAAGAAATTGTCAATACCAAGCATATAAAATTGAAAGTAAAGAACATGGGAGAGAGGGAAGAAACAAGACATATTAAGAATTGTTTCTATTTTTTATTTAATTCAAAAGTTGGCAAAAAACCAACAAGAAAAAAAGGTGATGAAGAATTTTGAACTAATGTCAAATTCCACATATACTTTGGCAATGAGTTAACTTAAGGTATTTGTGGCAAAGAATTAGTTTTAGTATTGCAAGTCATTTGACTTTTCTTCGAGTGTAGGAAAGTGGAACGCTATTTAGAAAACGTTCAATCATTTGCAGGTAAGAAAAGTTTGTTTTTTTTTTTTTTAAATTTTATACTGCACTTTTTGGTCACAATTATTATTAGTTTACTGCTTCTCTAACCATAGACACACTGGATGGACCATATACTCAGATCTATATATGTATAGACATGTATGTCGTGTAATTGGGAGCACACGTGGACTTACTCAGCTCTTTGCAGCTCCCCTCAGTGGCCCCATTGCCATTGCCGTATGCCAGAGTTTCCGTCGTCTGTGTCAATAGAATGATGGACAGCAGACAGACAAATGCCGCGCTGAGGAACGTCAAATTGATTTTCAATTTCATGTTTTTCACGCGGCAGCGAATGGACGCAAAATGAAGCAGCTTCCAACAGTGGCAACAACTCTTATGGTAGGTACACACAATGTCTTTAGGCCTTTTGGCTATTTCAGAGTTGCTCTGGGTTTTTCAATCTTTAAGTATTTGCACATATGTATATATATTTCTAGCTGTTGCTGCTGCTTATGTTGTTGTTCTTATTTGTATTTTTAAGTAATCTGTGCTACTTTGACGGAAGAAACAACACTGTGGTCCATCGAACCGAGTACACTGAGTTGCTGGCGAAGCGAAGCGAAAAAAACTGAACGTTGGCCAGGGTAAAATGTTCAGTTTATATACGAAATGCCGGAAATTGTTGCCAGATTTTGTCCCGAAGAACCAGAATACAGAATAGCCGAACGTAAATTTTTTTGGTTTAATGCTCCCAAATATTGCTCACAGTGGATAGTTTAGTGCCTTTACCTGTTGTTCTTGTTGTAATTGTTTTCTCTCTTCGAAAATATTTGGTTTATTGAGCGCATGACAATTGCCTGGCATTTTCAATCTATCCAATTGTCCAATTGTCAAATCGTCCAATTGTCTCATTGCTCATTCGACCAATCGTTTTTGGCGTCCATCAGTGCTAAGTGTGGTAGTCTATTTTTGGTCACCCAAAAAGAAATTGCACTTAGTCTTATCTTGGGGCGTTTACTTTGTGCTCGTTTGCATAATTTCCAACTTATTGAATATTTTCCACATAATTAATTTTAATTATTTGTGTTTCTTCTTGAGCGTTTGAATTAATTTTCGTTTGGCAAAAGGAAAAGGGCCCAAAAGGGTCGCCAATGCAGTCACAGTCACCAGGGATCATTTCCATTGTCTCTAATTACAATGGCATTTGTTTTCCCCCCGTTTTTTCGCTGCTTTTTTTTTCGGTTTTTTTTTTTTTTTTTTGTTGGCTCTTGTCTCCACCATTTGGCAAGTGGTTTTAGCTTTTCCTTTTTGTTTTATTTTTCTTCCTTTTTTTCTTTTTGCGAGACGGGCGCAAAAATCAATCTTAATTTAAAATTCAATTTAATGCGCTGCGTGCATAAACGAAGTTTTTGGCATCTTGTTCTCTTCTTTGTTCAATGACCATCAAGCGTATTTGGTTCACCAACAAGAACAACAACAACAACGAAAAAGAAAAATAACGATATATTTCGGACCTGAGGCTGAGTCATCAAAGAGAAATCACATCGGGGTGTCGCATATCGTCCAATATTTTTAAGAAAAACCTCCGAGGAAGAGAAAAAAACAAAAATTAACGCAAATTTATCAAATGTCAAGCGGCTATTTTCAGCTACTCAAAGAGAGAGAGAACTAGGCGTATGAAATTCCTCCAGGATCTTAAAGTTGTTACTCTAATTCACCCATTGGGAACTTATTTTAATTCATGGGAACTTCTATTTTAAGCATTGCCATATAATAGGCTTTGCCAAAAAAGGTAGCTAACTTATTCAGAATAAATTAAGGAATATTTTAAAATATATTTTATATTTAGTTTAGTCATTTTCTTGTATTTTAAAAGAGTCATATTTACAACTAATGTAATCATTAATATTTACAGGTTTAAGCCATTCATTCTGCATGTGTAACCGCCTTTTTCTCTCTTTGAGACAAGTTTCTATGTTTACCCACACATACATATACATTTATATGTATTTCTCTATGAATTTTTCAGAAGCTCTGCTCAAAAGTTTAAAGTTTAATTCTTTAAAAGTTCTTCAAAGCACTTTCATTTCGAAATGAAGAAAGTTTGTCCGCTTACAACAAACGGAAGATCATAACTGTAAAGCGTATAACTAAACGGAAGTCTTTAGAAAAACGGTAACAGGTATACAAAATCAGTCATGTGAAAAAGCTCAGCGGGTCGGTAGCGGAGGATGCCCGCTTGTTCGCCCGCTTTGTAACTATGTGCGAGTAAATGCCATGACAAGCATGGCCAAACAGGGCGGATACGTGATATATCAGCATCAGTAAATCAATACTCAAATAAGGCTCCTAATCAATCGGGATAATGTGAGAGAAAAGCAACAGAAAAAAATACGAAATTTTTGTAATAAAAATCACACACACACACACATACAGAGAACATGAAATCGCCAGCATTACCGACAGCTCTTGGCCACGTTTGACTTGCGTTTTTGGGCTTAATTTTTTTGACTTTTTTATACCATCATTTGTGATTTTCCACTTGTTTTGACCAATTTGCCGATTTTGTGATTTGTCGTCTTTAATTTCGGCCGAATTTTTCGATGCACTCAAGCAAAAGATATTTAATGGCTGCACTTGAACGTGCCGAAGAGTGGCAGGGCTCTGGTAATGTTCTCGAATGAAGCTGCTGACTAAACCTCTTCTGTACCTACTTCGTATATATTTATTTTCTCGCTGACTCAATCATTATGCTGAGCTTTTTGGGGGCGTTGTGGAGAGAGTCCATATTGAGCTGTGGATTTACCTTTGACAATGCATTTCCTTGAAGCTATTTGCATTTTGCAAATGCAATCTCTTGCATTTTTTCTCTTCTTGCCATCTCCTGCTACTATATATAATCTCTGATTTTTTTTGCTTTTCTCGGCAAAGTTACTTTGTGGCACTTTTGGTATCCATTCTTTCAGTCCATTTTGTTTTGGCCTAAAAATAATTTTGTTTTTCATTTTTCTTCCTTTAGCACACTACCACAAATTGAGGAAATGGAACATTTCAATGATTTGCTTCCGGCTTTCTTTATTCTCCCTATTTCGTTTCAACTACTGCGCTTCTAATCTACCTCTCTACCTGCTGACCCAGATTTTTGTGGCTTTCTTTGAGAGACCAGGGAATGAGTTTTATTACCTCTAGCTAGCTAGGTAGAGTTGTCGGTTAGTGCAAACTTAATGACCGTAAGGTAGGAATTTTTAGAGTAAATCATTTATTTGAAATGTCAACCACAAGAAATAAGTTTTCTGGCAAATATGTGTACTTACTTACTTGCATTAAAGTAAATAACCACAGAGATTAAATTTGCGGGGAAAATAACATACATAAATAGACTCCATGTGAAAGGATGTGAAGGAGTAAGTTCTTTTACACAACATTGGCCCAGTGACAATGAAAATCTGTCGACTTTGGCACAGACAATGGGCGTTAGCCAAAAGAACATCGAGTATGCGTTGTGACCATCGTTCGTTGTGTTTTTTAGTTAAAATTTCGCAATTTGCAATAAAAATTCCATTTTTCCCCCTTTTTGAATTCAGTTTGCTGCGCACGGCTCAGCTAAGCGGTTGCCTCTCCCAGCCATCCTTGTCTTCTTCACTCCATTACCAATACTCTCGATGTCCTTGTGGCCTTGTGTCAGCAAAAGGATACGCAGACCGTGCTATCAACCGGCAATTATTATGCGTCGTGAGCTGCACGTGCCCTAAGACTTTGTCCCTCTGTATGGGTGAGTGTGTGCGTGTTGGGGCGTGCCGACAACAATTTAATATCAAAACATATTTTACTTGCATGCCAAAGAAGCTATGGAATGCGCTCAAGACGCTGCCATAGAGCAGCCTTGCCTTGCCTTGGCTTCCTTTCTAGAGGTGTCTGTATCGTAATTATTTTAAAGCCATTCTGAAGTCTTTTACTGCTATTTGCCAAAAATTCAACCACAAAAATTTCGCTCTTCATTGAGAGAATGATATTCCTTAGTCTTGGCTTAAGCCAAGTTATGTAGGCGCCTGCTGCAGTTGTCTTTTTCGATCTTCTAGCTCTCCAAAAAGGAGATGCTAGTATGGGGGGAAGGATTTAGCACTACCATTGTTGATTTCGCTCATTTCCGACTCAAATGGATTTTGATTGTCTGCCTGGGCCATTGCCAGAGCCATCGTCTTGGCTTAGCTCAGTTTTTTTTTTTGGGACGTGTCTACCATTTGTCTGCACTCGTTTTGGTGGCAGCCAAATGACTTTCTTTTTCTTGGCCATTGGCCGTTGGCTATTTGCCGTTGGCTGTTGCTTTGAGGGCCATTTGGTTTTATTGTAATGATTTCTATTACCGCCATGGTGTGTGCAGTGGCAGTGGCAGCAGCAGCAGCAACTTGCAGTTGGCAGTTTACGTGGCCATCATCCTTAATGAGTAGTTATTTCCGCTTGTACTGGTAGTGTATTTCTTGATTATGCTTAGCCGTGCTCATTGAATGTCCTTGTGGAGAGAAGTTGTGCGGTAATCAAAGCGCCTGCTGCTTCTGCTGCTCGTCGTTCAATTAATTGCCCAGTATTCCTGGCTTTGGCATAATTTCATTAACTTGAATGCCTTCTAATTGAATTATGTCATTTTTTCATATTACAAGCATTGAGAGAAAAACAAATTTTAATACAAACCTGGCAACTATTTGGCTTTGGATTATCTTTTGTTTTTTTTTTTTTTTTAGTAGCTTTGTGTAACATTAGTCATATTCATTTGCTTTTCAATTTGACCATTTTTTTTTCAATTACTGTTTAAAATTTTTTTTTGTCTTCTCACTTTTAATTTTTTCTTTTGCCTTTGGTATTAATAAATTCCATTTTGTTACTGACACAACAAGAGATAATGAAATGAGTATAACAAAAAAAAAAAAAAACCTTTGGTTCCTGTTTTTTTCGCTTTGAAATGAAATACATAATTAATTTTAATGCGCTTTTCCGCTGCTTTTATCATTATAATAATGACAATGGCTTAAATTATGGAATTGGTAAGTGATTTGTGGCAATTTGTTGCTGTTCCATTTCCACCACATACATACTTATATATTCACAGTTCTGACTCACTCATCATAAGGCTAAGGCGATTTACGAGATTTGTTTTAAAGGTAACTGGATGTCAAACATTTCCTAGATCTTGGCATAAAATCTATAAACTTTAACACATTCGTTTGTTTTCGAAGTTAATGGAAAGAGTTTTGTTTAGCTTTTTTTGTCTTTACCTATCCCAAAATTAAAAGTCCAAGGTCTAGTTCCTGTCAATGAAACTTAATTAGAAAGTGCTTGGTTAGTTTAGATAATTCAGATTTCGAGAATGGATTTAAATTCAAAGTTTCTTTAATAGTTTTGAAAAGAAATAAGAGTTTTCAATTCGAAACTGGAAAGTTGAAAAGCAGGTTTCCAAGTGGTTAGTCTTGGTGAGAGTTGCTACTTGTCCTTATTAAATTAAATTGTAGCGAATAGCTTGTACCTAAATACCGACATAGAGGAGACTACACCAAAACTTAAGTAAGAGTCAAAACTGCATTCCTGTCAATTAATCCGGTTAGCTTCACATAAAGAATTGACTATTTATTTCCAGTGTTATTGCCAGGATAACTCAAATTGTCAAATATATTTCAGTTTCTATTCAAACCGACCTCGTATACATGTACCTACAATTTTTCACTTTAATATTGAGCTTTTCTTTTTTGCTTCTCCGTCTTGCCCGTCTAACTAACCACAATGAGTGAATGTTGTTGTATGGGTGTTCGTGTGTGTTTGTGTGTGTGAGTCTATACGCGACATGCTGCTACTGATGATAATCAATTTTCGAAATACGTTTGGGGTAGAAAATTGTTTACCCATTTGCCCCATGCTCTCGCGAATTCTCTCGCACCCATCTACCATCAAATTGAGAATGCAAACAAAAACACAAATGGAAATTGAAGTCATTTGTGTAAGCAATCGCTTGGTTCCTGCTTGTGAGCGGTTCCTGTCACGTTTTGCTTGCTTAGAAGGATTAATGGTGTTGCAATTTATTGAAGTCTACCAATCGGGTTAGATGTGGCAGAGGGTTTGGGGTAAAATTCAAATTAAGCTCAAGAGGGAATTTCATTCAATTCTTAATGGCAACTGCATTTCCCCCTCAGATTTCCTCAGATTTCCGCCAACATTTGTTGCTTGTCAGCGATGGGGAGTCAGTGATTGAGCTTTCTCTTTGTGTGTGAAAAGTTGGCTAACTAGCAATTGCTATAAAAGTTTTAGCAACCTTAAATGTGGCAAATATTAAAGCCAAGAAGCAAAAGTTATGCAAATTGAATGCAGCAAAAGTTGCTTGTGTTGCATGTGATTTATGTGGTTGGTGAGTAAGCGAGAGAGACAGAGAGAGAGAAAGAAGAACGATATAGCTGCTGGGCCATTCGTTTGCCAGGATCCTTGGCCTATAATGTAATTCAGCAACAGGCAGCGATTGCAGCAACTCTCACGCACACACACACACACACAAAAAGAAATATACATACATATATAAAGCGATGAAATGACTATTAAGGACAAAAGTAACAAATACAACCTGGCAATTTGTGGGGCCCCAGCTGTTGAGATGTTGTAAAAGTTTCTATCGAATTTGACGCTAAAGTGGCGTAAAAACATTTTTACAAATGGCCGCAAATGGCAAAAACTTATGCGCATGTCTTGTTGTTGTTGTTGCTGCTGCGGCTGCTTTTGTTGTCCTTCCATTGTTGCCATTGTGAAAATGTGGAGCATCTCTCCATGCTGTTGTTAAATGTGAGAAATGCAAATTTCCAAAAACTTGTTAATATTTGATAAGATAAAAGTTTTGCAAACTGCAATAAATGCGCAAAAAAAAGTACAAAACAAAGCAAAGAAAAAAAAAAAAACAGAAGGAAGGAAATAACAAAATCGCTGTCCCATTCTACATACCAATGGGACCATTATGACAAAATAGAAAGAGAGAGATAGAGAGAGAGAGAGAGAGAGTTCCTTGAAGATATTATAATGGTATGAGCAACCAAATTTAATAGTTACATATGCTTCTCATAATAGTTCAATGTTATCGAATCTATATTTTTGTTAGGCGAAGCAGTGAAATTATTAACTTTTTCCTTTCTTTACTCCTTGCAGAGTTCAGAATGCCAGCATTAAAGCCTCTTATTAATCAATGCACACTGGTACACAATGATCATAAGGATTAGTGATTAATTATATTTATAATCTTTCCGCTTCAGTTACACTTATCAATTGACTTATTCAATGCTGCGTTTGATTAACTTAAGCATTGCCTGTATCGTCATTTTCATTATATTTTAAAGGAAATGTTTACTTCAGAGCTGCAGTTCATTAATATATTAAGGATCCCATGCAAATATGTATTCTGACTTTTCATTATTAATACTCTGCAACGAAAATGGATATGTTAACTCCTTTCATTTCTCCTACATTTATTCTTAGGCATCATATTTGGTCTTATCTGATTACGCTACACAAGCTAAAAACAAAGCTTTAAGATATTCAAAAAATTCAAAAAAGAAAGGCCAATTTAAGCTTTAAACCCAAAACCTTCTGTACTAAATACAAAACATGTTTTGCAATGCCTATTTCATCTCTGTTTTCCATCTGTTTTGGTATGTTTAATATTCTGGAAACATATCTGGGTATTTTTTTTCATTGGCATGGACAATCTTTTGTCTTTGGTTTGATGCTTACACATGTAAGCATCAATCAGCCTTGATTCAGTTCGATATTTATGCCCCCACATAATATTGTTTACACATAATTTGGTTATTAACACAACGCCAACTCGATTCTTTTAAAAGGGAGAGAAAATTAATTTTGACTGCAACTCGTAGCAGACGTTTCAGATGTATTTCTGTGTGTAAGCAGTAGAATGTCTTTATTTGCATGCAAGTGCAATACAGCATCATCCAACGATAACAAGAACACCTTCTCTGTGTGTATGTGTGTATGTGTCTGGAAAAATGATGTTTTTCGCTTGAAAGGGAAAATTCTCATTTTACATGCACTGCAATTTCTCGCTCACTTCAATTATGCAAATTGTATGTATGTCGAAACCAATTCGCATTGCTTGTCAGCTCGTCCACGACTGATATATAAGTGTGTGTGTGTGTGTGTGTGTGTGTGTGTGTGTTAAGACCCCGCTCTGGAACCAGCTCCAACTCCGTATCCATGTACATGTCCATCCTGTGCGTTGTTGTATGTACATGCAATTAACATCATGACGACAGCTCAACCGACGGATATTCTGATGGTCTTCGACCGAAAAGAATTTGATGCCAGACAAAACCAGTGGAATCGTCACAGTTTTTCCAGCTCCTACTACCACCCTCATCCTGCCAGGCAAAAGAACTCATTATAATTTTCTTCATTTCACTTTTTCGTTCGTTGCCATTCAATTCAGTTTTCGGTGTTCATTAAAAGCAGCCATGCGAATGCCTTTCGTCCTTGTTGCTTGTAATTTAATTTACATGAGCTGCTCCATCTTCTTCCGGGGGAACAATTTGGCTACAACTAAAATTATCTGATTGTGAGGCTAAAAGTTTTTTGGTCAGTTATTCTCCCCCCCCCAAGCACCTCTCTCATTCTCCTGCTTTATTAATTAGTAATGTGAAAGTTTTGTGTGTCCTTTTTATCCAGTCTTTTGGTCTTGCCCATGTCTTTCCCTTCTCGGTTAGAAATTATGAGTAAATTTTGTAGACCATCCGATTTTCTGGCTTATGTCCAAAGGCAAATCCCTTGGTCAACTTGCCAACTTTTGGCCCTGGCCAAGAGAACGAGTAAATTTTGCAACTTGCCTAAGAAGTGTTAACTCAATCAATGTGTGCAAATATTGATGATGGCTAAGTCAGTGGTGAAATTAATTTAACTTTAATTGGGCTTTCAACCAAGGACCAAGACATACATACATACATATTTACTTAGCATTTTCCCAGTCAACTTGCTCTAATTGACCAGCTATCAGACCAGTATAATCCACATTCACATCCAAATAGTAATGAGGCCAGACGGTCGGTCTGCTCTTTTTTAATGCCATCTAGAGCTTAGGATCTATTTACATTAGCCTCTGAGTGAGCAGATGCTTTGATTAGCCAATTGCTCAGGAATAAAGTGGGTCAGACATACAAATACTGAATCCAAATGCAATCAAACTGCATGACTTCCACTTTGGCTGACTAGTTGTTGGCGGGCCTTAGTTGTGGCTAACTTTGAGTTGGCTATAAAAACTAAATGTGTGCTAAATTTTTCAGCTTCAATGGAGCGCACGTCGGACTCAAATGTTGCATTAAAAAGTTTTTCATTTCAGCAAAAAGAAAAAAGAAAAGCAAATTCAATTTAATTAGAAAGAGAGAAAAATAAAAGAAAAAGGTAACTAAATAAAACTGCCTTCCAATCCCCCCTTTAAATTTTGATGGTGCCAGTTTACGTTTGGACTCGAAACAGTCGGTGCCCAGCATATGGCCAAATCATATTTAAAATTCGGCGAAAAAAAAAACGCATCAAAGGAAAGAAACTTGCCAGCTGCCAACATATTGAATGGAAATCAGCTCGGGCAAGGTAAATTTGATGGATCACCCACGAGTGTAGCGGCACCACAGCCGATAACCTTCACAATGGAACACAAAAGAAGAAAAAAAAACACCATTCATCGAATTTGGTATGCCCTTTAACTGGGTCATTTGTAAGTTGAATTAGTGTTTGGGGAAATATTTTAGATATTTGGTTTTAGATCGGATTCGGTTTCTTTCAGCAAAAACTTCAATATACTCGACTATTGTAAAGGTATACAAATGGAAATAAAAAGGTACGCACCGCCTTCATTTTCTCTCGTCTTTTTTTTTTTTTGCCATATTTCATATTTTACATTCCTAAAGTGGCAGCTTATACATTTCCTTGCCATCGATTTGATGAACTTGGCATGATTTTTGTTTTGCCAGCTCATTATTTGTATTTCAATTTTGTGCGTTCTACCCCTCAGACCTTATATTTATATTCGTTGATGCTGGCCCTAGCTGGTCTTAGGCTTTCCTCCTTTTAGCCCCCTTGGGCGCTCCTGATGTGTGTGTGTGTGTCTGTGTGTGTGTGGCTTTTACTTTTTGGATTTTGCGGCTGGGCTTCCACTTTGAATAACAATTCAGTGAAAACTTTTTTTCTGCGGCTGCTTTTCTACTATGTAGGTATATATGTAGATGAAGACGCAATAAAAAAGTTACTTTATGCTGTGTCTACGTGCTGCCTTGCCTTGCTACTTGCCTCTTGGCCAGGTTGGCCTGCTCGCTGTTTCACTGTCTATATCTATAGAGTCTATGTCTGCTTGCTGTGTGTGTGTGTGAGAGTGTGTCTGTGTCTGTGTTTGCGTCTTTGTGTGGGTTAAGTGCGCCTTGTTGCGGTTGCGAAAATGTAGATTTACCTTAGCCTGGCATCCAGACTAGGACTTGCATGTGAGTTTGACATTGGCAGTAGCAGGACTCGTAAAAGCCACTCGCACACATTTACGAGGCAAAATGCAAATAGAATGCCTGCATAGAAATGGAATTGTTCTGGTTGCCCAACAACGTTTATCGACATTGAGAAAGGATTTTTGTTTTTGTATACAAATTGTAAGACTCATTGATGGACACAAAGCACAAAACACACACAAAAAACAAACAGACACACACCTTAAAGTTTCCTTCAAGTTTCATATAGTTGGTTACTTTAAGTTCCCAAAATGTACAACACGCCCAGGTGTAGATTTTGCATTTAACCAAAAATTTGTTCTTACTTTCGCTTCGTCGTCGTCCTCGTCCTCGTAATTCTCGTTTGCTTGTTGTTGTCTGTCTGTGCCGCTGTTGGACTGGCCGGCAGGTTGGCATCTTAAATTTTTATTGCAAGGAAAAAGGAATCTTTAATAATTGCCCTCTGGGCGCACATAAAGAAAATGTGTAGCAAAGTAAGCAGAAGTACAACAAGAAGAAAGCGCAAAGAAGTTGTTAGGCAAAATAACCCAACGCAAAACTATTACAAGCATTAGACAATTTCCCTTACCGATACCCACACACACTCACACACACCCAGAATCGTAGGCGAATAACAGGTGTGTGCTCTTGTATCTATATCAATGGCTTTCGCAGTCTTCCTCCTTTTAGCAATGGCGTGACAAGGGGCCCCCATATAAAAATACAAAATTTGCTCTGAATAGAATTTAAGACACCAAATCCAATTTATTTAAAAACTCAATGTATAACTTATTCGTTTCGTATCATAAATAATTACAATTAGTTAAATTGTTGCATACGCCTAGTATTAGGGGCAGACAAAAAGTACTGCATACTTTTTGGGATGAAACGTTTATATGTCTTTTTTGGATTTTATAGGAAAGATTTGTATATTGAAAGTTTTTGAAATTCCACTATATTTGTATAATTTGTAGTATCTTTGTAAAATGTTTGGGGTTGTGAAGTTGAACTTGAAATAAGTCTTAAACGTTTGTCTTTATCCCCTTTTAAAACTACGCCACTGCCAAGACTCTTGAGAGTTTGCCAGGCACGGGCAATGGCAATCTTCGTATTCTATGCCATAGTCCAAATGCCTAGCTCTCTTTGTTGTGTGTGTATCTGTGGATGGGTTCGGTGTGTATGCACTGCAGGTGTTAACTCGCCATCAAGAGAAAATTGGCCAGACTTTGAGACTCAGGCTCAGACTCAACGGCCTCAATGCGGAGGCAAAAGTTTTTCCTAATTGCAAATGTCTTTGAGCGCCATTAAATGAACTGAGAAGTAGGACGGGAGTTTTGGTAGAGAGTTTAGGCCAAAAGTAAACTTCAACATTCAGTTCATAATTCAAGCGGCAACTGTTGGCAACAATTGCAAATTGACAAGCTTATTAATCGCTTAATCGGCTTGCAAAAGTTTAATGTAAATCTTTCGAATTAAATCGTTCTTTGTTTTCTTTACCCAAAAACATAACGAAAAAAAAAAAAAAAACGAAGGCTGCTGTATTGTTTGCCCTGTTCGGTAGTTGGCGAACACTTGACGTCGGTTCTTGGTCCAGTCCATTCATTCTCAAAATTTTCGTTGTATTTTTTTTTTATTTGAGGAGGGAAACTTTTTGGTTTTTCTGACTGGAGAAACTTTTTGATAATTGCTCTCGTCGAATGGCCTCGACTGAAAGGGTTGTCGGCCGCTTATTGAACCGCCAACATAAAAAGAACTCAAAGTTTTAGCCTCTGTCGCCTGGCAACTGTGGGTATGATTAATATATTTTGTTTATATGTATATACAAAATAGCGTCACAGAGACAGAAACCGAATTAAGACTATGTTCTGTGTGTTCTGTTTGTGTATTTTGGGCTTTGCTTTAATGAAGAAAGAAGTCTGCAGCTGCAAGCAAAAACATTTAATGACTTGAACATATCATTCTGTCTCCTTGGACTAGCTTATCTTTCCATGCCAATCCCCTTCGCTTCGCAGGCTTCCAGCTCTGGGCTAAGTACTGCCACATCTTTGTGGTCTTAATCACAGCGTTTGTTTTGCAGTTGACAATTTCATAAATTAGAATAAAATCCACCGTCAGATATGGTGGACTTGGATTCCCCATCCAATCAGCCAACAAAATTTTCAATAGAGTGCAGCAAGAGCAGTGAATTGCAGAACAAGTATATTTTGGCTTTCTTTTCTTTCACTTAACTCTCATTCTTATGGCCCACTGGTAACTGGAAAAACACCAAAGGCAATGTTGCGAAACATAAAATATTTAAGAAACAGCAAGCAAGAAGACGAACAAAAAACAAAAAAAATCTTCAAAGTTTTGGCGTTGTTATACCCTTGCAGAGGGTATTATAAAATTGGTCAGATGTTTGTAACGCACAGAAGGAGACGTTTCCGACCCCATAAAGTATATATATTCTTGATCAGCATGAGAAGCTGAGTCGATATAGCCATGTCCGTCTGTCCGTCTGTCCGTCTGTCTGTGCGTACGCGTTTTACTCAGCCATCTTAAGAGCTATTGGGATGAAATTTTTTTTTTTTTTTTTTTTTGTGGGCTTTTTATTACCCGGGCTAGATAAAGTATGAAATTTGTCAGGATCGAGCCACTATATCATATAGTTCTAGAACAAACATTTTTGCAAAAATTGGAGTATCCCCATGAAATTTACCAATATGATAGTATTTGACATAAATTGACAGATCCCAAAATTTGAATCTGATCGGATAAATAGAACAGAAGTTACAGTCAACACAAATCGGTTCAAATGATGACCTAGTAGACAGCAAGCAGCGCTGCCGGCAGCAAACAGCGCTGCTTGCTGCTCAAACAGAGCACATGCATACACACACACAGACGCAGCGCTACAAGAACTGTATGTGTATGCGTGTTGTGCATTGCTTAGGGAATGATGCAAGAAGAAAGAAAATTTATTATAAAAAGAGAAATAATTTGAATGTTTTGTTTGTGTATTGATGAATTCAGTTGCAGGGAAAGAAATTTCAAATGTAAAAAAATTATTGCCAAAGACTGCAAGGGTATATAAACTTTGGCATAGCCGAAGTTGGCTTCTTTGATATTTTTTTTGTACTTTTGACCACTATCGACGGTTTTGGAATTACTATCGACCGCTATCCCCACATCTTTGCTCTGCTGATTTGGATCATAATGAAATAAGTAGAAGGTGGTCCCGTTGGCAAACCGTGCGGTTCTATGCATGATGAAATAAGTAAAACGACAACTGACGACAAAGGCGAACGACAACTGAAATAAAAACTCGTCGTGAGCAGTGCTGCTGCCGACGGGACCACCTTGTACTTATTTCGTCATGATTTGGATTATAACTTGTGTTCTATTATTTCATGCCAAATGATAAACAAACTGTTATGGACAACTGAATTGATGGGAAAAGAAAAATAAGCAGAAACGGTTTTAATCGAACGATGAATCGTTAAAGTTCGCATGGGCATCACTTTATATCGAATTGGGTGTCTATGGATGTGTTTTGTTAAGAAAACATTTTAAAGTACTGAATTCTCGATTAAACAAGTTGAATTCGGTAGAAGACTATTATAAGAAATCCTGATCGAAATTCAGAATCCTGATGTACGGAATGGTAGTCTTAATTTTTATTCCAATGTCAATTGCCCAAAGATTTCGAAACTTTTTGAACCAAAATATTATCAAAAACAGCACCAAAGTCAAAATACATGTATGTTGTTTGCAGCGTTAAGATTTCCTTTCCTATCACTCATAAGGTATTTAAGCTGATTTCGGAATAAATAGTTTTAAAACTTATGTTATAAAGGAAAATAGAAAAATAAGTTGAAATAATTTTTAGATATTTTATGTTTTCAAACATTTTAAATAACTATTTCGTTTTAACGGGGATAGAGTTAATTTAGTTTTGGTGAAGTATTAATTATGTATTATTATAGCTATCAACACATATATCAAAACTAATATGTCAAAGAGAGTTTAGTCTGGCATCACTAGTTGTTCTCTTGTTGCCTTGGCTTTTACTTTGCCCTTCATCTTGCTTTCTTCCCATATTTAGAAGCACAATCTAAGTTTTTCAGCACGATTTCGGCCCAAACTTCGATGCTCAACAAATACGGATGTAAGAGACTATATAAATTTTAGCCAAAATAAAAAAGGGAAATATAATCAAAACTTGAGCTGCTAGCTTTACATGCATATTGCAATTTATTTATTAGGGGTTTTTCATTGATTCGAGTTTGATACTACCAATTTAAAGTTTGAAATCCACAAATTGATTTAACTCTATGTGCAAAGTTTTTGTCGCCTTGTTGTTTGACAACGTTCGACAAGGGCGTAGTCAAACAACTGGAGTTCGGGGAATATCTATAAAGGATGCCTTAAGATGGACAGATAGAGGATTGAGGAGCTTTTTGTAATACATTAAGTCTTATTATTAATATTAAGGAAACAATCAAAGTTTAAAGCTGAACATATTCAGAGACTAAGGAAACCAACAACTGGAGTTCGGGGAATATCTGTAAAGGATGCCTTAAGATGGACAGATAGAGGATTGAGGAGCTTTTTGTAATACATTAAGTCTTATTATTAATATTAAGGAAACAATCAAAGTTTAAAGCTGAACATATTCAGAGACTAAGGAAACCAACAACTGGAGTTCGGGGAATATCTATAAAGGATGCCTTAAGATGGGCAGATAGAGGATCGATGAGCTTTTTGTAATACATTAAGTCTTATTATTAATATTAAGGAAACAATCAAAGTTTAAAGCTGAACATATTCAGAGACTAAGGAAACCAACAACTGGAGTTCGGGGAATATCTGTAAAGGATGCCTTAAGATGGGCAGATAGAGGATCGATGAGCTTTTTGTAATACATTAAGTCTTATTATTAATATTAAGGAAACAATCAAAGTTTAAAGCTGAACATATTCAGAGACTAAGGAAACCAACAACTGGAGTTCGGGGAATATCTGTAAAGGATGCCTTAAGATGGGCAGATAGAGGATTGAGGAGCTTTTTGTAATACATTAAGTCTTATTATTAATATTAAGGAAACAATCAAAGTTTAAAGCTGAACATATTCAGAGACTAAGGAAACCAACAACTGGAGTTCGGGGAATATCTGTAAAGGATGCCTTAAGATGGGCAGATAGAGGATCGATGAGCTTTTTGTAATACATTAAGTCTTATTATTAATATTAAGGAAACAATCAAAGTTTAAAGCTGAACATATTCAGAGACTAAGGAAACCAACAACTGGAGTTCGGGGAATATCTGTAAAGGATGCCTTAAGATGGGCAGATAGAGGATCGATGAGCTTTTTGTAATACATTAAGTCTTATTATTAATATTAAGGAAACAATCAAAGTTTAAAGCTGAACATATTCAGAGACTAAGGAAACCAACAACTGGAGTTCGGGGAATATCTGTAAAGGATGCCTTAAGATGGACAGATAGAGGATTGAGGAGCTTTTTGTAATACATTAAGTCTTATTATTAATATTAAGGAAACAATCAAAGTTTAAAGCTGAACATATTCAGAGACTAAGGAAACCAACAACTGGAGTTCGGGGAATATCTGTAAAGGATGCCTTAAGATGGGCAGATAGAGGATTGAGGAGCTTTTTGTAATACATTAAGTCTTATTATTAATATTAAGGAAACAATCAAAGTTTAAAGCTGAACATATTCAGAGACTAAGGAAACCAACAACTGGAGTTCGGGGAATATCTGTAAAGGATGCCTTAAGATGGACAGATAGAGGATTGAGGAGCTTTTTGTAATACATTAAGTCTTATTATTAATATTAAGGAAACAATCAAAGTTTAAAGCTGAACATATTCAGAGACTAAGGAAACCAACAACTGGAGTTCGGGGAATATCTATAAAGGATGCCTTAAGATGGGCAGATAGAGGATCGATGAGCTTTTTGTAATACATTAAGTCTTATTATTAATATTAAGGAAACAATCAAAGTTTAAAGCTGAACATATTCAGAGACTAAGGAAACCAACAACTGGAGTTCGGGGAATATCTGTAAAGGATGCCTTAAGATGGGCAGATAGAGGATCGAGGAGCTTTTTGTAATACATTAAGTCTTATTATTAATATTAAGGAAACAATCAAAGTTTAAAGCTGAACATATTCAGAGACTAAGGAAACCAACAACTGGAGTTCGGGGAATATCTGTAAAGGATGCCTTAAGATGGGCAGATAGAGGATCGATGAGCTTTTTGTAATACATTAAGTCTTATTATTAATATTAAGGAAACAATCAAAGTTTAAAGCTGAACATATTCAGAGACTAAGGAAACCAACAACTGGAGTTCGGGGAATATCTGTAAAGGATGCCTTAAGATGGGCAGATATAGGATTGAGGAGCTTTTTGTAATACATTAAGTCTTATTATTAATATTAAGGAAACAATCAAAGTTTAAAGCTGAACATATTCAGAGACTAAGGAAACCAACAACTGGAGTTCGGGGAATATCTGTAAAGGATGCCTTAAGATGGGCAGATAGAGGATTGAGGAGCTTTTTGTAATACATTAAGTCTTATTATTAATATTAAGGAAACAATCAAAGTTTAAAGCTGAACATATTCAGAGAGTAAGGAAACCAACAACTGGAGTTCGGGGAATATCTGTAAAGGATGCTTTAAGATGGGCAGATGGAGGATTGAGGAGCTTTTTGTAATACATTAAGTCTTATTATTAATATTAAGGAAACAATCAAAGTTTAAAGCTGAACATATTCAGAGACTAAGGAAACCAACAACTGGAGTTCGGGGAATATCTGTAAAGGATGCCTTAAGATGGGCAGATAGAGGATTGAGGAGCTTTTTGTAATACATTAAGTCTTATTATTAATATTAAGGAAACAATCAAAGTTTAAAGCTGAACATATTCAGAGACTAAGGAAACCAACAACTGGAGTTCGGGGAATATCTGTAAAGGATGCCTTAAGATGGACAGATAGAGGATTGAGGAGCTTTTTGTAATACATTAAGTCTTATTATTAATATTAAGGAAACAATCAATGTTTAAAGCTGAACATATTCAGAGACTAAGGAAACCAACAAAGTGAATAAGCAGTCGACTTGACTTTGCTTTCAAAAAGTGCTACTTTAACTTCCTCTTTAAAAGTGATAGCCAATTTTTAATGTACCAATTCCACGAATACTTTAGGCTAATCAACTTGATTATGAGCTCAGTTATTTTGCCTTTGCGATTGTAATCAATGTGGGCGTGAAAAAGCCACAATATGCTAATATACACAGAGTCCAATAAAGGCGTTACACAAACACATACATGCTTATATGGTATTTGTATGTGCGAACAAATATTTGCTTGGCCACAAAATTATTTAGCAAATATGCAAAACTATTGCACATACAATAGGTAAATATGTATTTGTTTATGTCGGCTTATGTGCCACATAAAGGCATTTTGCATATATATATATATATATACATAAATACATCTGGGAATATTTGCAAATAATGTACAACAGCGGCGGGAACAGCTTCAGCAGGAAGAGAATATCGCGACCAAATGAGAAGAATAAAAATTCCATGTGTTATACTTTCGTTTTTACTTTAAAAGAGTTTACTTTAGAAGAAATGGAAATGGGAATTTTAGAGGACACGCTATGGCTTTCGAATTGACTTTAGAAATTAAAGCGCTTTAAATGGGAAAGTAAAAATACTAGGGATATTTAAAAATAAGGAAAATGGGAAAGTTTAAAGATGTTCTCCCTGTCGTACTAACTGAACGACTGAACCTTCTTTTACATTTCCCATTGGAATTACCTTAAGTAATTAAAGCGCTTTAAATGGGAAAGTAAAAAAGGAAAGATTTTAAAATAAGGAAAATGGGAAAGTTTAAAGATGTTCTCCCTGTCGTACTAACTGAACGACTGAACCTTCTTTTACATTTCCCATTGGAATTACCTTAAGTAATTAAAGCGCTTTAAATGGGAAAGTAAAAAAGGAAAGATTTTAAAATAAGGAAAATGGGAAAATTTTAAGATGTTTTCCGTGTCGTGCTATCTGGACGACTGAAGTGCTTATTCGCTTCATATAGAAGTTCCGATTGACAGATGAATCACAGGCATTCCGATAATTTTTTGAATGGCGTGAGTATCAAGTTGATAGGGAAATCGATTATTATGAGAATAATTAAATTGGTCACATTGAAAATAAGTGTGCAAAATAAATGTGGTCACACTTAAAAAAAGAATCTGGTTTTTTAAAATCAATGCAAAATATTAACATAAGATTCCTTTTGGTCCCTTTCTCTAAGTTTCAGTGGGGCAAGCGGGAAAAAAGAAACGTGTGAAAAATAATTTGACATGTGTTGAATTTTAATTAAAACGTGCAAGTTGGCTAGCAACCAAAGTCGTTAGTGCCAAATTCAACTCATTAGGCAGGCAACAGCACCTTTTGCCTTGCTGCGTTGCTTAAGTGTGATTAATGTTTAGCATGGTGTAAAGATTGATACCTGGCACGCCCACAATCAAACTGATTTTGAACCATTGCCAGAAGTGTGGTAGAGTGGGGTTTGGGGAGACGTAATAGTTTAGTAAGCCGACTCCCGGATTCAGGTAAAGCAATCAAAAGTCTCAAGTCCTTTTCTACCGAAAAAGGGTTTCAATTTGATTTAATGATGATGCCAGGAACAAATTCAACGCGACTTGACGCAACCGCGTTACCAACACACACACCGACTCTTTTTTTACCCATACCAACAAAAGTCAATTCCATCAAGTTCCGGATGCCGCATTGAATATCAACTAGTTTGGCCCAGAATCAGAATCAGTAGCAAAGCAACAGCAGCCGCAATATCCACCCACTTAAACTTCTCAGAACGAAGAGGACGTCGACTAACGGCGACGGATGTTGCGTTACACAAGAGATGCCACTGGCGAGGTTTTCATGTCAGCGCAAATTTCCGTTTCAGTGCCACAAGGCTTGTGTATGTGTGTGTGCTTGTCTATGTGTGTGGAGTATGCTTTGTCCTGCAGGTGCTAGACTGTCTACGACTTCATGCATAATAATGAGCCCTTATGTCCTGCCCAACCATACAACCTACCTATTCCTACCTCATCTCAATCTCAATGTCTCTCCCCTTCAGGCCGGCATAGACATAGACATTTGATTTTTACTCCACAAAAGACTTCTATCTCAGTCTGTTTAGTTGTGGATTTATTGGGCGATATTGCTTGTTAAACATAGATATATGTATGTATGTATGATACGGTACATGCATACGTATACAATATTTATATATGTGTGTATATACGCACACAGACAAGAACCCAAATATTGGCCAAGCCAAAAGTTGTTGTTCGTTCGTTTGGTTCGTGTTGTTTGCTTTGCATTTTGTCTCTTGATTTATCTCATCTTCTCTTTTCTTTTCCTGCCTTTTATGCTCTTCTTACAAATATTTGCTTTGGTTGCATAATTTTATTATTGTTTGGTCAGTTGCAATTTCAATTTCTGTTTCGACAGTTGCCATTTTTATAAACACAATTTATCAAAATAAATGTCACAAATTTCACTTTACTGCAATCAATTTCAATTAAAATGCAAATTCTGCCAAATGGCAATCAGATAAATATTATATTCAATCCAAAAATTCAAAATGTCATGCCTCATATCACATTATATTCTACTCACACATTACAGTGGAAACATATACTTAGGAGCAAATAATTATAAAATAGTATGCAAATGAAAAGGGAATACTGGATTTATAGGAAAAAAAGTTCATTTAGAATTACATATTACGAATACGACTGAAGAAATGTTTTATTTTCAGTCCTTAAGGAAACTTTTTTATACCATAGGATATCTAATATAAAAGCTAATTTCATTTTTGTAGAATCGAGAATAGGTTTATCTTAAGGCTTGACCAATCCACCACTTCAATAATTTTAAATAGAAATTTATATTATTGTGTAATTCTCTTATAAAAGTTTAGCAAAATCCTGAAAATTAGATCTCAATTGTCAATTTTCTCTTAAAAATGAGGAACATAAAGAAAATTTGTATAATCCTTTAATTTGTTCCCAATATATTCGAATTTATAGATGTAGTTTAACAATTTAAGCCAAAGTAATTAAGTAGATTTTTATCTACCACAATAATGTTGTAAATATTAGAAGTTTGAAGATTTTAAAAATGGGAAAACGAACTTTAAAGGCTCGATCTTTTAATATATTTCATTAACTTCAATAATCACTAAAGAATTGAAAGAGGTTCGAGTCATTTCATTCTTCCATTTTTTTTACAGTTATTTAGTACTCTTTTTGTATTCTTGGCTTCTTGTACAGAACACTTTCTTTTATGGAGAAGAGAGCTTTCACTTCATGACCAATTGCCAGATATAGTAACATTGCCATTAGGTATCTTTAAATTTCTTATGCACAGATGGATATCTTGTAGACTGGCGCCCGGGTGCTGCTTTGGTTTATGGACTTAGAGCGTAAACTGAATAACCTTTATGATGCCAGTGAAAAAGTCAATTTGGAATATGTTCTTACACACTTCCAGTGTATTTAAAGTCTTGGCTATGTCCATCTACTCTAATGTACATAACTTTAATTTATAATTCAATTGAATTTGGTTATTTATGTTGAGTTTAGCCTCCAAATCCCATCTAATAACTACTTGACTTATACTTTTGGCACGCACAAACATCCACCCACTTATACACACACACACACACACACAAAAAACAATTGGAATTAATGAACACTTTAATCAAATTTTCCAAGCCAAAGAACATTCATTAATTTTGTAAGCAATTATTACAATATACTTATATAGAGACAAACACAAGGAGCTAACTGCTAGATGAAGAAATGCCGCCCACTTTTTGTGAGAATATCCTGAATGAATTAAGTCCACAAACAAAATACGCACAATCAAGCGAATATGGCGCAAATTACTTTTCATTACAAGTGGAACAAGCGTTAGCTGACCAGCATGAAAAGTGCCATACGGGAATGATGGAGGAATAAAATTGTGGATGACCACAGGAGCCGGAACTGTGGCTAAAGCTATGGACTAGGACTTGGGCATTTAAGGACAACTTCATCATCATTAGTAAAGAAATGAAAATGGAGGGAATATAATGCTGATTATGGCATATAAATACAAACCCACATATACACAAACACACACACAAATATGGAATATGTTGGTATTAGTGCGTGGCAAGCAGCATCTTCCTGCTGCGTCATAAAATCATATTGAGTGTAGATTAAATGGCGGCACGTCGACTTTTGCCTTCTCCCTTACCTCCTTACCCTTCTTCGTGTTGTCCTCCTTGCGTTGACGGCGCATAAAAATCCATTAGAAACGGAAATGTGCAGTGTGAGCTACAGCTAAGACTCCTCTCTCCACCTCTTGGCATCACCCTCTGTTTCCCTTAAAGTGTGAGTGTGTTCGACGAGGTTTAGCAATTATCACTGTTGCAAATGCTTCGATAACCTCCCTTCCCTTCATCCAACAAACTATGTATATCATCCGTGTATGTGTCTGTGTGTATGAGTGTGCGTGTGTTGGAGGGTAAGAGCACTTAACAAAACGTTCACGTTTAATTTAGCCTTGACTCCAATATGCGCCCTGCTGTTCGCTCTCATGTAAGTATTTAACCCAATTTTTTCCTCCGTTTTTTTTTTTTTTTCTTGTGTTAATTTTCCCTTTTCTTACCGACACAGAATCTTATCGCTTTTCTACCAGCTGAGCAAACATAGTTAACATTTGCACAAACATCGACATTTGAAGCACCCAAAATAAACCCAAAAAATACGTCTGGCTTGTGGGTCCTGTCTTGTAATTAGAATCTTACAATTGCAATTTTTGAACTGTTTGACAGTTGTAAATAAGCCCAAGTCCTGTTTTCCTTTTCCATTCTTCTCATCTATATATGGAAAGACTCAAGTCTCAAGGGTCCTGGCAATGTCTGAAGATGACATTCATTTCTTTAGCAAACAGACGAGGCATGAACTACTGCCTGCGGTTTGCCAGATAAAAATTCATATGTCTGTATGTGTGTGTGTGTATGTGTGTGTGTGTGTGCGGCAGATGCATTCAAAAACTTTGTATAAAACTACTAAAGACGATGTCATGTCAATGGGTGAACAAAGTTTTACTTACTGAGCCAGTGGAGCGACACGCCCATAACTCAGTGCCACTCACTTATTGTACCTGTGTATGTGTATGTATGTCGTGTCTATGTATGTGTGTGTATGTGTGACTTAGCGACAAATAACTTTTGAAAATATTTTTTATGAGCTTGCATTGGGGCTTGTCAATTATGCTCTTGCCGCTGCCACAGCCGTTGCCATTACCACTGCTGTCTAGGCTTGTCCCAAGAAGGAGTGACTGCTTGATAGAGCTGACACTGTAGCCAGTATAAAAAAAAGAGAAAACTGACAAAATTTTCTTGAAAATTCTGCTAAATTTAGCAAGAAATAAAGCACTTTAGATAATAAATAAAACCACTTATTCCACCATCTGAACTGAATACCTGAAATACATATCCACGATCGGCTTAAAAATGTTTGTTTTATCAGTAAGAATTAGGAAAGCCGACAACTGAAATGAACAAGAAATAACCACACACTAATGCGCGCCCCCTCAGCTGCAGTTTCTTTTATAGGCAAAATGATACAAGATCGCTCTCATTATCTTTCTCACACTTGCCCTCTGACATAAGCTGCGCTACAATCTCACACACACTCGCACTCTTCCACTCCCCCGATTAAAGAAACTATGCAAGTGAAAGCGCTCTCTCTCTCTCTCTTCTGCTATCTCTCATTCTGCCGTTGCAGCTGAGTTACTCCCACATACACTCTTCCTCTTGCCAACTCTCACGATCAGAATGCGCTAAAAATGCCCTCTCTCTCTCTTTTTTTCCGACTCTTTCACACACATACACTACAAGCGCGCCCGCTCAGCTGCAGCTTTTTTTATAGGCACAATGATACAAGATCGCTCTCATTATCTTTCTCACACTTGCCCTCTGGCATAAGCTCCGCTACAATCTCACACACACTCGCACTCTTCCACTCCCCCGATTAAAGAAACTATGCAAGTGAAAGCGCTTTCTCTCTCTTCTGCTATCTCTCATTCTGCCGTTGCAGCTGAGTTACTCCCACATACACTCTTCCTCTTGCCAACTCTCATGATCAGAATGCGCTAAAAATGCCCTCTCTCTCTCTCTGTCTCTGACTCTTTCACACACATACAGGTATCCATACTCTAGCTGCTGTTGAAGAGAGTGCACTAAGCCTATAAAAGAAGCTGCAGCTGAGTGGTGCGCATCAGTGTGTGTTGAATTATGTTGGTCAGTTCGGTCTTCGATTTTTACTTCCAATAGGTTAACAAAAATTTCTATGCTGATCGTTTTGAGTTTGGGTAAGTAAAACTTTACATTCTATTTCCTTTTTATTTTGTTTTAGGTGCCACTTTTTGGTCTTTGGATAAACCATTTGTTGGGTAAGTGAGTGAAGATTATAATTTTTTTTAGTGGTATCGAAAAAACCTTTTTGGCTCTTATACATATACAGGTAACTAAGTGAGACCCCGTTCTTCGCTGAATCTAAGAAAAAGCGAGATGTTTCGCAAGAGAGCGATTAAAAAAAACTGCAACTGCCATAAAACTCCATAGACTCAGTGACGTAATATCAATTGCAGTTCGTAAGAATATTGTGTAAGTCAATAATATGTAGTGGATAATTTTATATTTTTATTAATTCTAATTGTGTTGTTATATTTCTTACAGAAAATCAAATATTTTGACTCCGATTACCGTTTCGTAGCTGACTAATTTCCTCTAACTACATACATTTTTTAAAAACAGCTAAAATGAGGGTAAAGTTTATGATTTGAAAATTATCAGCGACAACCATTTTTTATGCTTTAAGCGTGCTAAAACATTTTACAAAATAAAAATCTACCAAATTAATTTAAATGTTAAGTAAAAATGGTTTGTTATAAGCCATAAAAAAAAAACACTTAAGTTTCGCAATAGTGTAATTTGAAGCAAAACATTAAAACTAATTTTTTTTAGTTCACCATCGATAGTAAAAAATTTACTGCTTTCTACAGCGAAATTGAATTGAAAACTTTGCCAGCTCTAGTCTAGTTGCCTTGCAGTCATGAAAATATAATGTCATCCGCCATGACTGAGGCAAAAAAGTTAGTTCTGCCAAGCAAATCAAAAGTCACTAAAGTTTTTTGTTTGTTTTCTTTTACTCACTCCTTTAAGTGTAGATTAAATTTTGCTGTTGCAAATTAATGACAATCACCCAAAAGCCGGTGACTGACGACGGACCGATTGAGCGGCTGTGGGTGTGGCCACACAGAAAGCCACGCCCTAATGACGCTGCCTGCATTGACCTGAATCTCAATTGTTGAATAATGTTGATTGTCGTGTGGCAAGTATATGTGTGTCTATGTGTGTGTGTGTGTGTGTATGTGTGTGGTGAGTGGTAAATAGGCCCCCTAATGATATGTTGCGTATACGCTGCGTGTGCTGCGAGACCATAACTCAAAATCTTAGCCGCGTAAGCCAATTTTCGTTGATTTAGTTTATCATCAGTGCTTTGGCATCATCAATACAAATGCCTGTGCGGCAAGCTTATTCCCATTTGACTACTTGCTTACTGTGCTGTTGTCCCACTCCCTTTTGCTCTCTCTCTGTTAGCCTGATTTCATTTGTTGTCTGTTCTGGTGTGCCAAGTTCAAGTTTTCCTTCGTATTTTTTTTTTTTTTTTTTTTGAGCCAAGTCGACAGACAATTTGATTTATTGGCACAAATTGCGTTACATTACGTTATCGCTTTGAGTGCGACTATTTGCGAGTGTGCCAATATAAGTATATTCCAGCATTTTTAGGGGGATTGGATGTGATTCAAAGAAAATGCCACTTAAGTCCCTACCGTTTCACCTTAAGGCTTTGACTTGGCATTGCACTTTTCAATTACTTGATGGTCAGATGTCTTTTTAGTTATATTATAAGAGTATTTTTGTTTCTTCTTTTTTTTTGGCATTGCCATGCGTGGCCATTTATCAAGTGAACTCAGACAGAACTCAGATTCTAGTCTAGTGAGTAGTAGTAGTTGTAGTAGCACAATCAAATCTAATGGCTTTATGCAATTTCATTTGCATTTCACTTTAAGTGTGGCAAGGGTCGCAGAAATTTTTAGATCAAACATTGATAAATGGCAACAAACGGACAGCACAAGGAAATGGCAACCAAAAAATACCAAAAAAAAAAAAAGGTAGAATTAATTGCTACGATATGTAAAGTAGCCCCAGAGTCCACTCGATGCCGTTGGCCAGTCTCACATTTACGACAGGTGTCAGATTGGAGATGGGATGTACGATTGCATCGAGGTTAGATATGCTTGAGTTGGGTACTTTGGCGCATTTTTGTAACCGATTTAATTGAAATTGAAATTCAGATTTTGCAGATTCCAGTGACTCTAATTAAGTTGTCTATGCAATAAATCGCATGCTGGCACACTATGATGTGAAATAATTTTAATTAAATTGAAATTGAAATTAAATTAGATTACAAAGTGGGCAGATTACCAGTCGGTCGGTCAGGCGTAAGTGTCTGCCATCTGAAATATGATTTCAGGAACAAGCCATAGCATACTTTTGTGCGTTGGCATTTAGTAAAATTTGTAAGCAATTTGACGCACTTAATGCCTTTTAACCACTTGAAGTGTAGAGAGAATGGTATGCAGATGCATTTGTGGCTACTCGGTCTGGGCCTGGATTCGAGTTTGAGTCTGGCCAAATGAAAAATTGCAAAACTTTTGCATTGCAGTTGCCTTGGTTGTGGCTGGCTTCTAGATTATGGCCTGTTGGCCCCAAATAGCTCTAAGTCTTCATTAATTTAATGCGGTCTGCAACTGTTCCTGCAACTGCGGCTGTGCCAACTAGGCATAATGAAAACCAATAAATACCTACTTCTCTTTTTGGCTAGCAGCTCATAAAAAGTCCGACAGTTGCTCTTGTTAAAAAGGACCACTCCACTCCACTCCAACACCTGTATTTGGCCTGCTGCCCTGGCCCAATTAAGTTTCCTCACGTTTCTTATGCGAGTGCTAAACTTTTCTTCTGCCTACTTGGACCCAAACAACCCCCCCGCCAATTAAGCGAAAAAGTCCAAGGGTCAACTGCTATTTTTTTTTTTTTTTTTTTATATGATATCGACGACTAAGGCTGAAATCGGGTTCAATCGTCAAACAGGAAATTCATTAGATAAAGTTTGTTTTCCTACCTTCATTTTCTTTTTCTTACTTTTTTCCCTCGTTTCTTTTTAACGATGTGTAAGACGTTATTAAATACAGTGCTTAAACGATTTATATATTTGGGCATTGTCTTTTGCTTTCATTCTGTAGATCGAATAGATTTTCAATTGTCTACGGCCTTGCCACAAACTAGTAAATAGTTCAACCAAGGAAATGCAATTAATTTTAACTTTGATTGCATTTTTGTTTGATTTAGCAAGCAGATACAAAGCTGTCAGAAAAACTCTACATAGCAGGCAACTCGTCAAACATTTCAGTTATTTAGAAAATTTAATTTGCATTTGCCTTCATACCAAACTATATATGTACACATGTAAGGAAGCATTGATAAAGCAGGGATTTCGGCAAATTACTCAAAATAAGTAATTTGCCATGTGCTTATGACTTTGTGTGTGACCCAGATGTGTGCCACAAATGAGTGGCCATTAGTGCGATCCATGGACTTGGGCTTCACCTTGAGACCGTAGCGAAAGCATTTCATCCTGATTGCTAAAACGACCAACGAACAAATGAGGCTTGAGTGGTCAATGTGCAATTCCCTGGCAGTCAAAAGTCAGTCACTACACACCGGCTAGTACATATATCATCAAGGTCATGGCACTTACACTCATCGAATGCTGATTGAAAATCAATTTCTCGCAATAACGATGCTTTTACTAATCCCTGACCAAAAGAACTCACACCCAATCAGACCACTCAACTCATCTACTGACCAACTGCAATTTCATTCCAAATTTCCCCCAAAAGGACCAAAAAACCAACCAGCTGAGCATGTTCATGTTCCACTTAATGTTGCCGCTTGTAATTCCACATGTTTTACAAATGCACCCAGATTTTTTGGATTTGTTATGCAAAAACATTTTAGCAAAGAACAAAAACAACAAAATCAAAAAAAAAAAAAGAGAAGTCGGCATGCAAATATTTGCAACTGTCGAACGGCATGGGATGACAAAAGGGCGACTGTCCGAGGGAAAGTTCTACAGCTGACACTTTATGCAAATATATGTTGTTGAAATTAGTTTCTATTCGGGTATTTTTTTATTATTTTCTTTTTTTTTTTTCTTTCGGTGACCAGCTGGCCAACAGGCAGGCAGGCAGCATATGCTGCAATGGGCATTGATTATAAAATTCCAGCGATCATAGTAGCCATGCAAAAAACCAACTGGCTGGCAGCTGAACGAAAACTCACAGTCAACTTGCAGCCACATTCCCTTCTACAGATTTTGCAGTAAAATGGCAAAGGTTCGTGTTGTCTTTCTACTGCAGCAACTCCAATCACTTGGCATCCAAGGTTATTCGACCATGTGCAACAATAGCCCCTTTGTATTTGCTCTAAAAAGTTGTGAATACTAATGATAATATAAAGCAACGAATTAAATAGATCATACGTACCTAAAGCTAAATTCTTGGGCAGGCACTTTGACAAGCTACTGTTATCGAGCTGCACTATCTCTTCATCTTCCTCCTCTTCATCTTCGGGTATAGTTGTCATCATTGTTGTCGAAGCACTCGTAGACGTTTCATTTATTTCATATAAGATAGTGTTATTATCACTACACCAATAACCAACGCCAATAATGGCACCATTTGAGCATAAATCGCCACATTCTATGCAGATTGGTTCCGTTTCCGTTATGTTAACTACGATATGGCCATAAATGTTTGTCCATAGGGCAATTAGGCAAACTAGATGATTGTTCATGTTTCGCATGAAAAAGAAACAGACCAATGACGTAAAATGCTTAGCCTGATTTGAATTCAATTTGCTAATACTCAACACTGAATTTATGTGTTACACAGGGAATGCTAATTAAGTTATGGGGATTTTCGTTGCTGCTGCTGCTGCTGGGGGCTTAACTTTTGTAATGTTCATCGTGAAAAATGAGGTAGAGTAGGTAAATTAGGGCACAACGCAACTGTTGGTACAAATTTTTACAGAGTTCCTGTTGCCTGATGCCATCGCGGTTGTTGTTGGTGGTTCGTCTATTCGCTCTTTTGGTATGCTAAAAGTCTAAAGTTTCCTGATGATGTTTGTTTCCAGCATGGCTAGCGGTGCGTTTCGTCGAATAACAAAGAGTTGGAAGCCTTTTCCATGGCCAGTGCTTGTGCCGTGGCCGGACTTTTCTTTTGTGCCATTGTCGTTTATGGTATTCGCGTTCTTTTTTTTGGTTGTCCAGCCAGCTAATTAAAAAAAAATGTTGTAAAGTATGTAATATGTAAGTAAAATTCAGTCAAACCTCATAAATAATGCAGCTTATTTTACCTGTGCCCCAATTTTGTTTTCTTTTACCTTCTTGTTTTGTGTTGTGTGTGTGTGTGTGTGTGTTTGTTTATTTCATCATGGGTCGGGTCGTTCACACAAAAAATTTAGATGGGGCATTAAACGCATTAAAGTCAAAAGCGAAGGTCCTTTTCTTTTTGTTCAATGGGGCATTGTTCAGGTGTGGGACTGAGAGGACAAGAACGTGTGCGAGAGAGAGAGAGAGAGAGAGAGAGACAGAGTTTCATTTCGCATGTCGAGGCCTGCGGCGGCGGTAAATGACCCTGGCCAGCTAGACGACTCTTGAAAATGGCGCAATTAGCTGCACAACTTGGCCCACGAAAGATTAATGACAGTTTTTGGCAAAGTCCTTTCAGTTGCCGCTGCCTTATTGACTGTCGACCCAGTGTCGTGTCAATAAAACGTTTATTGTGTACATAAAAATAATAAATGATGTCGCCGGCCCAACGAAAAGTGCAAGTAATTAAGCGCATATACTTAATATTAATACTAATAATAATAGTTAGTAATAAGATGACATAAGGTCATATAAAGTCCAGAAACATTTCACATATCATGTTATGTGCCTTGCCAATCGTAAGAGATTTGTATGCATTTCCTGTGCCTTCATATTGCTATGTCGAGTGAAGTTGGGCGCATGTGACAGGGCCATGTTATGCTCTATGCAAGTTCCTTGATTAATTTGCCACAGAGACAGAGTGAGAGACCAAGAGAGATTAAAAGTTTAAATTGTTTGCTGTCTATGAATGCAGAGTGATCACAGAAAAAGGTTTGCCATTAATTTAATTTTGCAGCCTATTTAACTTGAAGAGACTCACACTGGCACTTGACGTTGCTTTGCTTAGCTTGTTGATAATTTTCTATAATTTTTGCGTTGCGCTTTCAGCTTTGAGAGGATATAAATAATTGCCGCTGACAGTTTGATAAATGAGTTTTCAGCCAAGTTAATGAAACTAAAACATGGCAAAGCTGCCAACCCGCCAGTGCCTGACTGCCTGCCTGCCTGTTGGCTTACCTGTCAGTTTCTTTTTATTCTAAATTAAGATAATGCAGCACACGAATGCCATGGCGCGTCACGGTGCGTATGAGTAACACAATTTCCTGCCTCACTGCCATTTCCCATTTGCGCTTGGCTATTGAGTGAGTGCTCTCTCTGGCTCTGCTTTCCCCTTATCTCCCATCTTTATATACCCATTCCCCTGGCCCGCTGACATGCATGCGGCAAGCTTTTAACAACAATTTTGCCAGCTAATGCCGAATGATAAGCGCGCATAAAATATTTGCTGCCATTAGCGCATTGCATTTGCTCATTTCTCAACTGTATCATGCAGGCGGAGAAGAAACATTTTTGGTCCACGCTTCCGTTAAACGTCTCTCTATCTCTATCTGTCTGCCCCTACCCCCCCTTGCTCCATATTCTGTATGCTCTAACTCTCTGGCCATTGTGGCAATGACAAAGCGTAGCCAGCTGCCGTATTCTAATGTTTTTGTTCTTCTTTCGTTTCGCCACCATCTTCCGTTTGTCTTCTATATATATATTTTTTTTTTTTTATTTCATTTCATTTTTTATCCTTCTTCGCCCCTAAGAAAGTTGAGTGCTCGATTTATGGCACTTGTAAATTCCATCTTACTTGACCACGCCCCCCATTCAGCAACGCACTCAGTGGCAGATTTCTGTATATATGCGCGAACCCACCAAATCCGATTTCATTATGCAAAACGTGCGGTGAATTAAAAGTAGATTAAGTTACGACGACTTGAATGCAATTCCTTTTTAGTTGGAGAATCGGCAGGCATTCGCCCATTACCAGTTGTAGCAGAAGAAGGAGGAGGAGAAGCAGCCACATAGAATCCGTGATGGTGCAGCACTGTCGAACTAAGTATGTGCATATACTCCCTAATATTATACAAACACACACACAGACACACACACTCACATATACATGTGAGAGATTTACGTATTATCCTTATTTTTATTGAAAACTACGACTCGCTGTAAGCACCAGAATCTCAAGTGGATCAGAATGAGATTTGTATAGACTTGTGCCACAGATTAGCTTACCACATGCAATTGAAGTATGGAATATAAATAAAATGCAACGAAAAGTAGTGGCAAATTCAAAGAAATAAATTTCTACAATTCCAACAATAAAATATTTAGTTAAAGGATATTCATCTGGTCTAAAGACGTTGTATACATTTCAAAGCAAATTTAGATACTATTTTTTGTTAACTTGTCCAATAGTTATAACAAAATCTTAGATTTTTTCTTGAAATCTGTTCGAATTTAAGTCTTCCAAACTATTTAAATCAAATATTCATATTAATCTCTCGTTTAGGAAGTTTTTGTTACAGTTTTTCATGATGATGAAAATTAGAGTTAAAGTGGTTAATTACAATTAATATATTTTAAGACTACTGTTTAAATAGTCTATTTTATAGAATCGACGGTCTTGGTAACTCCCAACAGGGAAATTACCACACTGAATTCAATCCACTATTGAATCTGGCCAAACATCATATTCGACTTGTTTATAGAAGCAAGGAATCATATAAATTTTCAAGTTATTAGTTCAGACGCTTAATACTCTTGGGAATAGACTTCATGCCAATTTTAAAGCTAATTTGTGATGGAAGCTCTCACTTACAAGAAGCAAATTGATTGATTTTTCTGGTTCAAATTGCAATAAATCATAAATAATCTTTAAAGTGTTCAATTCTGTATGACATGGCGATACTCCATGCATTTGAATTGCGATCATAGGATGGCCATAGATGTACATATGTATGAACATATCTACATATCTACTTCTTGCTAAGACATTGGCACTGACACTGGCACATGGCAAGTTAATAATATAATCAGCATTTGACAAGCAATCTTCTACCATGCATTGACGATGAGTGCCCGCTGCCTTGTAGCTGCTGTGTCGTTCCTTCTTGTTTCCGGCATTTGTCACTAGATTGTCTGTGGGTGTTGGTCTTGGTGTGTGCGTGTGTGGGTCTTGGCTTGTTTGTCAGGCGACGGCCTTTTCGGATTTATTATGTTGATGTTGTTGATGTGTGCTGCGTGTAATTTGAAATTATGCGCGACAGCGCAAGGACGTATGCTTAACATAATCAAATAACTCATACGCACCTTCAACGCCTGACAAAACAACAACCTGCCTGCCTGCTTGCCAGTATGGCTGGCTAACTAACTCACTGACTGAATTGATGCTCATAAAAGAACTTCCCACACCTTTGCCTCAGTGTATTGGGTATGCTTTGCTTTTCATTATCATAATTTCTAGCTGATTGCATTGGCCCAAGAGCAGAGTGTTGAAGGAACAACCTGTTTGGGGCCCCGCCTTACGATTGATACACGCTCAAGTTCGCTTTTCAATTATGTATCCAACGGAACGTGACTATCGCGCATAATGTGTCTGATATGCTGGCACTTATTTTGCGGGATTTGATGCCGACTCCTTGTCGAAGTTGCTTTTTAGCAGCTTTTGTCGATGGCTTCATTTTTCTGCCTTATTTCTTTAACTGATGGCACAGGTGGGCAATGGGCCATAAGGAGCAAAAAAGGATGAAGAAAGGGCCCCACATGGGCCACACGAACTTGTGGCAGCGTCAATGCTTTAACAAAAAATTATTTAAAGGGCCAAGCATGACCAACATTTGCCGTGAAAACAAAGCACACGAATGTGGGTTAAAATAAAAATGTAAACAAAAGGGCGCATCGCACACATGGGCATCGTTTGGCGCCCTTTGCAAACATTTGTAGCACACAAACGCACACCACCCCCAAACCACCCACCACCATCAATTCTCCTTCAGTCTCAGATTCAGCTTCAGCTTCAGAGCTTCTTGCCTGGCCATCCAAAATGAAAAACGTGAAAAGTGCTGCCACAAAAATAAGTTTGGGTTAAATCTAAACTGGCGCCTGGATAAAGACAAACAAAACATAACAGAGCGCAACACAGTGCGGATACAGTGGAGGATTGCCGGAATGGCACACTGGTGGATTGTGTGCCAACACAAAATCATGTCCAACTGAGAGAGAGAGAAAAGAGAGATTTCAATTTCCCCTGTTTTGGCCATAAAAGCAATAGAGAAAATTTCCTTTACCATAATTGAAGCAAGATGTGGAATGTAATATCGAAATTCAAATGAAAGAAACAAATGCCAAAAAAGAACCTGACTTTAATTGGAGGAAGAACTTTCAAGTGTTAGATATCTAATTTTAGTTTTAAACTTTAAAAGTCACAAAATATGTTTATTAACAATTACTTTATATTATTTTTAGTGCAAGTTCTAAAGACACTTTTCTAGTCTAGTTCAGTTTCTTTGAGGTTTTATGACTTTTCTTTTTAGCGTTGATCTCACAAAGCTATAAAATGGTTCACCGCAAATGTCAACAAATAAATAATTGTTCTACATATGTTCCACATTTAGAGAAAGAGAGAGAGAGAGAGAGAGAGAGAGAATATTTCCCCAAAATAATACGACAACGTTGGCGATGTTGCGCACGATGACGATGACGACGACTGCGAATACGAATGAAATGAAGCCGAAGTGACGTTGGCATTCGTGGCAAGCCGCATGCTGCGCTGTGTATGTGTGTGCGTGTGTGTGTTGAATGGGAAAAACTTTTTGGTAGCAACTTGGCCAAACGCACGGCATTCAGTTAGGATGTGCATTTCCAGCGGTGCGAACGTGTCTCGGGCGCGCCAAATCAATATTATAGCCAACGGGCAACAGTTTTTCAAATCACAGCCGCCGAAAATATGCCAAACGATTGTGTGAAAAATTATATTTGCTGGACGCGAGTTTTGTGTAAATAAATATGAATCGAATCGAGAGGAGCACCAAAATACCAAAATAAACCAAAAAACAAATTAAAATAAATAAACAAAAAAATACTGATTACAAATTAAACAAAATTAAGACAGCAAACAAATTGGACAAACTGAAAAATTAAAATTGAAATTCAAGTGGAAATCATTGAAAACGGAAAACTAAAATCCAATAAAATAAAACCAAACTGCATGAATGGATGAAAGGCGGCATCGATTGGAGAGGCCAGTCATGTGAAATGAGAAGATTACAATTTGGATCAATGGGATCACATCAGGCCCATGAAACGTCCATAACTTCCATCTTTTGTATATAGCAAATACATATATTATATTAGCTGCAGCTTTTTTCTTCTCTACTCCCTTCAACATACCCAAAAGTAAACAAAAATATATCTATGTGTCTGTATTTATATTTCTATTCGTGTTGTGTGTATTTAGACTGTAATTTAACAAAATAAATAATTTAAATAAAAGAAAACGAGCGCGTTTTGCACTCTGAGGAGAGTTGAACGCGCTAAAACACAAGTTTCGGTGCAAAAACGGGTAATACAAAGTAAATCGAAATATTGAAAAAGAAAATATATATATATAAATAATATAAACGAAGAAAGAAAGAAGTATATAAGTATATACATACATACACAGAAAGAAAACCACAAACCTAAACCAAAAACTATGCTAAGCATTAGATAAATTAATAGATTTAATAGGGTGTTGGAATACACATACAAATTTGAATACAATTGAAAGCAAGCGAAATTCTCTGTGGCCGCATTCCAATTAAAATTTCCTTTGCGTAATTCAATTTAATTATAAATACAAAAAGCGGCCGCAATATTCGGCAACATGGGACCAATAGATAGACTATAAAGACAGAGTTGGAACGCAAGCAAACAGGAATCAAGGGAAGGAAAGTCAAGGGAGAGAAGATCGCAATGGACTACACCAAATTGAATGCCAACATCAATACGGGCAATATCAGCACCGATGACTTTTTGGCCGTGTTCACAACTGGCTCGACCTCCATCTCGTCAGCGTTACCGGCAGCGGGTCGTGTGCCATCACAACAGCAACAACAGCTGCCCACCAACTCGACTGGCATCCGATCCGCGGACAATGGTACACTTAATCTCAATCCCCCATTGCTTACGGTTGAGGGGCCGTTGCTCACATTGCCAAACCTGTTTGATTTGCCCCCACCGGGAACATCGTCGTCGAGTGGCTACATAAATGTGAATGATACAATCTATTTTCTGAATGGTAGCTTATACAACAATACCCTGCAATTGACCAATACATACTATAATCAAAGTGGAGCGGCTGGCAATTTGAGCAATGGCCTGGGATTGCTGAGCAATGCCAGCAATGCCACCGAATTGCATTGGGATGGGAGATATCCAAGTGGCTATACGCTCACCCATATTGTGATTGCTTCGATAATTGTCACCATACTGATGATCATTATCGTGGTGGGCAATATGCTGGTGATCATTGCCATTGCCACAGAAAAGTCACTGAAGAATATACAGAATTGGTTCATTGCCTCCCTGGCCGTGGCCGATTTCTTTTTGGGCCTCATAATAATGCCCTTCTCGTTGGCCAATGAGCTAATGGGTTATTGGATATTTGGCAGTTGGTGGTGTGATATACATTCGGCCATGGATGTACTCCTGTGCACCGCTTCAATCATGAATCTATGTCTCATATCGCTTGATCGATATTGGAGCATCACAAAAGCCGTCGATTATCTAAAGAGTCGAACGCCAGCACGTGCCGCCGTAATGATCACTGCAGTGTGGATTATGTCGGCACTCATTTGCATACCCCCGCTGCTCGGTTGGAAGGTGAAGATGCCCGAGGGGCCGTTGCCCAAATGCGAGGTAAGTCCATATTGTTGTTGAAATTGATGCCAATTGACGGCAATTGCCGTGGCTCTTGTATTCGTAAACAATAAAGCGCATAACTCAAATGCGAAAATATGCAAAACGCTTGGAAATTGCGTCAACGCGGCAAGTGGGCTTCTCTTTCCATGCAAATTTGGTTCTATGTATACTTTTTTTTTTTTTTTTTTGGGTTGTATGGCATAGTCACGCAGCGAAATAAACGCAGAAAATTTATGCATATGAGTTAAAAGGGAGGGTTACAGTGTATCTAATTCTACACCCAAATAATAAAGTCAGCCCCAAAATGTAGGCTATTATCCCATGGAAATATGCGTGTTATCATGCGGGTCCTTAATGTTTCTGACAGTCAGCCAGCCAGCCCGCCAGCTAACCAACCATCTAGTCAGCCAGTGAGTCAGTTGTTGACTGAAGGCGTGCATATGTACAATTCTCGGTTTATTTTTCTTTGTTCTGTGGGTGTATGTGTGGCAAACTAGCTGGAAAATTCAAAAGAGAGAGATTCCTCGACTGAAGCTGCCACAAACTGCCACATGAAAAGCAGGCAAAGAAGGCAAATGCTTCCAGCTATTGAACAGAGTTGGCCCCGCCACTTGCCGTAGAAAACAACAAAAAAAAATTCTTTAAATTTTACCACAAATGTAGAGAGTCCTTCACATGATTCGGATCGATTGAAATGCCTTTTCGCCAGTCAGTCAGTCAGTCATCTGTCAGTCAGTAGACAGAATTGTGCATCACAAAAAAGCAAAAAAAGGGAGTGACATAGTCAATCACAGTGAATGACCACCAAAAGCGACATTGTAATGCCCCTAAGGAATTCGTTTTTTGTTGTTTGAATTTTGCTTAAAGCCGCAAACTTAAAGTTTCTTTTGTTGGTCAGCTAACCCACGATATTATTTATTGCATCGAAAGATAAATGTCCTCGGCGTGGGGGGCGTGAGCCAACAAAATGGAAAACGCAAATATCTTTGGGCACTTTCTTCTCCTTATTGTCTGTTCGTCTGTCTGCCTATCTGTATCGTTTCGTTTGTCTCCAGAATTTTGATTATTTTTATACTTTACGAACATGCGTAAAATGGAAGACAGAGAAATTACAATAAAGTGATGAAGAGCAGCAGGGGCAAACGAAAAAGAAAAAAAAAACCAGAGAGTTTTTACATAATGTTTGGCATTTAAATTAACCTTGAAACAATAAAACAAAGCATATTCCTGTAGAGACCAAGAGCAGGAGGTAAACCCATTAATCAAGCCAAAGTGGCCAGGATAATAATCTCAAGAAACGGAAGGACTGGTTATTTAACTTTTTATTTAGATGTTGTTTCTTAATGTATACATTTTTTAATTTTAAGCATAAGAAATTTAGTTAAAAAAATTCATATATGGGTTTCTCAATATAATTTTAAGGACAACCAAATGTAATTCACTTTATTAACTCAGCAAAAAGTTTAACTGAGGCTAAATTTCAGGTCCTGGATTAATTTTTCTAATTGCTAAATGCGATATTCTGCTTGAGAGTTTTTGTTTTCGCTGTGAAGCAAGGTTTACAATTTCCTTAGCTTTTATTGATTGACTAGAAGTTTTTCTAATTTAAATATAATACTTTTTGTTTTATGCTAATAATAACATGCAACCACTGGATAAAATGTTACGAATTTTTAACCCTACAATGTATATATTTACAAGAGCAATCGAGGCATGCATGGTACATTACATGACTTGCCTTTTTCACTTTTTTTAACACGATACATCTGCTCTGGAAAAAAGATTTTGAATAACGATTCTTACATAATAACTTTCGATTCCCCTCACTGAAAATTTTCTAATTCCTAGAATACATAAGCTAATAAGAACTTGGACTTAACAATTTTCACCATTCGTGGCATTTTAATTGTAATGTTCCTTAAAAAATGATAATAATTAACGTTATATCAAATAATTCTTACGTTTTTGGGACCAAGTCTTTGGACCGAATTTCATCTAATTTATAATTTAAACATCTTTAAACCTCAATAATCTCTATCTCTATAATCGATTTTGAAAAACTTTTTTTTTCGAACACCTTCATAAATTGTTTGTCTTTAACTACTGTAGCCCATCAAGGAGTAAATTTTAGTTCAAATTTCAATTTTTATGGCAAACTGATGGGAAATGTTTTTAGACTAAGTATATTAGCATGTTTTGCCAATGATATTTCGATTCACTTCTTGCGAGAACACACTTAGAAAACTTAATTGCTCTTAACGAGTTTCATAGCGAATCAAAAATCAAAACAATTTACACGATTTATTTTTCACACTGTTGCCAAATTGGAATGGTTCCAAAACTATAAAAGCAAAAATTTGTTTTTAGAAACAATTTTATTATTTTTAAAGCGATGTCTTTACAAAGCAATTGATGAATATTTGGCAAAAACTATTTATAAACAATGGCGTATTACTCAAAAGCCAAATGGAGTCGATCGATGCAATTAGTGACATATGGGACATTTGTTGAGTTTTCCTACATGCAATTAGCTTAGTCGAATTGCTAGCAACCGCAAACCCATCAGCTAGTTAGTCAATGCAAAACTGTACGCAATTCAATTCAACGTTCTGTTGCCCATCATTAAGAATGTCATACTACCAAAAAAAAGAAAAAAAGGCAAACAAAAGGCAACTGAGTTTACAAAGGAAATGCTGCTGGCATTGGCCTTGTTCAGGGCCAGTCAACATGAAACCTCCAATTTGCAACTGTATCAAACAGCGACAGGGAGAAAGGAGAGTCTAGAGGGCGTAGGGATGACGGGAGTGAAAATGGTGAACATTTTAATTATGACACCATGTCGACATGTTTAAAATTGTTGTACGTTGTCAGCGGTGTTGCTGTTGCTGCTTCTGGCTCGCCAGTCAGTGTTGATGTTGATGTTGACATTCGCGGCACATTGAACCACAATACAAGCCACACAACAACAACAATAACAACACAGGCAAAAAATACAAGATAGAAGCCGCCAAATGGATGATGCCACGCCCAGGCGCCGATTTGACACTTGCCTGCTCGATTTAATTAATAAAATAACATTTTAGAAAATAAATGACGTTGATTTTCGCACTTGAAAGCATCAGAATAAAGAGATTCGCTCGCCTACACACACTCAGAGTCTCATCATCCTGAGAACCCAAACTGTCAGCATTGTCTAGCCTTCGAACTATTTTCTGTGGCCTAATCACTGCCAACGAGATATAGAGAGAGAGAGAGCTGCTAAGTGGTATGGGTGGGTAAGAAATTTCCTTTTGTTTTCACATTTACGCTAAACCTCCCCCAAAAATGTTGATTAATGCCATGCCTAATGAGGTGTTGGTAATTACGGCTAAGTGGTAATGGAAAGGGTAGACAAAGGATATAATGCGTGTGTGTTATTTTTGGGGATATTGTATGTACGAGCGTATTATACTTATAATAGCAGCCCTCAGGGGGGTCGGTGGTATCTGCTGAGCTCGATGTAAATCAGCTGTCATTGTTCGTAATGAGTTCAATTTTAGTCAGCAAGTGGCACAATTTGCTACAGAAAACGCGTGCACAAAGCACAAAGACTTCCAGCCAAGCAAACGATGTCTTTAATTCCTTGGTAACTACATTATTCAGTGCATTATTTTCTTTTTTGGGATCCCAACAGCCCAACAATGCCAACAAACAAGTAAGAAGAAGAAACCACCAACTCCGACTCAAGCTCAAGTGGTGGGGCACAATCTTTTGTGTATTTATGTTCATTGGTGGTCAAAAGGTTTACGCACACACACACACACATACGCCCACACACAACGCACAAAGAGAAATGCACACACAAAAGACCTTATTATTATAATCCGTAAAGGGGCAAACAAGGTTTATTGAAATATTAATCGAATATTATATGCCATTTTGTTCAACAATCACAATGGCAATGGCAATGGCAATGGCCCAGGCCATTGGTAAAAGTAGTTAAAACAAAAACCCAACAGAAAAGGAGAAAATACGTATTAAAAGGTCTTGTCGTTATGTTTTGTCGTCAACAACACGCACAATTGCTATATAAGAAAAGGAATTTTTACGCCAACGGACAACGGTGCGTATGTGTAATGTCATGATGTGACAACGCCCACATAATAATGACTTAAGTAGCTCATTAGCGTCAGTTTTGCCAGGCACTTTAAAGAGCACCAAAAAAATAAAGAAAAGAAAATGAAAATGTATAAAGAAATGTGAAAACAAAACCATCGTACTTATATTTTGATCCTTATTCGGCATTCTCAATGTCATGGCCAGCGGCTAAGCAGAGCTGCATGGGCTTTAAGTTGACATTGAGCTACTGGCATAGTCCATGGACCTAAAACCGAGACCCCGGACCCGTGCTTTTGCTCGTGCCTTGGCACTTTTGATATTTTCTCATTATTTTGCAGTGTATGTGACTGTGTGTGGCTGTAATTCTCTTTAGGTCTTTGTTAGATTTCATACAGTTGACTTGCTTTGCTTGTGCTTCGCTTAGACTTGTGTGTATGTGTGTGTAGCTTTATATATACATATATCCTTTTACGTTAGCTAAAGCATTTTACATTTTTCGTAGCATTTTCATGGAAAAGACGTTGCCCGAAAAGAGGATGAAAAAGGTTCTACAACAGTGAGCTAATGTGCTTAGTCCATGCAAATGTGTGCTTCTATTTCAGCATAAGTGTGCGTGTGTGTATGTGTATATGCTAAAGGATAAAGGATATGTACATGTATACGTAAGTCTATGTGTATATATTTTTGGCTGTCTCTTGCCTCCGACCATTATGCCTTTTGACGACTTTTAAGATCATAATCAGTGGCATTTATTTTGAAGCACTCTTTTTTTAAGAGCAAACGGCAAGCCGTTGGGTAAGATACATTTACGCATTGAACTGCGTTATTACATCCTTGATTTGTTTATAACAGGAAATTATTAAAGAAAATATATATGTACGTCTACCATAGGCAGCGTGAAAATCAACAGAAAATCAAATATCAAGCATACGCCCCGTTATTTCGTTGTGTTTTTTTCTTTGGTTGGGGACTGTTGAAATCGTTTGCTAATTTCCGCTTGCCGCGCACTTGTCGCTGCCAGATAGGATACAAATAGGATGTTATTTAAGCGGGGGCTGCGGCAAACAACTCCCAGGCAATGAATGAATAAAGAAAACAGAAAGTGGAAAGCTGGTTGGGGGGTAAAGAAGAAAAAAAACCGTAACGAAACGGAACATTTCTTTCAATGTCCGCTCGGCATATGCTATGGCATTTTATGCGTGGCATAGGCAAATATTGACATTTTAGCTTATGCCGCACGCACCACTAACTGGCGCCAACTGCCTACAACCACCACCACCACCACCACTCCTTACTCCACTTCAACTCAAACTCTAACTCTTACTCCTCTAGCAACCATTCAGTGAGTCGCCTCATGGTTAAATTAAATTACGGAGCAATTCTTTCCGGCTGCCTCTGGATGGCAGAGGGCGAGGCGGGGGTTCTGCCAGTTATTGTGAGTGCTGCACGTACATTCAGACATTTTTGTGTGTACCATTTGCGGTGGCCTTGTTTTTTGCCGCGCCATATGCAGAAACCCCATGCTTAACCATTTGTCAAGATACCGCAGCTAAAACTTTAAGTTGTAGCAACTTGAAGTTCATTTGAAGTCTCATCCCCAAACAAAAAAATGGGAGCCACACACAGACATTAGCCTTCCGCCATCCGCCATCCTCATCTCTCACCATCTCTTTATCTCTGCCATTTGGGTTGTGTCGTGCCAATGGCTTCTTTCCATTTGCCTCTGTGTCCTTCTTTTATGGGTGGGTCTGGCTGGCCCATGCTGCCATGGTTTGCCATGGCTTGCCTTGGCTTGGCTTGGCTTGGCTCTGTCGATTTGATTAAAATAAAGCAAAGTTTCTAAGCTCGGATTAGTGTCAGAATTTGTTGGGTGGCTGCCCCGCGCTGCGAGTCGATTGTTTGGCTTCTTAGCTTAGCGAGTTTTGCGTTTTTATTACATATACATATACATATATATATATATGTATGTACATACATACATAAGAAGGTATACATTTCTACATACATTCAACATATTTTCATAACTGAAGCATTTCTCTCGCTCTCTCTCACTCTCAGTATTTCTCTCTTTGTCTCTGTTTAAAGCGGAGTAAAATCTTTTTGTTCACATCTATTGTTTATAGAATTTGCATTACATACTTACTTTGAGGCTGTCTGAAAAGTCTGAAAAGTTTTTTATTGCATTCCATAAAAATTGTTGCAGTCAGAAAATGCCAAGCTACCTTCCTAGCTCTTGCTTGCCCCTGGCGCTGCCCCTCCCACTGCCCTTAAGCTACATATTTGGCAGACAAAGTCTCTGTGCCTCATATTTCTTGTTTTTTTGTTGTTGTTTGGCCTTTCTTATCGCATAAAGTACTTTGACCCCCTACTCTAAAAAGAGAAAAAAAGTTTACTTCGAATACACGCAAGATTCTACACACACACACACACATACAAATGCAACTTTGTATGCTCGCTGATGTCATCTCATATAAAATATAATTCCTTGGCAAAAGTTGAACATTATTTTTCCCCATATCTAAGAGAAAAGTAGCCCAAAAATTTCGCACGCGTATTAACTTTCAGTTGCCGCGTGGCAACATAAATAAGCTTAAGGCAACGACAACAGCGACAACAACAAAAGAAGCAACCAGGCCCAATGAAAATTGAAACAGATTTGATATACTATAAGTATATACCGACTTATAAGCCTAATCTGCCTAACTCCACCTCCTGTAAAACTGGGAAAAGTAAATTGAACAAAAACAAAGAAGAAATCGTAAAGAAAAACTCTTTTTACAATTGACTTTATCAACGCTAATTGAATTAAAGTCCATCTGAAAAGTTTTTCCTCTGTTTGTTTTCTTGGCCCAAAGTGCTGAGACCCGCTTTTAACTCAGAAGTAACCCAGTCACCCCGTCACCCCTGTCACTGGCCGCCCACAAAACCCAATTAAGATGATGACAACAATTGCCGATGGCCAGCCAAACGAACTGAATATGTTCATGAACGGTTGAGAAGTGATGGGCGAAATGTTTGGGGAGTTGGCTAAGGGGGTACTGCATAGTTAATTTATGGCAAATTCTTCAAATGAAATGAGTGAAATTTCCAAGTGAAACTTGGAGGGGGTTGGCCGTTGCCGTTGCCATTGCCCATTGTCGCACAGCAATCGTAAAGTCAAATGGCGCCTAATTGGCAAAACAAGCGGAAAATCGCAAATTAAAGCGAAATCGCACGTTCCAAAAGGGAACGCTGACACTAGCACCCATGCCAATAGCCAAAAGACCGAGATTCAGAGTAAAGCCCAAGAGGCTAGTCCGTCTGCGTGTTTTTACTGTAGTTGTTGTTGTTGGTCCTTTTGGGTAAAGACAAATAAAACAAATTGCGCATACGCCCCGCAGCCGCTTTGGTTCCTCTGCCTCTGCCTCTTCATTCGGCCCTGTGATTAAATAAAATGAAAGATTTCACTTTTAACCAAGTCAGGGCGCCAGCTTGGCCATCTTGGCCAGTTGCCATTTGCTTTGACATATCTGACACTATATTTATACCCTGTAATCAACACAGAATAAATGTAGAGTAGAGACAAAGCTTTTGTAAATCTCTGTGATAATAATTAGACGAAGCTAATGCTAAAGATTGAGGACTTAAATCGGTACTTAATTACAATGAGATAAAAAAGTCATTTAGTTTATCAGTAATTTCCAAGTGACAATACGTTATCTCAAGGTCAAACAAATGCCATTGTAGGGCATTTCCGATATTTTGCTAGTTACAATTAATTTCATACGCCTGACTCGACACCAATCGAAATTCGATATGGCCATAATTCTTGAGAGCGAAAACAAAATATGGCACAAATAAAAAAAGGAACAACAAAATTGTTTGACATTTATGACAACACTTGCCCCGACACCACACGCACACACAGAGACACACACACGAACACCATAAATTAACTTCCCATGCAACAACAAAGCAATTGTTGTCAATGTCGAAACTTAAATATTGACAGTGCCACCGATGGCATCGTCATCGCCATCGTTGTTGCTATCGCCGTTGCCGTTGCCGTGCTTCTCTTTTATGACCACGCATAATTTTCGATATTTTCACTAGTGTCAAAGACAGAGATTTTCGAGAACCCTTTTTTTTTTGACAGCCCCATCTTTTCATTTTTTCGTTTTCTTTTTTTTTTTTTTTTAGCTTTTATGTGCAAATTGCGCGCAGTAAATAAAAATAAATGAGTATGAAAATTTTGTTTTGCTTTTACTCCTATCAGCAATATGGGTGCGTGTGTGTAAGAATTTTTGCCAGGCAAAGTCAAGTCAAGATTTGCTGATGGCACAACACACACACACGCACAGCCACACATACTTACAAGTGTGTATTCTTCGCTACCCCCCACTCAACCATAATAATCGTAATGAATGGCTTATCACGCCAGCTGGCGTTGTCACCGATTTGCCGCCATACTTTTACTCTCTGGCGCCTTTGTTGGTTCGATATAAGCTCACACACACGCACAGGCAAAAAGGGAATAGTGACTGTATGTGAGAGAGAGAGAGACAGAAGGGTGGGGTGAACAATGGGTTTTGGTGGACGGTGCGTTATGACACGCAGGAAATGGTTCATAAACGAAAGAGTTATGCAGTCGGCAAAAATTCAATAGCCATTGGCGTAGCTCACACGATTCGACAATAAAATGAAATTTAGCAATTCAATTTAATGCGTTATTTGTCGTAAATTTTACCGTGGAAGGCATATTGATTTACTCCTTGGCCAACAGGATACCATCCGGACAGAGTGTGAGAGATAATTGCCAGCAGCCAAGAGCCAGCCAGCCAGCCAACAGCCTGGTGGCATACACATGAGACCCGTCGCCATATGAAGATTTATGGCTGCTGCTACAACGAAATCAAATAACAATTTCGCCTTTCATTAAATTCAACTTTTGTGTCGCACTTTAAGATTCACAGGCATTATCAGGCATTAGCCAGCGCAACAGCAACGGAATTGGGCTCAGGGTTTCCTTTTTACTTTCTCTTTTTTTGTTGCCACTTTGTCGCCTAAACATAAACATTTAAAGATTCAGAGGCAAAACAAAGAAGGAAAGAGAAAGCGAGAGACAAAAAAGAGAAAAAATGACACTGCCAGCATAAGCATAATCCATTTTCCATTTTAAATAAAATTCCAAGTGAACAGACACGGCAAAACAAGGCAGAGGCACGAGGTATGGCAACCGAAAAACCTGCCGCATCCTTTGTCCTGGCGTCGGCCGCTATTTGCCTTTTTTTTGGCTGTTGTTGTTGTTGTTGTCGAACGCCCGCTTTTTCGGTGGCAATCGCACAAACACACTTAAAACATGAGCATGAAAAACATTTACATAAAATCGTCTTAAAGTATTTGCCGCCTCATCGTCGAGCCAAAAATGAGAGTGAAAAAAAAGGAAAGGAAGGCAAAAGACTTGCCGCACCCGTAGGCCAAATAAATTACACAAAGTGTCGTCGGGCCCATTTTGTGGGCCGTTTTATGGCATTTAATATGACAAAGATAAGGAGAGATGGGAAGAGCGAGAGAGAGAGAGGGATAGAGAGAGAGAGTGAGAGCTCTTGAAATATTCGTGGATCCAAGAGAAGGGCAAAAATTGCATTTAATTTGAAATTTTAGTTAACAATCTAAAATAATGGTAAGAGAACTTTTCATTTGCATCTAACCATAGGGAAAATTGTTGGCCCACTGAATGCAAACATAATTAGCCCCGAAAAAGTTTCGTATGTGCTGGATAATTGAATTTCCTGCTCGAATTGCATTGCTTAAATAAATTTGTAGTTTATAATTTGCTGCTGAGCTGAGGATAGTAAACTTTCAAATCATGCAATTTGTTTTTTCCCCTTTCTCTTTCTCTTACTTCTATATGTGTATGTGTGTCCCCACAGTGAGCTTTTGGGGATTGCTCACAACGTTTTCCGGCCACAAGAGAAATCAAAAAAAGTTGAAAATCAAATGAAAAGCAAAAGAGGGCAGAGACCGAATGAAAGGCCAGATTCAGATTGACAGAACTCCGTTGCGTGTTCTTCCCACCCTACCAAAAAAAAAAAAGAAAGAAATTGGCTGTAGCTCTTGGCTGTGGCAGCAAATTTAATTTGGCATATGAGTTTAACTTTTACATTCATAAATCCAGAGATGATTCATGTAGCTGCAGAGCAAAACACAAGCCCACAAGTCCATCTCTTTGGACTCCAGTCCGGCTCCCTTCCATCTAATTAGTTATGCAAAAGTTTTACTCAGCTGGGCTAGTAGAATTTTGTTTCCTTTTTTTTTTATTATTGCCAAGGTTGCTCCCTTGGGTCAATTTTAATTACGCTCATTTGGAGCCTTTTAACGTAAATGGAAAAAAATACAACAAAAACAAAAATACATGCACCCCACTCGCACGCACATTCACACTCACACACACAAAGTACAAGAGAAATAACAAAACACAAAAATGGGGGAATAAAGGAAAAAGAAACGAAATTTTAAATTAAAAATAAAAACCCGTAAAGCAGGGCGTGTAAAATTTGACAGCGGCAACGAAGTGAAAATTGCCAAAGCATAATTGAGAGAGAGAGGTAGAAAGAGGTGGAGGGATAAAGCAAGGGGAATACATAGGTGGTAGAAAGGGGGCACAGTAAGAGTTTTTATTCACAAAGCAGAAAAAGAAATGGGATTTCGGTTTTCCACTCGACACTTCTTTTTTGTACTCTTTGCATTTTTTTTTTGTCCTACAAGTTAAGAGGGTTTATTACATTTATCAAAGTGTAAAATAACGAATATCTTCAGATAACAAAAGACCAAAAAGATAAAAATTCCCCAAAAGGTATTTGTCTCTTGATTGTATTCAAAGATGCGAACAAGTTTATCTAACACCATTTTACATTTGTTTACGCTAGAAACTAGAAACAGATAGAATTGGATTTGCTAAATTTCATAGCATACTTTTTTGGGTACTTTTAATTTGGTTTAAATGCAGGGTATATTCTAGTCGACAAGCTGCATATTTTTACATATATTTAATTTTGTTTTTTTTTTCTTTCATTTTTTTCAGTACTTTTTCTTTTCGGCTTTTGTGCATAATTCAAAATTTGCACATTGACATTCGAGAACGGTTCGGGTCATGTTATAAATATTAATTTCCTCGTTCACCATTTTGTTGGCATATTCTTGTTCTTGTTCTTGTTGTTCCTTTTTTTATTATTTTTCAAATTCCATTGGCATACTTTTCCTTTAGATAAGCCTTTGACTTACCTTCGTGGCTGTTGCTGCTGCTTCTGATGCTTCTGGCGCATACTTAACAATTCATTTGCCAAATTCCTTCTTATTTTGCATGCCAAAGTCAAGAGTCAAAGTCGAGTGCTACGCCCACACCTCCGGTATGCGTTCCAGAATCATCAATCACCATAATTCAGCAAGACTTTGTCGTATATACGTTCATACTTATACTTATATATAAGCACCTACATACGTACATATATGGCTCATGCAGAGCCCCAGTACATTTCCACAAATGAAGCTCACATTTTCCAGTTCGCTTTAATGTTTTGTCAAAGAGGCAAGAGTCAAGCAGCTTGCTCACTGGGTTTGTCTTTCATTAGCACAAGTGACAGTTGTTCAGGAGAAATGGCAGTAGGACTAAAAATGGTATGAAACAGCAGATGATTAGGATGAGGTGGCAAAGCAGGAATCGGAGGAGGAGCAGATGGAGATGGCAACGCCTTGCATTCGCCTTTGTCTTCAATTGTCTGTCTCTCTGTGTGTATACTTGCTGGCGGCGCCAAAGCTTTATTGAGTTATTGTTCCATCCTCATTGTCTCTGTTGTTTTATATTTTTCCTTTCTGTTCCGTTGCTCCAACCAGGAAGTGGCACACTCATTCCATAGCCCTAATGATATCTTTTTATCAGATCCACAATGCTCAGCGACGCTTGAAACTGCATTAAAGGCCGCGGGCTTTCCAAAAAAAAAAAAAAAAAAAAAAAAACAGACAAGAAATTCATGTGCAGCCGTTGTTGTCTCTTTGAAGATAAATCCATTTCACTCAAGCAATGTCCTTTTTTTGTTTTTGTTGTTTTTCCGAGGGAATCTCATTTTATTTGATCAAATTAGAGAAATTTCATGGGATTATATGGGATAAGATTGACACAGTGCTCTCTCTACATGAAACATTATTTGTAACTTTATAATAGTTAAAATCGATGCAGATATTATTTTACTTGCAATTTCTCTACTCGAATTGTCCCTTTTAATAGACTGACAACAATTGAGGAAAGGAAATGGTACCTAGGCAACTTGAAGTCGACAGGACAAGCGTAAAAGCCTCAGGAAATTCACTGTGCAAATAAAATCAGTCACTTGCAAGGCAGAAAACAGACTCAAGAATGTACTTACCATGTAGCTACATATATTTACACTATATACATTACCGGCATCCTACCTACTGGGTAGATGGCAAAGAAAAATGAATGAACTCTAAATCACTTTCACTGCCTTTGCCCACTTTCATTTCCATGTTTGCTGTGATTGTGACCGCACAGTCAGAGCCTTGGCAAACTTGGCAGGGAGTGCTGGAAAATCGTCTGGAAGTGGGTCCTGCCATTGGCGTATGCTGCACATCAAGTTCAGTTGTTGATCATAAACCTTGCAACACACTTTCTCACACACACACACGCGCATAATATGCAGACGTACACACACCTACTCGGTCATACACACCAACATAGGTAAATAAATAAGGTAGCAGCAGCGAGGAAAAAAAGCCAACACAATCCAATTTGAACTTGCCCTACCTCTGTCGTTTCCCACTTTTCTATACTCTTACACTAAGAGGGGACATAATTAAATTGGAATAACAAAATATATTTCTGCGCTTTTAGTTAAATAAAAGAAACAGAAACCAGATAATTAACGAAAATAATTCATCTCAATATATGTATATTTAAGTACCAGTTTTCTTGATTTTGCAAATTTTATCACAATTTTTTTTTTAAAATTTAAATAAATGCAACTAATATTACAAATAATCAAAAAACAAGTTTTTCATTATAATTATAACTAAATGCTAGTTAGAGACGTTTAATTTTGTTTTAGAAACTTGAATATGCTTTAATGAAATGCCAAAATAAAATAACATCTATAATTTGCCAGAAATATTTTTCTATTCCTTGTATATAATTACTTTTATATGCAATTAGTTTCATAATGGTTAATAAAATATAAAGAAATAATGAAAATAAGATTATCTTAGTGCCCTAACTTAACCCTAACTTTTTATTTGTTGTGCATTTTTATTTTTAATTAGCCATTATTTTTTTGTGTTGTACAAAACTTTTTTTTTCATTATGAAATAACAAAATAGATATAAAAGCATGTCATAAAAGTTAGTTTGAGTATGATTAAAATTTGTATAATTTTTATTCTTTTCTTTTTTATCTTTACCTCAATTCAACTCAAAATGAATAGTAACTTTAAACAGAATTTTTATAGTCATACATTTTAAGGCATTTATATATAAGAAATTATTTCGAATTTACAATTTGTAAAAGCATTCCTGCATAGATATGAGACTACCTGCATATTTCTGTTTATAACATTCATAGGGAATGAAGGCTTCGTTTTGAATGAAACTTGGTATACTTTTTGCTCTCATCACCAACAAATCATTTGTAGCGCCTTCCTGGCTGACTCTATGTCTCTCCTCTGTCGTTTGTCTGTCTATCTGTCTGACTGACTGTGTGTGTATGTCTCTGTCCCATCCCAGCCCCACTCTATCTGGCCTTGTGTTTCTTTTCTCTTATTTCTGTTGTTATATACAATATGTATGTGCATATGTAGTAGTTATCGTTGCCGTTGTCGGTTTTGTGGTTACATATAAGAATGAATGAATATATGTTTGTCTCTCTGTGCGCGTGTGTGTGTGTGTTTGTACTTTGCGTGCTGTGCCTGTCCTTTTTTCTTTCAACTTTTTGCCCTGTCGGTGCAAAAGTGTCTGTGAGTGTGGGTGTGTGTGTGTGCGTGCCTCTATTGTGCTAATAGGCCAACACTATCATATTTTAACAGGCTTTATTTACACACATACACACACACACACACTCAACAGTACAACACAAAATGAAAGGATATCTGTGTGTATACGCATATCCCTTTGACTGTATATATTTCAGTTGGCTTGTGTTTACCCTTAAATCGTTCACTAGCCTTCCAGAGGGCCAGTGCCAGCCACAGCTGCACTTACCTTTCATAACGCGCAGTTACGCGCTGTTTTCTCTCATACGCGCACACACATGACAGCCATGTCCTGCCACCCCCCTTAACCTACATACCTACATAAGTAGTGACTCTGGCACCATGATTGGCATTTTTTAAGCAACGCCATTTTTCCCATTTTCCTTTCGTTTTTTTTTTTTTTTTTGCTGGCATTGTTCGCTGATAAAAATGCCAAAAATGACAGGTTTTATAATTGGCGATAAAATGCCATTACCAAGGAGACAATGTGAACGACAATCCTCAGATGGGTCACGTGTTTGCCACTTGTGAGTAAAGGGACTTCAATACTCTATTAAAAAACAGCGGCTGTTGCTGTTCCTGCTGCTGCTACTTAACCCAAAACGATTTCCTTTCTGAAATTGCCATTTGTAATGAAAGTACTTGGAAAATAAAATGAAAGGTCATAAATTGCTTCTTTTTCGGTTCTTAAACATGTGCAGTCAATAAAATTTTTAATGGTTACTTCTCCCGCCTTTTTTCTGAAAATGTTGATAACTTTGGCTCTGAGTAAAAGTAGTAGGCAGGGCAAATTGTTTGACATGAGCAGCGAAAACTGAATTTATAGAGCTCGGAACGGAAGTTTCAAGTAACTAAACATCCGGCCGAAGGCGTCAGTAAACTGTAATAAACACTAATAAAAAATAACGACAAAACTTTCTGCAAAAGGATGCTGCACCGAGGATATGTCCTTGCCCATTTGACTGTCAAATGTAGGCGGGGAAATGACAAGGAAATTAAAACAAAAATATGAAATGCGAGCCAGTCAACAGGCGGCAGGCATGAGGCAAGTCAGCCAGCAAGTAATGTTGACTCTTCTTCCTAGTCATTTGCCATAAAAGTCAACAACTTTTCCTGGCCCAGCACTGATAAGAGCAGCCAGGCAGCCAGCCAACTCACTGAAGGCCATGTCGTTCTTTTTCCAGTTTCATTTCGATTGAATTACGCGAAATCGTTGTCAGCGCTTAAAAATTAAATTAAGAATTTATTTACTTAAAAACTGGGCGAGAGAAGAAGCGCCTCGAGAGTCACCTATAACCTTATCGCCGGGTGCACGCACGCCACTCCTCCGCCAACATCAGCCACACCCCCAACAGAAACAGTTGAGAGACAGAGAGTGATAAGAAATCGATTTGTCACCAGGACGTGAGACTCAATTGGCGCTTAAACAGAAGCCAATGTTGCCACCGCGAATGTCACCAGGCAAGCATAAATAACGTCTCCGTTTGCTTTTGGTGTGAGATGGCGCATTTAAGTTTATTACGAGTTGTTTTACATTAAATCCCCGACTGAGATTTGGATTTATTCTGCCACAAACGAATACGAATGAAGAAATTGAAACAAAACACTCTCTTAAGCCCAACTAGTATATGCTATAAGCCAACAACGGGGTATATGTATAAACGTCGATTCCTTAGACTTTGCGTTTGAGTTTTTTGGAAGGATAATGATGCTGCACGTGCTGTGTGTTGATTTATTTTCGATTTACAAGTAAATCCTCAAGTGAAATATAATTTCCATGTGTTTATTTAAAGCAGAAATTTGTCGAAGTGATTGAAGTAAAGGCCTAAATCCCCCTCTCTCCCCCCGAAACCAGCTGTGAGATAAGCCTGCTTCAATTCTCTATGCCCTATTTGACTCTCACACCCTCTATCTCCTTTTGTTTTGACAATCCACAGTGAATTCCTTTTGCCACATAATGTTGTGGGTAGCAAGTTTTTTTCTCATTTTGGCTAGACGCGAAAGGTAAAGATAAATGTTTCCTCCATTTACTCTCTCACATGGTTTTTGCCAATTCCAAATGTTTTCCACACGTTTTTCGCTTTGTTTACGTTTCATTGCGTTTTCATCTGCTGCTGCTGCTGTTGCTGCTTCTTCGTCACATTTGTCTCCATTTTTCCCTGCCAAAGTCTCTGCGGTAATGTTTTCGCCTCAGCTGCACGGCAAATATTTTCAGCATTTGCCTCACAGAAGCCGCAGAATAAACAAGCGCGCGCGCCTTTACATTAACTTTCACTTACTTTATTGTACGCACACATATACACTGGCACACAAACACACACATACACACAGAGAAGTACACCCATACTAATACAGGGATAATTTAAACGCTTCATTTCACTTTATTTCGACTGCGATTTCAATTTAAATTCCTTGATTTCAAATTTTTCGCTTGCAGCTTCTTTCACTTTGGCTTCCATTTGAATTTTTTTCCTTTTCCACAGATTTTCCTTTTTTGGGCTTTCAAAAGGAAAAATGCTCATAAATGCCAAGTGGATTTTCTCGATTTTAATATTTAATTCAAGATTTGTGGCAAGTTTCGTTTTTGCAGCAGCTTGTAAAATTAAAATGAATAAAAAAACATGAATAAAAATGAAAGGATAAAATTTACTTCAAGTAACTAACTTTCACATATTGCATAAGCTTTTGATTAGCTTCCACTGAGAGAATTTATCTTGTTTTAGAGTTAAAGTTAGACTTGAACGACTAAAGAACAACAAATTTGCATATCTAAAATCCAAACAAGTTTGAGTTGCATTTTATTATAGATAAATATTCCTGTGGCTCTGAGTTGCGATTTAAAAAAGCATCGCTTCCATATCCAATTAAATGTATAAAGTTCAAGAAATAAAGCCAAAAATCTAGGTTATTGATGTCACAATTCCATCCATGAAGACAAGACAATTAGACAATAAAAGCAGCTGATTTGGAGTCAATTTTACCACGACAAACGGGACAAGTATTTGAGATATGTTGCGAGCAATCCTCACACAAACAGACATGGCCACAGGGTAGAATAATTATCTCTTTAGGATTTGTCGAGCAGACCACACAACGTTGATCATCGCTGAGATTCTGTGGTCGCATTAGAGCACGTCTCTCGCGGCGCTCTTCGTCCAGGCGATTACGGACATCGGCATCGGCACGTTGCTGCTTCCTTTTCAGATATAGTTTTCTTGCAATAAGCCCCAACAGGAACATAGATATCGAAGCATAGATAGCCATTCGTAAGATTAAAGCTGATTTACCTTCTTCTAATCTTTGTATCAATGTGGCCTTGGTTGCCGTAGTCAGAATTAAAGATCCATCCTCGGAGGGTTGCATACGCAACACTTTGCCATCTAATTCCAATTCCCCAATGGCTGTTATAATACTTCCCTCTCGCAGCACTGTCTCTGAGGTCTGTAAGCCGCGTTGCCTGATGCCAGAGATAAAACCAAATACATGATCCCACAATGTCAGGGTAGCTGGTTCGTAACTATCATAGACCACATCCACATCCAATACTCCAGCACGAAGGGCCTCGATTATCTCAACCCCATGTCCTTGATTGCGCAACTCAAAAGGCACCAAATTGGCCGTCTCTTGCACCACTTTCATATTGTCCGTCCAAAAGCCAGCAAATCCCCGTGTGACTCGATGTTCCGTCAGCTTTACGATTTGCAATACTCCACTCACACCGGGCACAAGGGAGCTCCGCAAGGGCGGCCCTATAGACGTTACTGTACCCCGTATCACCGCATAGGGTATCTTTTTGTCCGGTTGCTTTTCCAAAGCGCTTCTCAAATCGCCATCGATAGGTACATGGGCTGCCGATTTTAACATTCTTTTACTGTGCTTGTAATTAACATATTGCCGCAGACATAATCCCAAGATCACTAAATCTACTCCAAGTCCTAACGACTCGTAAAAAATGTCCATGGTTTTTAAGAAAAATAATTTATATTATGAAATATTTTATGTTTGCCATGTGTCAAGGGGTTCCAGTGTGAAAACTGTGTAAAGAGAATTCGAGAAACAAAATTGAAAACTTTCAAAGCCTGCTGACTATAGAAAGCCAAAGTCTGGTCAACATTTTTGATGTTTCTTAGGATGTATTCTTTATCATTTTACTAATTTTCATCTTAAATAGAGATATACATACATTTGTTAAATAACTAAAGGACTAATGATTATACATAGATGGAAACACTGAATAGTTCACAGAAACTTTAATATATTCTTTTCAAAAAATCGTGTTGAAAGTATTGAAGATGCACTTAGATCCATATGTATGTAAATGGAATTTTTTTTTTCATTTCATTTTAGTTTTATTGTTTACTTTCAATTTGCTTGCGCTCCATCTCAATTTGATTTCCGGCAATGAGTCCCTGTCCAACTAAATGTCGATGCGCATCGCTTGGCAAATATTTGCGTTTTATTAACATTTTCCATGGCACTTCGCGGCAAAATGTCTACAATACAGTTCCTGGATTTTGGTTCCACGTTACATTGCAACTAGCAAACGAAACTATAGCTACTAAACTACATGCCACCTACCATGGGCTTTATCCTTGTCATCGTCAGCGTCCGCGTCGTCGTCGTCATTTCACTGGCGAAAATATTAAATGGCATATTTCACTGGCAGAGCCGTCAAATAACTGAAGCTGTCAGATGGGTAAAGAATTTTCTATGTGACTATCAAGTGGAATTCCCCCAAAGCAAAGGAAAGAAAAAAAAAAAAAATACAAAGAGAGAGAATAGAGGAGAAATTTAAGTGAAATGCATTGTTTCGCACAAAAGCATGCAAATGTCCATGGCTGTTCTGTCAGTTATGCGGCGTTACTTGAGTGAGGAAGAGAAGGAAAAGTTTTTTAGCATTTTCGTCGGGCGGGCTAAACTTTCGCCTTTTATACGGAATGTCTTTCATTAGCTTAATGCCCCTAAAATGGAATTTCAGAGCTTTGACAAAGTTGACTCACATAGCTAATGGTCAGCTGGATGGGCAGCCACAGCTCATAAGCGAAGCGACACGGATGAGTGTCAAGTTGGTGGACTTGACCGGGTAAAAAGTTCACTTAAGGGGACTCGCTTGCCTGCCTAATGTACCGGCAATTCACTCTGCAAGGGGTTACCCTAGCAAGAGCAAGAGCAATCAAATTCATTAGGATGCGGAAATTCGTAAAAGTAAGAGCAAGAGGGTTAAGTCAAGAATATGCCACCATGAAACCATGTTGGGGGTATTAGTGGTTGCCTCTTCGGTCGCTCTGCCGGTCTGTCGGTCGTTTGGTTTGTTGGTTAGTTTTAACACTTGAGGCTGGCGTTGAGAGGCGGGCGACCATTATCGTAGACAGGAGGAACCCACGACCCACGGCCACGACCATAAATGGCTGCGTTAGCGTGCAAGTATAGTGACAGAGACAAGCTGCTACCTCAGTGGCAGTCTGAGCTGGTGTTGCTTCAGTTCCTGCTGAATGTGGCACAAAGATACATATAACTAAGTACATATACATATATAGATAAACAAGCTGCTGCTGCTGCTGCTGCCGCTGCCATAACCGCACATATTGCTCATAAACACCGTCATAAAAGTGACACAAACAAAAGCCCAAAACAAATATGTGATAAAGACAACGGCAACAACAACAAGAGCATACATACACACACAGAGAGAACATAGCAGACAATAACTAACACAACTAAAGAAATCCTTGTCAGTTGTCCGCCATTTTCCATTTTAATGGCCCTATTGGATTTGGCTAAGTAAAAACTTTGGTCACTTGCAGGCATAAAACGAGCAATAAACCAAAAGAACATGTTTTATTTATTTGTTTCGAGTTCATTTTTAAAGTCCATTAAAATCCATCAGTAAGCTACAATCTATGTACTCGCTAGGCTAGGCCACTACGAATTGCCTACTGGGCGTATACGTAATACGATTCTAAAATATAAGGGGGAAAACTGCAACATCTTTGTTTTACTTTGCCCTGGTCTGATTGTCAACGCTTCCGCCAATTAAACGCAGCATCCAGCAGAGGCAGCGGAAAAGGCAAAAAGTTGCAAAACAAAAAGCGTATGGTCGGTGGGGGGTTCAGGGGCAGATAGAGAAAAACTAAGGAAACTGAGCAGATTATTGCATTTGTTGTTCGCTTTGGCTTTGCCTTCCGTTTCTGCCATTTTGTGTGTTGATGAACGTTTAGCGTCATTAAAGAAGCAACAACAGCAACAACATAGGCAATGGCCAGAGAATAACTGAGAGAAAAAGGCGGAAGGCAGTTGTATTCAGCAGTTATCTTCTCTTATTTTTTTTTGGGGCATGCAATGGATGAAAAGATTCCTGTTGTGCCTGCAGCAACTTTGAGTGCAAGTTGGCAAGCGCCACACGCAGGCTGCATGTTATTTTCCATTGTTATTGTTGCCTCGAAACCAACAGTAGAAGACAAATAAAAACAAAACAAAAAAAAAACAAGAATAAGGAAAACTACAATAACAACGACTAACTCGAGAAGCAGTAGATGACGAAGAAACTAGGCTACGTCGTCATCATCATCATTATCATCACCAACTCCTGTTCAAATTAAACTGAAAATCTTGTCTGCCTGCCAGACAAAGCCCAGTCCCCACACAGGTACGGACTATCATTGAGAAAAGTAGGGCCCAAGCGGATATCAAAAAATTAATATACATGAAGAAGGATATGGGAGGATATTTTCATACTAGATTTCAAATGCCCACAGGCAAAAACTAATAAAGCATAATGAAGTTTGCATTAATTTTCCATTTTTTAGCTGTAGCCATAATCTCTTTAATGAATCACCCAAATTGGATCGAATGGAGATAAATACAGAGAGAGAGAGAGAGAGAGAAATAATTAAAATTACAAAATTTGTCTGGTTCTCCATCACTGTCAACTAATATGACCATTAGAATTATATTTATTATCTACTCTGTCTTAATCCAGTCCTGACTGGTCCATTCAGCGGCCTCCATTTCTCCACTTATCACGCACTGTTGCTGGAGGGGGCTAAAGTGGCAGCACTTTTTCTAGCACAGAGAGTCCTACATACTTTCTCCATTACTCTGACTCAGTGCCTCCTTGTTGTTTTTTAGGTTCCCTGAGCCAGCGAATGTTGTAATTAAACTTAAAGAATTGTGCCATTGGGCACAAAGAATGGGAGAGAGACAAAGAGAGTGAGTTAAAGAGAAAAACCTTTGCAAACAAAAAAGCCATTTGCCGATCCCCAGTCGGAATAATCGATATCCCTTTAACTTTGGCATTGATGGGTTAAGCTCACGCTTAATGGCCATCCAAGTTGACACAGCCTGGGCAAAATAGAAGAAGCAGGAATACAAAAAAAAAATGGCCAACAACATTACCAGTCGAGTGATGAGTGAGACTGTATGGGGTCTGAGGCTGGAGCCGAGGGGTGAGAGAGGCAGCAAAACTTTTATGTTGATTTATTAAATTAATTGCTTCCTCATGGTGCTGCCGCATCCCCCGTGGAGGTGGTAATGGTAATGCTGGCAGCAGCGCAATGGTGGTTGACTTTTATTTGTGTTTAATTTAATTTATACGAAATATGGCAAACTTTTCTTTTTCTTCGTTTTATTTTTTTGTATTTTTACGATGCTAACTTTTTTGATGCTTGAAATTGTTTAGCTGCCTTAGATAGTGGAGCAAGTGTTTCGTGATGGGGTAGGGGAGAGGGACGGCACTCAAGGCGAACGCACACAAGTTTTTGCTGAATAAAATAGTTCTGCTTATGTAGTATGTACTTAGATTGTGGTCGGAGGTACAAGTTATTATATTTATAGCAGATGATTTATACGCTGAATGCACGCCAATGTCTTGAAGGCAAAATGGAATTCAAGTTCTACGTGTTGCTGTTCCACACAATTTCCGGACAGGACACGCTCCGTCAACTGACAGCTAGCACTTTATCACTCACCCAAAGAAAGACAGAGACCTACCTACAGTGTGTGTGTGTGAAAGAGAGAGAGAACAAGTTAGTAGGAGAGAGAAATCGCATCGCATCGGAGTTGATTTAATGTCGCCTACAGCCAAAGACTTTAGATGGTGCCATGCGTGCGGATTCCGGACTCTGTCCTCCTTGGGTGTGTTCTAGTATTTCGCCTGTTGTTCGATTTGTAGCGATTCTTTGAATTTTCCAACATCTAGCTACAATTTGCTATTGTTATTCAAGCTCTTACCTCACCACGTTCGAAAAGAAATGAATCCACAAAACCCCACAGTGCAAAATGCTCATTTATTTTGTAAAGGAAGAATACAGCAAGCGAGTGCGTCTCAAATGCCCGTTACTGATGATGATGAGGAGTCGGAGGAGTTAGATGGAGGGTGTGTGGGTGAAGTTAACTACGGGAATATGTTGCACGTTAAGCGTTCACTTCAGAATTTATTGCTGGGCGTCTGCGCGTTTGACTGTCAACCCATAAAAAACTTGCTTACTGAACGAGAGAGTGAGGCAGCCAGCAAGGACTCTTGCCATTGGCATTGGCCAACTGAGTTGGAGGCTCCGGTTGCGGGTCTGGGGCTAGCCGTTTATTGCGTTTACAGTTACTTAATTCTTTTGCATGAACTTGCCACAAAACAACAATAATAATTGCTCACCTTTTAACTCTGCCGCTATATTGACTCCTTTTCATTTCCCCTTCTTCTCTCTCTTTCTCTCTTCCATTGCAGGTAAGTGCTGGAAAAGGCGTGCCACTTGCCAGGTGACAAAAAACAAGAAGAAGAAAAAACATTTTGATCGTTGAAAACTTTTTGAAAATTACTTTAACTGATGCCCCGGTATTACAGAGCAGTATTTTTTTCTTTTCTCTTGTTCGTGTTGTTTTCAACCTGATGTTGCCTCATTTTGTTGCTCTTGATGGTGCTCTTGTTGGCGTTGTTGTTGTTGTTTTTATTGTTCGCTGTCGTTACGCACATTGATTGTGTTTTGAGTGACGGGTACCGCAAAAAAGCTTTTAAGTCATTAATTTCATTTTTGAGAGCCATTCTCAAAGGATTTTTGAAGTGAACGTGAACCATTTTTGATGCCTGGCTGCCTCGATGAATGCTGGAAGCCCCGCCCACCAGTCATTAAGGCAGTTTACAGTCTATGGAATGTGAAGAAGTGTATACATACCATAGATTCAAACCTACAAACCCCAATGCTTAAAAATAAACCAAATAAACTAAGTAAATACTCTTCATTAAACAAACGAAATGAATTTGCACATAGTGCGTATAAATGTCACAGAAGCATAAATAAATTTGCTAATAACCGAGATTTATGCATTGAATCACAAACACACAGACAATTTATTCTCTGACCAAACACAAAATGAAAAGCCAACAAAGTAAAAAACGTAATCGCACTTAAATATTCACAATTTAACTATCAAATACCCTTGAAATTTACTCAAAAAACAAACGATTTAAGGCTCATATTGGAGAGTCTAAACTGTTGGGTAACCATAATTTAATATTAACATTTCGCTTGTGATTTTCAAAGGAAGTTTAAAGTTTTTGAAGTGACTTATAGTTAATGTTCATAAAGGTTTCAACTAATTCAATTTGAAAACGTTTTTCTATCTCCCCGTCCTGATGGATACTCTATACCACTCTGCGGGAAGTGAATGTATTAAAATGGTTTTTTAAAAGAATTATCATTTAGGTTTCTTATAAATATTTTTTTTTAATAACTAAGTAATGTTTGAACTCATATATGTATACAAGATGTGTATGTACATATATATGTATGTATATATATTTGTATAGATAAATGTGTGTGTGTGTGTGTGTGTGTGTGTGTATGGTAAAGAGAAATAACAATCTACATAAAAATGAATCAAATAAATTAGTTTCCCAATTTTTGAACCCAAGAGTGAAGAAAGTCAAAACAGCAAAAACAAAAACCCCAAATGAAAAGACGAAGGAAAGGATGGCAAAGTCATATGGGCGTTAGTCAAGCAGCTAACAGACTCTGTGGGCGTGTCTAGGCCTAGGCCATATTGGGAGATGATGTGGTTGCCATACAACTTTTGTATTATTTGATTAAATAATTTCCACTTAACTTCTTACTTTGTTCATCCTTTTTTGCCACAGCATCTTGAATGTTAGCGTCTTTATTTCTCAGCTTGGCAAAGGACTAACAGCCAAAGGACACACAAAAAAGGCAATGTAATTAAGAGCAACACACACACACACACACACCCACATGCATAGAGAACTATCTGGCAAATTAGTATGGTAAAACTTAATACATACATGCGGCAAAAGCCAAAGGAACTAAAGAAATAAAAGGTATCTGTAAGCATACAGTTCGTCCAACATGAATGACTTTTGGCATAAATTTCAAACATTGATTGTGTGTGTGTGGAGTGTGTGTCAGTGGGTGGGTTGGTGTGGTGTGTGCGTGAAAAATACACCAAATACTTGGATATTCACACTCGTAGAGACATAGAGAGGCTCTTCACATTTTTCTCTGTCCCATTTGCCTCCTTTGCTCTGTCTTTCTCTCTCTTAAAGCAAAATCAACTTGCCCAGTGTCTGGGAGTCGTGACAGTAAGATTTACAATGTGGCCACATACACGAATGTGAGTGTGCCTGAAGTGTGTAGCTGTATGTGTGTGCGTATATGCTCCAGGAACAGACCAGAAAAAGCAGGAGGGTTATAAATGTCTAGGTGGCGCCATTTGGCTGTAAGCTAAGCAAACTGAAATAGGGTTAAAGCAATGCCACAACCAGAGGGTTATTGAGAGTGAGCCAAGAGCCAACATTTGGGGGTGGGGGTTGGAGGGTAAAGTAAATGGAACAAGGGTTCGCAAATTGTATTGTTTTTGTGTAAATTAGTTCACTTTGCGTGTATGTGTGTGTGAATGTGTGTGTGTATTGTGTGTTGTTTCTGTGTGTGGTGTAGTGTTTGGACCTTTTAATTTGCATGTTTTATGCTCACTTCGAGAGATTTGAGTTGACTTGAGTTGAGTTGGTCTTGTGGTTTAACATAAAATATTAAACTGGCCACATGTGTACCAGTCCCTGACAGGTCCTCTATCCCCCAACTCCTCCCCCATTACACCATTACATGCCACTGCGTGTGTACGGACTATGCCATAAAGTTTAGCTGTGATCATAATTTATCGCCCCGAATTTCTGTTTGGTTGGCAAGCAAGAACCCAGTTTCAATTTGACTTTTATCCAACTTTTGCATTATTATTATTATTTTTTTCCCCCCATTCTTTCTTTTTATTTTTATATTTATAATAATGTTTTTTCTTCCTATATACTTTTTTTTGCTGTTTTTGTTTAATTTATTTATTTATGTTTCGTTCACTAAAACCACTTTAATCAAGCCTACTATAGAACGGCTCATTTGGCCAGAAAATTAAGCCGAAATAAGCCACCATACACGCACACACATTTAATAGCAAACGTTTGCTATACACATCTTTGGCCATTGCCTCGACATAAGAATACCCTAGACTAAATTTTCTAGCTGTATGTGGTTCTCCTATTCATTCTAAGGCTTAACAAACATAGCGTACTCAAGCAGGATTGGATATAAAGGGTATGAAAGGGGGAAATGAGTTGCTTAACTAAGAACCAACATTTTATGATCTAGGATTTAAAGAAGCTAAATTATGCATGCTACGCATTTCAAAAAGGGACAACTTTACGCCCAAATAGTGATTTATGTATCTGAACATGGGTAAGAAGTGTCTTAGACAAAGTAAACGACCAGAGCCCTCACCTTACTTAAGTAACAAATGATATAAGTTTACATTATTCTATCTCCGACATATGTCGCTTATAATTACTGAACTACCTACATGATCTGACCACAGAAATTTCCATGATTCTTCGCCACACACTTCAATAACAAAATACAGCACACATCTTACAGATAAATTCTATTTGTGGCAACCAATAATAACTGAATTTCGTACGTGCTGAAGCCAAAGGGGCGGTTGCTGCAACTGAAGGAATGTTGCTTTGCGGTGGCCTTGTGGCACATGTTAAACTCTTTACACCGACATAAACAGCGAACGAGAATACGTGCGTGGCATCCATACATTGTAATTGGAAGTCACATAAATGGATTGTGTCTTGAAATTGATGAAAGCGCAACAAAAGGATCTCTGTCACATGCCAACCAGATAAGAATATTACATTGTCTTATTTTTGTCAGAGTTTGCCTGGCTGTGGCAACGATTGCCTGCCTGCTGCTGCTGCTAGGGGCAAGCAATCAAATGGAAAATGCATCAGCAATCCGCACTTCTCCAGTCACTCAGCTGACATTTTACGCGAGTGCAAGTGAAGTCTTTCCTGCTCCAAAGACACACACAAAAAATAAAGAAAAAGGGAGGAAACAGAAGGCCAAAACGAAGAGAACGTAAACAAAAAACACAACACTGGCGTCTGGTTTCAACGACTGTCAACGGAAATTGCTGTCATTGTGAGCTGGAAACTCCTAGCTACAAGCTTCGAGTGCCAAGTGCAGGGATTCCAGCTCAAGCAACGCTTGGCGGAATACAATTGCCAACCATAAATCTGAAAATCTCAAATAAGAGTACACTCTCTCTGTGTTGTACACAATATTTGGCATTTGGTCACTCACACTCGTCACACGTCTATCTTTTGTCTCAGTATCTATTATCTATATATACCTTTCGTATTCTTGTGGCAAGGGCGTAGCCACTTTGGAACAACACCAGGAAAGTTCATTATGAGGGGACATTCACCGCTTTATCACCAACATATGAATACTACCTTCTTTAGTATACAAAATTATTGAGAATCTCAAATAAGAGTAAAATATAAACTGCTAAACTTGCAGCCAAATCTATTTGAGGCTCAAATAATCCAAAATTGTTCAATAATTTGGCAGCAGAGAAGAATTAAGAATACATATATATGTACATATATCCATATTTATGGATTTCAATCTTTATTGAAATCTTTCAATATTTAATTGTAGACAATCTTAAATATTTGTAAATTCATTATTAATTTGAGTATAATAAGTATTCAGTTAATTTATATATGAGAAATGTCAAATTGCTTAACATTCGGTAATTATAGACTCTTGAGTATTCTACAATTTTGTTTTTCCCATGTTTCTTGTCAAAACTTGCAAGCAAAATGTCAGGTATTAACAATTTAGTTGTGTTTATGTCAAAAACCTAAAGGTCACAAGGTGGCAAAAGGTAGAAACAATTAGGACACTCCCTAATTGTTACGTACGTAACACGGTTAACACCATCTGGGGCTTGATCTCTGGACAAATGAATGTGTCTAGTTAGTTCTACCAATTAATGGAAAAGAAAAGTAAAAAACAAAGCAAAGCTAAATTAATATTAGAGCTATGGTTTACCCCCTACTAAATAGAATATTGACTATGCCCCTGCTCCAAGACTCTTTTGAGTTTGTTTGTTTATTCTGTTGGCTCTCATAGTCATTGTAAGTGGGTATGCGTGTGGGTGTGTGGTCAATAGCACGTACCGTATGTGTCACAAACACATGCGTCAATTTAATAAGAACACGACACACACATACATATATACATAACAAACTAGACGACCACTAAAATGGGAATAAATGAGATATTACCAATTTGTATTGAATACCTTAAATGGCATAATGGAGTGGCCTTTACATGACTGTTTATCCTGATGGTTGTAGTTCTTGTTCTTATTCCTCTTATGGTTGTTGTTGTTGTTGTTGTTGCTGTGCAAACACAATTAAATAGCAGACCACCTAGGCAAATACTCGCAAGTCATTAACTGGCGTGTCGATAGGCATAGCAAATGGCAAAGTAATTATTAAGCATATGACAACAACACAAAGACAAAAAAATAGAAAAGGAAATATGTCAAAGCCGAGCATTGGCCATTTGAACGAAATGAAGCAAACATGTGCTATCTGCCTGCCTGCCTGCCTGCCTGCCCGCCTGTTAGAATGGTTAGAATGAAGCGGAATCCTTAAATACCATGAATTAAATGGACTACAAAACAACAAAGGCGAACAAAAAACTGAAAACAAACAGACAACGACGAACAATCGCAACAGCAGAAAAATGGTTTTTGGTGTAAAAATCAGCTAGATGGGGAAATGCGCACCAAATTCGTACACAAATTGTAAAGAAATAAAATTTTAGTATGCGCATATTGATTTTATGATCAGAAATAACTACGCATAGAGGAATAGATGAGCAGTCAAGGGGAATGGCAATGGCAACAAAGGGGAAGGCCGGAGAGGGACACATTTCAAAAACTGCAAAGCAATCACGAGTGGTGTCTCTGTGTCAGGCAAAATGTACACACACACTCACACACACACACACAAAATTGTATAAAATCGAGCAATCGCAGCCCATCGATGGCCTCCTTTTGGCTGCGGCTCCTCCGTTTCGTTTTGCGTCCGTCGTCCATCTGCCTGCTGACTGGCGACAGCCGTAAAGTATCTGCCGGATCCCCATACATTTGACAGTTGTAATAAATTCTTTTTGCTTTTTTTTCTTTTTTGTTTTTGTTCTATGTATCTTCTTTTCTTTTTTATTTTTTTTCATTTTGTTGCCGGTCTTTATATTTGTGAAATTATGCCGAAACATTTGCTTTTACTTTTGTTGTTGCTGCTATTGGACGAGTATCTTCAACTGTATCTTCTGTGGTCTCTGTGAATATGTTTTTTAATGCAAAATTGATTGGAGCCCAAAAATGTCAACCATAAATATTTATGAATTCACTTGATTGCATCTCTAAAGTGTCAAGGTTCAAGGCGTCTGGATAAATTCACATTTGTTGTTGTTGTTCTTTTTTTCCATCACTGTTTTGTTGTTTTTTTTTTTTTTTGTTCATTAAAATGAACGAATAAATTTATTTCCAGCCAGACACGTCCCCTCCTTATATATTAGATATTTTTACGTACATATGTTTGTATGTGACATGGCCGACCAAAGTCTTTGATTTTTTAATCTCATTTGTTCATTTTTATATTATACGCTTTATTACGATTCCCAATCATCGGGCTAAACCTTTTCTGTCATAAACAGGTCTGGATTTTGATTGGAAGAGGGTCAACTTAGTCAGGTGCAAAGGCAATTTATTGGAATCAAAGGTTCGAATTCATTCTTTGTAAAACATTCAGAGTTCGATGTAATCACTTAATAACGTTTAAAATTTGTTAACTTTGAGTCCCAGATTTAGGCCGGTTCACAAATAAGATAATTACACAGTTTGCTTGTAGAACTTTTTTAAGAACCATAAAGTTTTATCAGAAGATAAACTATTCTAAGAATGGCTAAGCTTGACCAACGAAAAACTGATTTCAATTGAGTTTAGACACAAAGTTTAATAAATGTTTCGATTGATCAAAACCTAGTTAAGTTTGTTTCTCGGGATTTTCAAAATAAAGTTTCTTTACTTCGATATTTTTAACAATTTGATATGTATTATGCGCCTAAAATTCAGAATTATTTGCACCTTAAACAAATCTCTATCGAGCAATTCACGAGCCTCACAATGCGGTAATCTAAAACCAACCTCCATTACGCCCCTGAAAAGTTACCTATATAATGCGAATAAACTGAAACGAATAATTCAAACGTTGTGAAAGCAGACAGCAACTTCTGGTATGCTGTAACCGAAACCGAAATCGAGAAGTGACAAGGCAGAGCCAAGCAAAAGTTGCCAGCAAAAGCGGCTGCCACCTAAATTGTGTGTGTGTGTGCCACAAAATATTGTTTACAAATCTCTTCAGCAACGCCCACAAATTTTTTTTTTTTTTTTTGTATGCGGGGCATTGTTATCCTTATTGTTGTCGTTGGTGTTGTTGTTATTCTTATGCGGGTCAGAGGTTAGAGATTTCAATATTTACTTTGCCAGCTCACATCACCAACAAGAAAAAGTTTCAAGGCAAATCCAGCTTAAAGATGTCTTAAAGTTGTATGCAGGAGGAGGATTTCATTTCTGGGTTAAATTAAATATGAAAAGATGCCACCATCTTGGCATTTTTTTTTTTCGTTTTCATTTTCTTTTTCATTTTCTTCATTCATTGTGCACACTGCTGACATGCGAGTACAATTAATGAAAACTTTTCGACTCCCAATGTACCATAAATCGTGGTCAGGGTCTGGATTGGGGCCCAGAGGGGGCAATCAAAGCCACACGACTGCCATAAACCAGACTTGGATGAGGCACTTGCCACAAGTCCGGTACCCACTCATATACACACCCACACACACACACACACAGAAACATAGGCGTATAGCAGAATTATCAGCTTAAGGGGTTGTTGTTGACAGTCGAGCAAGAAATGATTAAATTTGAGGTTAGACTAGTTGACTGACAGCCACCTATTATCTAACAAATTGCCTTGTCTGGCATGTCTCTGGCTACGTCTATGCTTCAGTATCAGGTTCACACAATTGCTCAACTAAGGACACTAACAGAGCAATAATTATGTCACATTTTTTTGGGGGTAAATCGATATATAGCTGAAGCACGCATCTTTTCACAGTGTCTTGAACTTTAACTTGACTTTAAATGTGGAAAACAAGCAAGCAAGCGAAAAAAAAAAGTTTTTGCTCTACTGGTGCCCTCAGCAGCAGCAGCGACAACGACAACGACCGTCATTAATGTCCTTTAAATGACATTTACCAGGACTGGGGTACTGCAGCGGATGGCTTGGCAGATGCCGAAATTGTATGAAATACATAAAAAGTATGGGGGGTCGGTATGTGGGGTGAAAGAGGGAAAGAGAAAACCTAAGCGGAAAAGTGTCAAATAAGAAACTAAATCGCATGTCGTCTGCTGTCTTCTCTCTGCTGACGGCTGCCGGACCCTTTCTGTCGTTTATTGTTGTTGTATTTTTATCTCCTCTTTTTTTTTTTTTTTTTTTTTGGTTTTTTGGAAATTTAAAGCGTTGCTCTGAATGATACCATTGGGGTCGCAGTTCCAACTTCTGCCCATTTGGCACGCCATACCGCCCCAGGGCAGCATTTAATTACGCTCGTGTTGCTTGTAATGAGGCAAATTGCTTTTTGCTGTCAATTAAAGTAAAGTTTTTCGCCCGCTGCCGCTGTATCCACATTCTCATCCTCGATGCCATTCTCGTCGTCTTCGGCGTCGTTGGCAGTGCCCTCGTTTTGGGGCCAATCAAAGGCGTGGTGTATAGGTCGCTGAACAGTTGAGGTTGAGATTTTTGTGGGTAATATTGGCTGTAAAGTGTAGTCATTTCAGTCTCTAATTTCGCTTTTGCTTACATACATATGCCCCTTTATCCATTCCAATCTCCCGCCTCCTTTTGGTGTTGTTATTGTTGTTGTTGCTGCTGTTGTGGCACATATCCGCTTACGCTATGGCGCAGTTACTGCTTCCGCGACGTTCTAGTTTTGCCCGCTCAAAAACTGACAGCAAATGCGTGTTTCAATATACACGTGAATGAAGAGTGCGAATGAGTGTGAGAGTAATGGTGGGTGGGTGCGTGTGTGTGTGTGTGTGTGGGTGAATGGTATGGTATGTTGTGGTGTGGGTGTTGTAGTGAGTGTGTTTGTGCAGTGTCTTAGAATACGTTTGTAAACATCTTAAATGTGCTTTTAATGAGCAGCTTCCCCAGAATAGCAGTCAGGCAGGCAGTCAAGCTAGACAAGGCAGCCATCTGCCTTACTTTACACATGTTTCTGTCCGCCCAGTTCCTCGTTTCTCCCTCCACTCTCTTATACCTTTAATGTACTATATAGTACTCGCCCTTGTATAGCATGGTATAATATGGTATACTATGGCAGTAGGACAGTCGTTTCAACTGCGTTTACCGTCACCGCTGACGACGTCGTTGCCGTATTTTAATAACGCTAATTAGCGTTCTAATTAGTTGTTGTTGTTGTTGCTGTTGCTTTAGTTAGTGTTCGCCTTCGCCTTTAGTGTGCACATGTTTAACGTTTTAAAAACACGCATAAGACTTACACACACACACACATGTTTAAACGTTTAATGTTAAGTGGTACTCGGGCCCAGAGCCAGAGGCCAGTCCATCGTTTGTTATTGCCGTGCACATGCGAATGTGAAAAGGAGTGAAGCTTAAAATATTAATACAAATTAAAATAAAGTTATTACAGGAATTTTTACATAACAAAACGAGGGGCGGGTGCTTTTTGAGCTTTTTTGCGTGCATTCCGCACATTTTATGGGGCCGGGCCACACACAAAAAGGTTGACCACGATATAAAGTTGCTATTAATTAGCCATTATACATTATACAGCCATATTGCCACTGACGTTGACTTGTGTGTAATGAAAACTGTCAATTCTGTTGCTGTTGCATTTTCCTTTGCTGCTGCTGTTGCAATTGTTATTGGTTGATGTGGTCGCAACCATTGACCACTATGCCCTTCACGATTCATCAACAACAGACGCCAACATAAACACAATGGCATTAAACCCATTTACCAATTGCAAACTGTGGTCACTTGTGTTAAAACAGAAGGAAACAAATGAAAATTTTAATTTTCTCATTGTGTATGCATAAGTTTCCCCCTACAAATTTTGCTCTTCTATGAAATTCAGATATTTTGCATAAAAGTTACATATTAAATGAATTTTCCTACAGCTTATGCAGTTTTTAGAGTTTCCTCAGTGTCCTTTCTTTAACAGGCATGGCAAAATATTGTAAACTTTAATTTTGCTTTATTCTATATTTTATTTAAATCACTAAAACCCTCTAGGCTACAAAACTAATTTAACCAGTTTTTATTTTAATTTTTATTGCGTGCATCAAAGATAATATTTGCACAAAATTACCTAGTTTCGCCTAATGGTCATAAATAATAATAATTATTTTTAAACCAAGCCTGTTAAGTTTTATTGAATTTGGCGACAAGATACTAATTCAAATATTGAATAATGGTGTTAAAAAAAGACATAATTAATCTGTTTTATTAAATTTGAAATTGAAGGATAAAAAAAAAAAATTAATGTTTTTACTCGTTGTATTTTTAAACATTATGTGAAAAATTAAAGCTACAAACAGATGATAAAAATTTGACTTAAATTTTCCATTCTTGTTATTAAATTTCTTGTTGGTATGCTTTTCTTTAAGCTCATGCTAGATAATTGGGTTTTTTTTTTGCCACTTTTTATAAGTACTAATACCAAGACTTGAAAACGTGAGTTCTCATTTTAAATAATTCAAAGTAGTTGGACGGTAAAAACAAGAGTTATGATTTTTACTCTCCCTAAGAATTATTGTTAGATGAATTGTCATTCATTTTTGTCTAAATGATTTTTTACTATCAACCAATAAAAAAGTCGATTGGTCCATCAGAAATCTGTGAGATTTTGCTAAACCTTTTAGGACATGGATTGAGGCCTTAATATATATTTCTGGATGCTAATAAAGAAAGAGCTCGAGTTTGCCAATCTAGTGTGTGGGCCAATTTCATTTCTCTTATTGAGAAAACAATTTGTTCCCCATTTAACTTAACAAAATAATAAGAGGGATTTTCAGGTAATAGCTAAACTCAGAAGGTAGTCAAAATTTATTATATAAAGTTCTTCAAAACTTTTCATTATTGATAATTAAGTTACCTACTTTTAATATTCAAAACTTTTACTCACTGTGTACTCACTATGAATAGCATATCTTTGATGGGTTAATCCTATGAAATTACATTTAAAGTTAAACAGCTCATGAAAAAGATAAGTCGTCGTTACTTATTTCCGATAATTATAATAACCACATAAAAGGTTAAGAGGACTATTAAAAAAATGGAAACGTTTTTATCGTATTTTCTTTTCTCTCCCCTTTAGCGTTCCATGATAAATCACAGAGATTTGTAATTGTAAATGTAAATGTAAATGTTGAAGTAGCAATCAGCTCATAAAAAGATAAATCTCTTTAAAATAATTGAAACTAGAAAAAAAAAATGAAATACGTTTTTATCAGAATTTTTTTTCTCTTAAACCAAAGATGGGGTAGTAGTGGCATATGTAGTGGGTTGGTTGTAATATTTTTTTGTTCTCTCATAACGTATTTTAAACCATAAATAACCAAAGTAAGTGAGGGTTGTGCTACACGCAAAAACCAAAAGAACAACAACAGCAGAAGCAACAACAACAACAACAACTATAACGAGGTTTGCGTGAGCTGTGGAAAACTGTTTTGCTTGTTAAAAGCTGTGGGTGTGGCGCCAAACAGCAATGCGTTCTTGTAGTTGCCATTGTTGTTGTTGTTTTTGTTGTAGTTGTCGTTGCTGCTGTTCCAGTCCTGCTGTCGGTTGCGGTTGCATTGCCCGTGTCGACGATCAGAATCCCCTACGGCAACTTGGCCATGGCTTGCACTTGCAATTGCAGTTGCTCTTGCTGTTGCAGTTGCAGTTGCAGTTGTTCATTTGTCCAGCAAAAGAGGCAACGAATGTCACGCTGTTTGGTGCTGTGTTGGGTTTTGTTTGTTCGCCAATAACCATTAAGCGTTACAATTTGTGTGGCCCTGTTGTTGTTTCTGTTGTTGTGGTGCTTGCATTGGCATGTTGCTGTCTACACGTTCGCATTTTGGGTGAGTGCGTGCATGGATGGGTCATGTCAAGCAACAAGATTTGTTCGGCAGTCAGAACAGAGTAATTATTTTATGCTACTGCTACTGCTGCTGCTTCTTGTCAGCCCCTTTTGGGAGACAAGTTGGAAATTTGGTTAGCAAATGTTGAGCAGGTTGTGTTTCCCACTATTGAAGTGTCAAACCGAGTTCGTCTGGTAAATCATTTAAAATTTCCAATTGGCTTGCCAGAGTCACTCACTCAACTAACACACACATAGAGATAGAGAGAGAGAGAGCAGAGAGATAGAATGGCCAGATAGTTTCCAGTTTTGGTTGGTTAACTGCCTAGCCAGGCCTTAAAATTGTACGGTAGCCTCAGCTTGTTGGTTTGTTTTTGGCTCAATTCGAGGATGCTTGTATTTAATTTACTGTTAAAATTAACGAGGCCATTGCCGGAAGCCAGCATATGTGTGTGTGTGTGTGTGTGTGAGGGGGAAAAGAGAAAAGGGAACTAAATGGCAAGCCAAAACAACAATTTGGCAACAATTTGTAGCAATGGCCACGGCAAATGATTAACAATGCAGACGACATTGTGGTTAAAAGCATAATATTAGCATACATTTAGGCATGACCCGTACACATACTCCCACATGCACACACACACACGTATATGTATATACACGGAATGGAAAAGCCATATGAAAATTAATTTTCTGGTATTTTGCTATCTCTTACCCCTAATACATTGGCTTATTGTGCTATTTATGTGACTGTCATTAGAAGAAAACAGAACCGAACAGAACCCGTATTAATTACATTACATAACTCATTTATTTTTCGAAAACAAAACCAAGCAAATGACATAAAATCAATAGCAAGGACATTATACCGATGGCTGATTTGTTTGGTGAACGCTCTAATAGAGCCATCATGGGACCATATAACCCGTAATCAAACTAAACGTAATTTGAATCATGTTTTCCATAATTACTATCGTCCAAAAACCAAACATCAATCACGAATATTCACAAATAAACAAACATTACCATCTACAGCATTCTAAAGTAGTTTTTAAGATACCCTGCCGGAACAACCAGCAAAAACAAAACTTGAATAACAAAATATTTCCAAGAAAACTTTAGGCAAACTTTTTGGACTAATTTCTTTTGGATCTTAAAGCTTATTAGACATACAAAAACTATATATGTATACCCTATATATACACTCTATAAAAATGAAAGGGGAAAATGGCTATGGCTTGACCCATGTGAGAAAATAAATTGGTTGTGGAATAGGTCAGGTACAATACCCACAAAAAGAAAAAAGCGGACTCGACCATGCTGCGTGTCAACAAGCAATTTCCGTTTTACTACGGAGCAACAGCAACAAAATCTAACTCACACTCGTTTTTATTCTGCTGCAATAGGCAAATACGGCAGCAGCAATAACAACAGCAACAACAACAACAAAAAGACAGCAACAGTTGTTATTATTTTTACGATAATATTAAGCTGAACTGGCGAATTGGCGGTTAGACGGTTAGGCGGTTAGATGGTTTAGATGTTGGGCAGGCAATCAGCATAAAGTGCTTGCTATTAAAAATATCAGGCCGCATAATAAAAACGTCGTTTCGCAGCGGAAGTGTCAAGCCGCGAGTAAAGTCCGGAAAAGGTAGGGAGTGGGAGTGGTAGGGGGAGAATAGGACGATTGTTGTTGTTGTAACGCAATCAAATAGTAATAAAGCCATAAAACTCGCCGCAACAATTAAAAGGGCCTCTAGCATAATTCCGCAGTTTTTTATTCGCTTCCTTTCTGTGTGTGTGTGTGATTTTTTTTGTTGCCTACTTTTTTGGGCTGCTAGGCATTTCAATGCAATTTTAAGGCTTAGCCAACAAAATGGACAAATAATTGCAATTTAATTAACCATGTCGCTGGTTTTGTTTTTATTTGTTGGCCTTAATTAAATGATAATACCGCAAATATATATTTTGGTAGACTTTCATAATTCACAATTGTAAAATCCCAATTCGATTTCAAGTTCTTTGTATTATTTTAAATTTTTGTTTTTTATGAGACCACTTAAAAATTATTTATGACGTGTGCGAGAAAGCGTTAAGTTGTGGAAAAAGAAACTCAACTCAACAGCCAGGCGACATCGTCAACAATGAATGGAATGGCGCAATGGTAATGGCTCAAAATGCAAAGTGCAGTCAATTGAAATGTAAGGTCCAAGAAGATGTGGAAGTCAAAACGGAAACGAAAAGAAACTGCCAGGCAAATTGGCTATGCAAACTGCAAAATGGCTGCTTCAGTGAGCAACGCCAAACAAGAAACTAAACTCAACTGAAGGGTACGAGAGCTTCATTCTCTTTCAAGTATTGAAAGGAGGAATACCAAATAAAAATAAGAAGAAAAAAAATAGAAAACGAGAAAGACCAAAGGCAGAACATTTTCTTTTCCTTTTTTTCTCTTTTTTTTTGTTGTGCTCTCATTTTTATTTTCGTTTTAAATTTTTTTTTTTTTTTTTTGCTGGTAGTCGCACTTTAGATTTATTGATTGTCTCAACGTGTTGTTGTTGTTTTTGCTGTTGTTGTCCTTGTGCAGTCAGTCTTTGCCTCAGTCAACATCAAGTCTTAGCTTATTGCTGTTGAAAAAGTTGCAGTAGTAGCGGCACCAAAAACAAAGACGACAACACAATGCTGATGATGACAGCAGTAGCAGCAGATACATTCGAGTGTAAAACGCACTCTTTTCCTTATACATATATATATATATATATAGTTATATATACACGTATAGTATGTATTATACGTCTGTACACATAAACTTACAACACTCTTTTCGTACAATTTTTTTGCTGTTCTGCGTTTTGGTGCTGAAAACTTTTTGCAGCAATTCGGATTGAAATTCTTTTGTGTTTACAACGGAATTTCTTCTTTATTTTATGTTTGTTTGCTGCCAGCTATTGCAGAATCTCACTCTCTCTCTCTATCAGTCTCTCTCTGTCTCCTTCTTTGCCCCACAAAGAAAACCCTAAAAAAAAAACACACACAAAAAAGATGAGGCATGCAGCCATTTAATTTCCCTTTACACTGATGTAAGTCTTTAATCATCACTCATACGCCACGTGGCCCAACAAGCTTATATGTATGTATATTCTTGTTGGATTTTTTATTCTTTTTACCTTTATTTTTGTTGCGTTTTTAATTACTTTCGTTTCTGTTTGCTTTTCCATGTTTATATTTCAATAAATTTCTTCAGGTTGTTCTCAATTTTCCGTCTTTGCCAACTTCAATGCTGAACATCATCACCCTTCGTCTTGGGCACTTGTCATTATCAACACTTTTGCTAATGATTTTGGTTGCGCTTAATGAGTTTTCGTTTCCAGCAGCTTAAGTTCTGCAATATATAGCAACAACAGCAACAACAACAACAATAATAATTACCATTGCCATTTAATTAAAAATTGCAGAATAATTTTTCTTTTCTTTTACGCTTTTTCCATTCTCTGCTTGATTCTCTTTTATTCTTTACGTGCAGCAAAAGAGGAATAAAAAAAAAAAGTAAAAAGTTTTCAATAAACAAAAGCGCCCTCTGCAATTTGAAAATCTGCAAATTAGCACAAATGCAGCTGCCGTAGAAGGAGCAAAGAGAAGGATGAGGAAAAAGAGCAAGAAAAGCGTTAGGGGACGAGCATAGTGGAGCCAAAGACACAGCCGAGAGCAAGCTGAAAGTAAAGAAAATAAAGCAGGGAAATAAAGTTTTCAATTACATTAAATCCTTGTTGGAAAAGTTGTCGGCACGCACAGTTGACAATTTATTGTTAGTTCTAGTAGTTGCTGTTGTTCTTGGTTCGCCTCGTCACGACTTTTGCACAAATGTCAGTTTAAGAGCTTTGTCCAAATGCGTTAATAAAATATATGTATATATATAGCTAGTCTAGATTTTCATCATTATCTGGCATAGAAAGTCATGTGTGTGTGTGTGTGTGTTTTTCCACAGGTGTGTTCAGTTTACGTGCCTCAACGTAACTTTTAGGCTTTGGCAAAAGTTTATGCAAAAGAACTTTAAGGAAAGAGGCAGAGCACCCTTTCAATCTAGTCAGAAATTGAAGTGCAATAGCTGCCAATATATTATATCCAAGAGGAGGATCATAAGTGATGAGATTATGCATAATACGGCAACCAAAATGCAGTAGCAATAAGTTGGATATCCCAGACAATTTTACCAAGTAGACTGCTTGATGGCTTAAGTTCCAGTGGCTGTTGACCCACATTTGCTAGTTGCCTTAGGTACTGGCAAGTATACTGCAAATACATATACATATGCATATTAAATACATCTATGTATGCATCTCTCTATATATATTTTGGCAACATTATACTCAACACTTAATAGTTTATGCTTATTTTGTTGCCGCAACATGTAACGGAGAAGAAGCATTACAATTTATATTCTACTTAGGGCGTTGCGATAAAGTTTTCTATCAACTCATCCCCCTCCCGAACACCGACTACAATTTGAAGAATCCACTGTGGCTTATGATAAACTGAGTTGCACTTAAGCGGTCTTACTACTATATACTGGGTAGCTTTACTGAAAATTCAATTTGTCTGGCGGATGCCTCTTGCCCATCTTCATTTCATGTAAGCAGCTTAAAAGTTAAATAAATTTCGTCATATATATAATGCTTGCCGATTTCTTTTGCCGGCAACCAGTAGAACTTAAATTGTGGACCAACTGATTTACAATACATACATACACTCATTCCCTAGTCTAGTCGCTCGTTGAGGTGATTCAAACAAAAGACATGCACAAAGAGTTTTTCATTTTTTTTTTTTTTTTTGCTTTTATTTCCCGTTCTTTTCATTATTCTCATTATAACCGCCAACAACAATGACCAAAAAAGGGCAAAAATGCACCAGCTCTTGGTCTTGAGTGTGCTTTTCATCAAAACACTTAATTTGCATAATTTTGTGAAGAGTTTGTTGTTGGCGCTGTTGCTGCTGCTCCTGGACTGATGGCGGATGGTGAATGGTGGGAGTGGAGTGCGGTGTGATGGCTCAAAAGCCGTCAAAGCAGAAAAAAAGGCAATTTAATTCCGCCAGCTTTAAATAAATGAAATGCAACTGCCACAAAATATGGCGCACATATTTCAGCACAAACTTTTCCATAGACTTTGAGCTCCATTCCGCTTACTCTTCCTGCTCTTCCTGCATCTTTAGTTCCACCTTCACTTCCACCTTTATTTTCATCATACAGGTACAGACAGTCAGTAGAAGAGAGGAAGAGAGAGCAGTCTATTTTGTGTTCTATAATATTTTTACTTCATTTAAGCAACTTTGTGAAATGTTGGTTTTGTTCCCTAAACTTTGCATTTTTTGGCCATAAAAAATATCTCGAAGCTGTAAGCAACTAAAAAAGCAAGCAAAATCTTCAATGCATTTTACATACTAAATCAGGCTAATGTACACTTAATATAACTGGTAAATAGAACCAAAAAATGCCTCAAGCCTCACATAAAGGATAAGATTGTTTGCAAAAGGATGAGAGGACAAAAATCCAGGATGTTGTAGCCATCTCATGGTGCAAAAAAATTGATAATGTAAAAGTATTCCTTCTATTTATCACTATAGTTAAAAACACTGATCAAGGAATATCTATAAGAAAAGCTTAAAAAAAAAAACCTGTCTAAGTTGGTCATTTTATTGTAATAAAGGCGAATTCCAATTACTTTTTATGGTAAAATCTAATTCGACAAATTGATGTTTTCTTTAACTTTTTTTGCTTTACTTTTCCTTTCCTCCATTAACAAAATATCTATCAAATACTTATTACTTTCTACTTATGACTTTCTAAGTCAATATAACTATTATAGTGGAAAATAACTGAAAAAGTCTTAATAGTAATTTTTAATTAGACTCTCTAGTATCCCGAAGCTGTACTTTAGTCAATTTTGAAATAATTTGCAAAAAGTTTTTTAAAACATTCAAGTTTCGAAAAAACAAATTTAAACTCGATTTGGGCAAAAATCATCGTCCTAAAATTGTCAGAAATTGTAACAATATTTAAATACTCTTTTGGTTATAGTTGAATTTTAATTCAAAATACAAAACATAAATGATTATTTCTTATTAATCGATTTGGAAAACAAAATCAGCTTAAACTCTTAAATACACATTGCACTGATGCATGGAGTAGCAAACTAATAATTTCTCTTTCATTCTATTCCCCAACGTTCTTTATTCTGCAGCTAAGCGAGGACATTGGCTACGTGCTCTACTCGGCATTGGGATCCTTTTATATACCCAGCTGCATTATGGTATTTGTGTATATACGAATTTACTTTGCTGCCAAGGCGCGGGCGAGACGAGGCATTAAAAAGCATCCGCGCAAAACAAACAACGAACAGGTAAGTGTTATTTTTGTGTAAAATATTGCTTTTGAGTACAGCGATGCCTAATGAACTTTGATGAAAGCTCCGCAATTACATGTCGCAGACATCCCTTTAGCTTTCGCAGCTAACACATTTTGGCTTAGTCACAAAAAGCAAAAAAGAATCAAAATTACGCCCATGTGGATGAATCTGAAATGAAAGATAGAACAGACCCCATGTTGGTTGTCGATGTGGTTGGTGGTAGAGCGATTGTAAATGGAAATTTTTACATTCGAATGAGCATATTACTGATGCGAGATGTAGACAGGCTGCGGCAAAACACGTGAGCTGGTGTGTGGCTTAAAGAGTCGGAAATCCCTGATTAAAGAGCTGTCAATTTCAACAAACTGGCATGCATTCGATCAATTTCTCATCAGGCTACGTGTTGGCTTTTTCGCTGCAACGCAGCAAATTTTTGGCCACGTCTGCTGATGCAGACCCCAATTCAATGGATTGGCGCAAACTTAATCGAAACTGATTGAGGGTGGGCAAAAATCTCTAATGAGCTTTGAACGTGGCCTCAATTACCTCGAAAATTCTCAAAAATTAAGCGCTAGCAAACACACATTTACCCCCCCTTAAGCCCAATACATTCTCAATTTGCATTTTCAATTAACAGGGACGAAACACGGAAAAAAGTCCAAGCACACACACACACACACACACACAAAATGGCAGTGCTGCCAATATCAACGACACTTGGCCATGATTTTCTGCAAACAAAGGCTGACGATTAACGAACCAAAGTGTAAGGCATAGCAAAAGGCGTGCTCTGTGTGTGTGTGTGTGTGTGTGTGTGGCAGACATGCAGGTCTCGTATCTGTAGTTTTCCATTTTTGGTTTCTTTTTTTTTTGTTTTTTGTTTTTGGAGCCCTTTTTCTCCGTTAATTGCCCTTGATAATTGTTCTTGTCTCTCCCCAGCCATTTTGGGCAATGTTTGTGTAATCCATGCGCTCTGCCGCTCATGTCAGACCATTTGCCACCCAACTGGGTAAACGTGTGGGAAATGGGAAACGGGAATTGGGAGTTGGAGGTGTTTTTTTGGGCGATTTTCGAAATGGAAAACTGTTGTCGCAAATGTTTGCCCATCCCCGGCCAGGTGGAAACTCATTTGGAATGCGTGAACATTTGCGAATCATCGCAACTGCCTTTGGTTAACATTCACACACACTCTATTTCTTTTTTTTTGTCAACCCCCGCAGGTAACGAGCTTCACCACCGCGAATAACAAGAAGGGAACCATTCCGATGCCATCCTCGAGCGGTGCAACTGCCTTGCAATTGCATCAGCAACGCCAGATAGCCACAATTGAGACGCCACCGAATAGTGCCACGCTCCCCATGCAAATACCAACGGTGACCATGGACCTAGCCTCGGATATATCCACATCAGAGGCGGGCGAATTGGAAGCAGTGGCCGCTCAAACAGTTCTGGCATATGCCAATGCCAATGCCAATACCAATCCCAATGGTGGATCCAATGCTATGGCTAATGCATCAGTCCAACCCTGTCCCAGTTCGCCCAGCTCACCCAAAGAGACTTTGCAGGTGAGCACCATAGCAACAGGACGTGTTGGTCTCAATGTACCCGTGCCGCCGTCCATGGGCAGCAACAATTCCATTAATGTGCTGAACAACAACAATGGCACTACAACTACCGACACAACGGGGACAACAGCACCTGGAGGCATTGGTAGCACAAATGCTGCAACATTGGCTGCACCAGGAGCAACAACAACTATGACGACAACAACATCATCGGCAACACCATCTGGCAATGAACTGCGTGTATCGCCCACAACCGGACAACGATGTCGTGCTCTCTCTGTGGGCATCGACACGGACATGGTGAGTGAATTCGATCCCTCCAGCTCGGACTCGGGCGTGGTTAGCAGATGTGCAGTAGCTGTGAAGCCGCTCAAATTTCGCCTTTGCCAGCCCATTTTTGGACGCAAATCAAACCAACAGAGGCGCAACGAGTCCAAGGCAGCGGCAGCAGCGGCCAAGGGTAATGCCACATCCAAGAATCATCATCAGCAGCAGCAGCAACAACAGCATCAACAGCAGCAACAGCAGGCCATTAAAGCTGAACTCGAACCAGCCATTCCCAAGACACCGAAGCCCCGTGATCCTGAAAAAGAAAAGCGACGGATAGCCCGCAAAAAGGAGAAGAGAGCCACCCTAATCCTTGGACTAATCATGGGCAGTTTCATTGCCTGTTGGCTGCCATTCTTCTTTCTATATATTCTGGTGCCAGCATGTAGCAGTTATTGCAATATACCGGAGTCGGCATTTGCGATTGCCTTCTGGTTAGGCTATATGAATTCGGCGCTCAATCCGGCCATCTATACCATCTTCAACAAGGACTTCCGACGAGCCTTTCGCCGCATCCTGTTCAAGTGATGTTTGGCCTACGTGTGCTGTTACAGGTGCGTTTATGCGAGCATCGAGAAGGCTACCGAACGTGCCATGGGCAGCACACCCATGGGCTATGGGCATGGCATGTATCAACATTACAGGCGTTAGATTTGCTATAGTTGCTTACAATTTTTTCGTTTCGTTTGTTTTTTCGTCATCGTGTGCGAATCCTTGGGCCAATCCTTAGTTAAATTTTGATTTCGAAAGTAACGAACATTGTAGCTCATTTCAAAAGCAATGAACGGCTGTGAATTTGATGGAATCTCTTTCAATTTCAATTTACGCGTTTTTGGTTTCACATTTTTCTTTCACATTTTCTGTTGAACAGGAATCTCTCCTTGAACCTGTGGTACACCCTACCTAAGCACACTTTTCACACTCACAAAACGACTCATAGAAATGCATGAGCCACCCCTAACCCCAACCCCTTTCTCTCACTCCAAAGTAGTAGAATGTTTCAGCTAAGCAAACATCTATTATGCGACCCTCAATAGCGATGACGATGGCAACGTCTATGGCCATTCAACTTGAAATAATTTCACAAAATTTCCATTTGTGGCTCACGAAAAATTGCTTCAGCTTGGTCTCAAAAAGGTCTGGGCCCACATAGAAGCAAGCAAACAAACCGAAACGTAAGAGCAGCAGCAACAGCATCGCACTGAAAATGCAATGGGCAAATGTGTCAACAGGCTGGCAAGTCAGCCAAGGTAAAATTGTTGGTTGTAGGTAGACTTTGGTACAGTTTGCCTGGTAACCGATATACGGTCTACCCACAAGACTCCTTCACCCCCCTTCCCCCACCCAATTTGGGGTCAACAAGTGTGCCACACGACGAGTTGTATAGATTGTATAGATTGTCAAGAATCAAAATTTAATTTCTATTTGAGTTTTCTCTTGCCATTTCTTTTGGCAATTTCGGTCTCGATATATACTAGGTGCGATAGGAAAGCATTTAGTAAGTTTTTGGACATTAGCCAGTTGAATAATTTCATGTGCACATAAAGGCAACTAACTTATAATCCAGACAACCCACACAAAATAAATTACAAAGTATTCACTTTGTACCCACACAGAAAATTGACCACAAAATTTCACAGAATAAATGAGGGCGTTTAGATAAGTGCAAATATCGAATAAAATTTGACTAACATGGAGCAAAAAGACAGAACACATAAATACCGTATATAGAATTAAAATTAAATAGTTCACCTTACTTAAATAGTACCTTACTTAGCAATATGAAATCGTTTAAGCGAACTTCCAACTTTTATTTCTTATGTCTCATATTTTATGAGCTGTATATATACAGGGTATATATACAGGGTACTTAAAGGTAAAACGAATTGAATCGATGCCTGACTAATAGCACATACCAAAAGTGAGAGAGAAATTCATATTGGCTTTGTTGCATCAGCATGTCATTCAGTCAGATAGTCAGACACACAATCAAAGCGGGCTAGTAGACAATTTTTGGCAGGCAGCCAAAATCATTCGGTTTCTAGCTTCCATAGCTCTCCTCTCGTGCAGTGACTTTCTCTATATAATATAGATTTCTCTTTGTTAGACAAATATGCATAAATTTTACGTACAATTTATTTTCGTTGAAGCCTTGTGTCTCTCAGAATTTTTAGAGACTCTGCTGTGCTGTGCAACTGTGAAAATATTGTTGTAATCTTGTATATCTGCAATCTGTTATCTGCTCGTTCTATGACTATGAAATTTATGACACCTTTTAGAGTCTTAAAGGCCCTTCTCCTGCCCTTTTGCTGACCTTTCAACACATGCTAAGTAGTTAGCGAAGATGTTGAGAATTTATTACGCTGGTCATTTGTCTCTATGGTCGCTCAGATAGGCTGGCTAAGTGCTTTGCCTTGCTTTGCGGTTGGCCCTACTCAACAAAAACGAAGAAAATAAGGAAGAGAAAAAAAAATTGTGTGATTGTGTGTTTAAAAGCGCATAAATAATGCGACCAAAAATGTTTGTGAGGCGTTGCCGAAAAATGTTTCATTTGAATAAATGGAACAGGCGGCACTAGAACTAAAAGAAAATTCTCCCCCTAGCTGGATGCATTTTTCCATTTTTCATTGTTTTGTGTGTGAGTGTGTTTGTGTTTGGCATTGTCAGCGATGTGTGTACAACAACTGCACTTAAATGACAATTTGAACAACGTCAGATCGTATAGTAAAAACATAAAATAAAAATGGCACAACACACAAAAACAAAACAAAAAAAAAAGGGACAAAAAACCAGTCGACAGGCACAAAGCGAAATCGAAAACAATTGAAATCGACGGCATGGCAGGATGTAGCTGGCAGGAACAAGAGCAGAGGCAGAAGGACATTAAAATGCGACACACACATACACACACACACACACACACACAAATACTCTCTGCCACAGCAGCACTTAACTGCACTTAGGTGCGGCAGCCAGATGAATGTCGAATGAATGAACAAACTAACGGCATTTGTTGCTTTGTTGGCCAAGTCATTCTCACATTAAGTGTTGGCCCACATGACGTATGCGCAATGTACAACAATTCATGTCGAATTTTCAATTAATGTTACAATTAGCGGTCATCATAAATCAAATGCCTCAGCAAATGCACAAAACTTATTATTTAACTGCTTATATCAAATAGCCAAAAAAAAAAACAAGCAAACAATTTTATAAATACTAAAACAAAAACTCAAAACACAAAAGTTTAAACAATGCAAGTCCACTTACATTAATAATCATAATTCAATTATCCACAGTTTTAATCCAAATTCGCTTAGTCCTTCAATGTGAAATAATTTGCCAAAAAATATTATTGCAGCTGCCTAATGAAATTAAGTGGAAAATATGTATTCAAATATTTCGCATACCCTTGGAAAACGATTCTCAGCTGAAGCATTTTCGACTGTTTCATTTTTGCAAAATTGGATTCAGAACTTTTTTCATTAATCTATTGACATTTTTAATGAATGATTCAAATTTAAACCTAATATCCAATGGAAACTATAATTAGTCCTTTAGTCAAAATTTTCGAAAATAAAATACATAGTTATTTTTCCTTTCCTTTTTAATGGATATTATAATATTTTGTTTTCAAAAAATTGAGTATTTTTTTAGGAAAAAGAAAAAAAAAAACTTTAACCATTAATTATTTTATAATTTTACCTAAAATATATCCAAGTATCATGGAAATAATCAAATGCAGAAACTGTAAAAACCAAAAATTTTAATTACATTATGCGTAGATGTCAAAACATATTATCGAGTGGGACCAGAGCAAAAATTAAGAATTTTTGCATATCTGTCAACATTTATTTTAGCACTCTATGCATTTTGCCATAAGCCAATTTAATGCCTGATTTACTTGACAAATTACGGGACGTAGGAGACACGGAGAACGGGAAGGTGGAGGATAAATGCGGTTTTTAATTGAAATTTTGTTTTGTGGTTGCGGATTTGTCAAAGCCGTTAAATGTACATTAAATATTTGATCGCATTTTTGTATGATGGCTTTGTTTATTTATGCGTAACTTTCTAGTCATAATTAAGTTGGCAGATTAGACGCTTTTGTAAACATTTAACAACTTAATCATACTAAATACAAACTCTACTGCAACGAATTGCAATTGCCATAAACGTGGCCAATGAAACAAAAACACACACACACACGGCAATTAAAATTTCATGGTCTACCGATGATTAAATGAGATGTTCATCTATAAGGTTAATGCAATTTTCATTCTCACTCTTTGTGCTTTACATCTGTCGAAGGAAGTTTCGTTTTTAGATTTCAGTTTGTTATTTTTGCCACTTACCATAAATGTTAGACTCATAAATATGCACTTTATGGAATTTATGCGCATTGACAGCATGAATATTTATGAACCAATGATGACGGCAAAGACAGCCCATTAAAATGCGCCCTGTTGATTAATTGGAAAAGTTGGGAAAATTGAAAAGAGATAGATAGATGGAGAGTGTGGAAACTGTGTGTGTGGGGTGGGGTGGAATGGGCCGTTTCTTTGATTTACTACCCTTTTCTTTCCCTTTAAGTTGATTATGGCTTTTCGATTCGAAAATAAAAAACCCAAGCAAATCGTTCGCCTGTCGCGGCTAAAACGAATGAATTTATTGCCATCTTAATTCATAAAAATAAATGTATACATATTATGTATGTATGACGAACTGACTGAAATACTTAAATGAAATTATAATTTCATTGTAAAACGAAAAATAAAAACAAAAAAACTAACAAACTCTCTCAAAAAAAAAAAAAACAAAACTTAACTTGTAAAACATATTTCAATATTTCACTTTTTGCTAATAACTGTACGAAGTAAACTTAAAATTAGTTACAAATTATACATACCTATAGATATATATACATATATATACCATACCACATATATACCATAAAAATAAAAATATTCAAAGTTGAATTTTTGAAATTTAGAGAAAATAGAAAACAAAAGCAGCCATAAACACTTACAATTAGCCGCATTCTACTAGCTACAAAATGGTAAATGTTTAGCCAGTTAATTTGTAATTCGTATAAACAAATGGCATAGCAGAAATTTTAACTTATAGTTATAAATATATAAGTATTGTATATGTTATGGAGCATACTTCAATGTCCTATGTGCGTTGCATACCAACGCATTGCAACTCTTGTATATTAACTGTAATATTTAATTATTGACTAATCAATACAGAAACCACAATGTGAATATGTGTAAATATTAAATACAAGTATTTCAAAAACAAAGAGCATGGAATGGAAAATCAAATCTGAGAATTGTTTAAAACTTAAAGTCTATCTTACATTCTAAGCGCAAGTCTTCCACTACAATTACGCGCTTCACTTGCATTTTAAATTTAGATTTGCGTTACGTTCTTGATCCAAAAACCCCGAAAACCAAATAAAAATAATAAACTTAAAGTGAAATAGTTAACACAAAAATAAAGAGAAAAAAAAACGAGACAATTCAACGAGTTTCTAAATGTTAGAGAGACGTTATTTTGTCCAAAGAAAAGAAAACATACGATATATTGTAAATGTGTAAGTAATTTCCAAAAAGGTTTCTTCCATCGCCCCCTCCCCGTCAAACTACATCCAAAAAAAAACTCAGCACAAACCAGTTTAGAATTAAATGTAGAAATGCAGCACAAATTGCATGTTAGATATACTAGAAATCTAAGTTATTAATTAATCATAGTTAAGGGTTGACTATTACCTACATTCATGAATCAATCAATAAATTCATTGAATCATTTATTTATTTATTGAGATATTTGCCACTCAAAAGTTGAGTGTTGTTTTGTTGCTGTTGCCATTGTACATTTTGTCGAATAATTTGTTTTTTTTTTTTCTATGTCATAAATTAGCTAACAACGAAGTAACATGGTGCTATGAGTTACGTATGTATATGTAGAATGCGTTCCATTCATTTTATTTTCATAATTCATCCATCACATTTTAATCATCATAAAATGCTGGTAAAATACGTTTAAATGAGAGCCCCGTTTAACGTCCACCAGATAGCGGCAGCAGCAGCAGCAATTAGCAATCATTTTCATTTTGAAATCATTACAACAATTAAAATCAAAATTTTCAAGTTTGTTGAGACTAACAACCAAAAATCAATATGCAGCTTATTCAACTAACTTATATATACATATATTATATAGCTAATTGGAAATTGTAAATAAATATAGTAACAATCCCATGCTCTATAATGCGTAACTAAAACTAAAATCAAACCAAATGTAAATTGTGCAAAATACAAAAATTTGCAAATTGAAGCCACCAAAGAATTGAATTTTTGCATGTAAGTCAAACAAAGAAACATAAAATTAAATGAAAATGAAAGAAAATCTTAACCTTAAGCGTAAACAGAGCCCAACCAGATAGAATTATAATGTTATATACAGTTTAAAAAACTTAAACTAACTACAAAGATTAATGTAAAAGTTTTAGCATTTAGGCAATCATATATCATAGTTCAACTAAAACTAAACTAAACTAAATAAGTATTAACAACAACAAGAACAACAAAAATTCTTCACTCACTAAATACATAAATAAAAAACATCAACAACAACAACTATCTGTACATTTCGAGAAAAAAAAAAAGGCATTTACGAACTTTGAGTTTTAATTGTTATTCAAAAAGAAACCTTTCATATTTCAGAACTTAAAGTACGTACATATATATGTATATATATATGTTACACCAGTTGAGTTTGAGCAAACTACAAATTATTATACTAAATATAATAATAAACGCGCATATGATAATTGTTTTCCTAAATGATCTTGTAACTTAGTCTCTAAGCTAAACTAAACTATGCCAGCAGTTTAAGGCACATACCAACCGAAAACCAAAAAAAAAAAAAAAAATAACAAAAATCTTAAACTATTAGCTAAGTTAATAATATGAATGTATGTGTATATGTCCACTTTAAACGGACAATAAAAACTCAACAAAATGCAGCCCAACTAACAACAAAAACAAAAAACAATTAAGATCCAATACGATTACCTTAAGGTTTAATTTAAATTCATCAGACAAAGATCAAATACACACTGAGAAATAACAACCGACAAAAATCAGCAAGAAAAAAACTTTTAAAATTAATCCTAACAATAAAAAGAATAAAACTCCAACGTAAAAAAAAAAAGCAAACTAAACCACAAATGACCCCATAAAATAATAACAGAATAATAAAATGAAAAGTATTCTTAAATTCTTTAAAAATATTTGCGTTTTCATTTCAACCTGGAGAGCCTATACAGATTACATCTACATATCTAATCCAATTGATTAGAGATTTAAATTACATATAATTATGGCGCTTAAAGAGAAAATTTAATGCCAAAAGCTCAGACATCGAAAGTACAAGTTCTTATCTAATACACATTAAATTGAGTCAGAAAAAAAACATAGATTGAGTCAGAGAGAAAACAAAGACTAAACTAAAGCTAAAGCTAAAGCTGTTCCATTAATTACTATTTATCTCACCTACCAGTTTTTATCAGCTAACAGAAGTTTGTCATTAAACAAAATACATACATACATCTGCCAACAGAGTTGCCAACTTGGCGTAAGCTTTGAGAATAATATATAAAATCATTGCCTACTTTTCAGCGTTCAATATAAAATAAAACCAAATTTTATGTTGCATCAAGCGCGGGGTTTTTTGTCTCTCAGCATTTAAAAATTCTGACACGGAAAGCAAACAAGAAATTAACAGGAATACTTAAAATGAGTTTTTTCTAATTTAATGTCCAAAAAGGTAAAATTTTATTACGTATTACGAACTTTAATGTCATTGTAATGAGACATAATATTCATAAAATGTTTATAATTCCAGGATACTCAAAATAACTAAAAACCAATCATCATGTTAAGCTACTAAAGTTAACTAATGGGAAACCTATATAATACTTTAAAAACTATTGAAACTTGATATGAGTATATACATATGTATATATCAACGTAAATTACATTATTTCTACACTTTTTAGCTGACAACTGCAACTGCAGTGGTAATATTGAGTTTCAAAAAAGGATATGGTAAAGAAACAAAGGCCTTGAAACATAAAACTTGCCTCGCTGCGAATGATAATATATATCTAAGGCATAAGCATAAAAGTTTTTCTTGAGTTCGGTTACAGAAAAACTTAAAATTAAGATTTTGATTCCAGTGACATTTTCCATCTTGCTAATTATGTAAAATGATGACAACTATTTTATCTAAGGCTTGCCTCTTCATAAGGAATTAAGTTAAATTTTTTTTAAGAACAATTATGTCTATGAATTTAAGGCTGCCACAAAGCACGCAACAGTTCCATTAATCACACACACACTCACGGGTACAGACAACAAACAATCATGCACACACACACACAGGAGCAGGAGCAAAGTTTGTCAAGGCAGTTTGCTTGCCCCGGGGCGGGCGTGAAAGGGGCAGCTGGCGCCGCTTGCTAATTACACACGTGGCCCCCACCATTTCGTTCTCATGGAGGTGCAAGAAAGGTTTGTACGCCACAGAAAAACAAAAAAATAAAATGGAAAACCATAAAAGGAAAGGGGAAAAGCGCTGCAAGTGCAATGCAAAATGCAAGGCAGTGTGTTAATTGTTTCAGTTTGTAGTGTGCGGTAGTCCTCTAAAGTTGGCAGCGTTTATCAACTAGACCAGATCAGCATCTAAGCAAAAAGTTCACCAAATACCAGAATATATATGTATACCTTTAGAATTTTAAGCGAAATGAAAAAAGGCTTCCCACGTATAATTGTCATGAGTCCTAAGGGTTAACACAGTAGCGTGTGAGCAAGACAGCTAGATGAGTTGTGCAAGTTTTAATTAGTTAATTTAACGCCAGGCAGCAACACTGCGTATGAGTAATGAGCACTCGCACACACACACACACACATATACAGACGCACTTATACACATTACCCGCATACAATGTATGTGTTTCTTCAAGCTGTCAACATTTTGCCAACGCTTGAACTTTGCCCTAACTAGACGATGGATGATGATGGTAAAGTGAGAGAGAGACAGAGTGAGAGAGAGAGAGAGAGAGCAGCGGGTGAAATGCCTTTTTGGTGGGAGAAATGAGGAGGAATGGGGTGGGTGTTTTTGCGGTTAGATGTGCTAAGTAATTTCCCCTTGCGGATGCAACTAATTACTAAACATTTCGCATAAAATTCTCAACTTGACAGCATCTAACTGCATGGACTAAGGACAAGGCTTGCAACAACAACAATATCAACCAACAGTAGCAGAAATATCAAGGATAACAAAGACACTAAACAACCAAATTTTCCATTGCCAATTGTAAGTATCAACGAATACATATCAACAAATCCTGTAAACCCCTTCTAGACATTAGACTTAAAAAAACAAGGATTTTCTTCGACTTTTTCATATGCTTTTCATTATTTTATTTATTTGTTTGTTTTCTCAAACGATAAATAAAAATCCCCTAATTTATTTGCAGCCCAATTACTTGCTTTAAGTAAGCCTTCTTTAAATCCAGGGCTCTTTTGATCAGGATGCTTACCTGAGCAAGTCATAAACATCGTTGCCACTTAAGATCCAATGGATTTTGTTGCATAGTGTAATTAAAACCGAGCCTGCGCGGGGGCAATGGGCATGTTATCAACAAATGTTACATGCGGTTTTGTGCTAATTCACTTGGCCACTTCTCTCCCCTTTCTCTTACTCCAAACTCGCAAGCAATACAAACCTGATTCCACTTCTTGGCGGCCATAAAGTAAATGGCCAGACAGACAACACTTCCGCTCCGCCGAATGATGATTATGTGTACGTAGTCGGTAGATGTCGACTTGCACTAAAGAAGGCACAAAGAAGGCCGAGGCCAAGGAAAAATGATCGTAAAATAGCTAAAATTATTTAACACTATTTTCCATTTAATGCAAAAACTTTATATTCGTTTGCTTCTTTCTGTATCTCGCCGGCATGGAAATTGTTGCCGGAAGTTTATAGCAAAAGTTGCAAAAGTTTTGTAGAGGCAACAACATATCACACACACACACATACACATACAAACAGCCTGTTGTTGTTGACGGGAGAGGCAAACGAAGCGATTAATAGCAAGTATTTTGCGGTATGCAACTCAAAAACTCTGAGTCTGTTTCCTCTCTCCCTCACTGCCTCTCTCTTTTGCAATGAGCCAAAATTATGCCGGGTACGTCTCCGGTAACCTTTGGCCTCATGCCAAATGGGAAATCCCCGCACCGAGAGAGAATCATATATCAAATTGCATTATAAAACACAAGTTGAAACTGCATTTAATTGGCCAAAGGGCAATTGAATCAACGGTGAGTAACAATTGCCGTCCTAAGCAAGTAACATCAAATTAATTATTATTTAATTATTCAGCATTACAGTGCACTCTTTTGCTTTGCTTTTAATGTAAGGCAACGAATCGATGCGACTGCTGTAAACCAAAAATATATGGAAATGAAAAAGAAAAACAGAAAAAATATACAAAACCGGCTCTTACATTGGACAATTCATAAACAAATCGACAATATTTGCCTTTTGGCAACGGCCAGAAGATGCTCAGAGTCATTTATTGTACAATAAAATGCAGCTGAGACGCGACTGAGACGCGACTGCGACAACTGCCAACTACAATGAGAGAGCAGAGCAAAACCTTTCGCAGCCAGCAGCAGCGGCAACAGAGGCAGCAGCGGCGAACGAGATCGAGCCAAACCATCAAGAAAAACACTGCCCAAGAGGCAAACGCAACTGTCGTTGAAAACAAACCCGTCGTGGCATTCGCAGACACAAGACGTTAAAAAGCTTCCCGCAGCCGCCTCCGCCGCCGTCTAGTACCTAGTACCGAACGATCCCCCTCACATTCGAAACAACCAAGCAAAAGTGAAAATTTCATCTTAAAATCAAACAAACAAAATAAAAAAAAAAAAACGGAAGAATAATAATAAAGTAATTCTCATTTTAATATTATTTACCTAGCCATTAGCGTGTCATAATCAATAGAATTTCTATCGACAACGATTTGCCCAGTAATCACGCAATAATTTAACCTTAATCAATTAATAGTCAAGTGCATTTTGGGGTACCCTCTTGTCGTAGACGTGACCAAAGTGTCTGACTGGCCGCAAGGCCATGGAAAACATTTCGTTCATTACAATAAATTGTGTGCCCAAACTAATAAATTGCAGTGGAAAATTTTGAAACAAGAAAAACAAATACAGAAAAACCAAACAGCCAAAAAATAAAATACATAACATTCCCCCCCTTCTTCTAATGTAATTTTAAATACGTGACAACAAAAAAACCAAACGGCAATTTTTTATGTGTGTATTTGTGTGTTTTTGTTTTAATTCTTTAAGTTTTACAAATTAATTCAAAAATGTTTAGCTTTTCACATGGCGAATGGGAGGGCGTGTAAGGGGTTTTTTTCTGTTTTTTTTTGCCTCATTAGCAATGCAAACGAGTTTCCAAAATATTTGAATCCAAAATTCTCTGTGTCTGCGTTATTGATTTTTTTGGTTTTGTGTTTCCCAATACTCTATCAAATAATGTAAAAAGTGCTTTGCTCAAAGTTTGCTTGAGATCTCTCAAAAAGTGTTATAAAGTCAATCTATTGGCCTTTCTACAGTTTAGAATGGTTTTAAAACAAGTTAACTAGGTCACTTATAGGAGGAATTAATTTCTTAATTTAATATTAAATGTTTTAAGCTTTTGTTAAAAGGCCTCTTCATATTATTGTTCTTGTTATTTTTCCCAAATTTTGTTATTCAATTATCGTAAAGTGATGACTTTAGATCTAGACAAAATGAAGTAGACGCTTTTGTGCATTCTAAATTTCAAAGAAATCAGTTTAACATACAAACTCTGACAAAATTTGAAAACCATTTGCCACAATCTCAAAAATAGATTAAGTGCACTCAGAAAGTTAAAACACATTAATTCAATAGTTTAAGAAAGGCAAATAAACTCAATAGAAATGTCAGATTTAATCGTCAAATTCATGAAGAAGACTTTGCAAAATAAAACAATATTATCTGGAGCAAATTTATTCTGTTGAAATTCCAAATTAAACTATATTGACTGGGTGAAATTTATGCTGTGTATATACTAAGAAAATTTCTCATTCGGAGCTTAATTACTAAAATGTTTTTCATTCAAGAAAAAACAATAAAAATGTGACTAAAATAATACGAAAAGATTTAGTTTAGTCTATTCAATAAAAAGAAATGTTTGACATGTTACAGATTTTAAGACAAAGTCTCCCCTTCTTCTTCTATTATAAATTCAGTGACAATTTTTAGTCGAAAAATATTTAGTCTAATATTTTGCAAATTTATAATCTCATGGTTAAACCATAAATCTAAAAATAAGTTCATAATTCTATAAAATGTTCAAATTAAACCAGTTGGTTATCATTAATCTAAAGTGTGGCAAATCCAAGAACACATTTGGTTTATGTATTCAAAAACTTTGAAAATCTTAAGTCTATAAATCAAATTTCAATTTGATATGTTATAATATAGAGCATAGAGAATTCGATGTTGTTGTAATTGTTTTGGGCCCTATTTTTTGTATGTTGTTTTTGTATATAAATTTTACAAATATGTCAAATATGAAAACTGGTTTCCAAGCGATTGAATCTTTTACAAGTCACACGACTAATGTTTATTTATAGTTTATTTTTTATGTTTATGTTTATAGCATAGATTTTCTTGAATATGAATTTAAGATGTGTTAGTTTCTGTTGTCGTTGTTGTTGTTGTCGACCAGTATGTAAATGGCCATTATTTTCAGAGATTTTGAATTATTTGAATTTTGCGGTTTTTTGTTTTAAGTCTGGTTCCGGTCTTGTATACTTGATTTGTATTCATTCCACGTTTTGTTTATGAAAAATTAATAATAATAACTATTTTAAAAAAAAAACACAACGAGACAAAAAGCAATTACATGGGACACATTTGATGCTGCTCAGTCACAGTTTCCGCAAATTATAACAGTAACCTGTGTGTCTGTGGTGTGTGTCTGTGTTTGTATATGGTCAGTGGGTGTATGGCAGCGTGTGTGTTTTGTGTATGACTTATCCCACAATCAGAATCGCATCAACATCAATTTCATTTCAGCCCATTTCAGTCAGCAATAGCTAAAAGCAAAGCAAAAAAGCTGAAAGACTGAAATTAATTAGTCCGTCGTTATAAATAAAGCATAAGCATTCGAAAATCAAATCATTTGACATTCAGACTCGCAAGAGCTGACAACTACAACTACAACTACGTGAAAGAGTGACAACAGCACAATAAACCAACAATAACAAAACAAAACAAACAAGTAAAACTACCAACTACAACAAAATACAACACAAAAAGAAAAAAAAATTACAAAAAATACTTTTAAAAAAAAATCAAAGCGAAATAAAAAACAAATTAAGCTTTTGGCGTCGCGTTAAATTATCAAATCATTCACTGGTCACGTGATTATCAGCCAATAGATGAGCCAACTCATATTTCATTCCCACCGCCCAAAAAAAAAAGCATTAAGAAAGAAAAATAAGTTTTAACCAACTCGAGATCTGCCTCTCGATCGGTTTTGCCTTGTTGCTTTGTCTCCGCTTTATTGCCATGGCAAAAAGTTCCTTGTTTCTTGTTAACAGCCAACAAAGAAAACGGAAAGAAGGGGCTGTGTTTGTCTCTTATGTGTCGCGTGTGTCGGCCATTGGCACAAGATCTATATACTATATATGTACATACATATATTGTAATATTTGCCTCCTTCCCCGGCCAAAGAAAAAAACAAATGTTGGCGTCTTTTTCTCTCTCTCTGACGTTTCTCTCGCAGAGAGAAACTGGGCAAATGGCCAAAAAACATATTTAAAAAAAAAAAGCTGATAAACTTGTATATAAATTATTATTGAAATTATCTAGTTAAACGATTTAAATAAGTGGAATTTCATCTCACGTGACCCTTGGGGATGAGAAATTTATTTCGGGTATATCCGACATTAAAAATTATATATTTATCTATGCTAGTGGCGTTAATTAATGAATCAACTGTGTTTAATTTTTTATTTTTATCAGCCCAACATATCGAAATCGGTGTTAATTTTGGAAAAAGTGACACATTTCTCTAGAAATTGAAACGAAAGGTAAGTGCAAATTGATATGATAATATTGAAAGGGAAGCTGCGCGACATTCCTCTATATTTCTCTAGGTATATATAGTTAATAAATATATAGGTACATTTGATTAAATTGAAATATACAGACACCATGTGAAGAGACAGAGGGGATGTCCTCCCCTGCCCTAAACATGCCATACTAGCTCTTGACAAATTTTTTCTTTTCTTTTTTGCTATGTAATACCCTGAATAAGTTAGCTAAAAATGGGTATATTAGGAGCTAAAAATTGTTACATTTTCAACCACGTGTAGGCAATAGTTTTTATTGCTATCCCCTTCCATTTTACATATTCTAATTATAATTTATTTGTTTGTAGGCAATTAAAACAAGTTTTAATGCGACCATTTTTTATTGCCTACAATAGTATATTAACTAAATGTAAAGACCGAATGGATGTTTTATATAAATTTATGCAAACAACTTTAAAGATGGATACTAAGGTTCAAAAAAAATCCCCCTGAAGTGTTTGTGTTAAAACTTGTTATAAAGTTTATAGACAATAGTTGTATTCCCCTTTTCCCAGACACCATCCTCAAGACTGTCATCCTAATGACAAATGTGTTGATTAATCATTAAATTTTCTAAGTCATATGATTACAAAAAGGCTAGCCAAACGAGAGAGACAAACTATTCCATGCAAATATTGTAATTCGAAAAACTTCAGTCAGCAATGTCTGCTAAGAGGTGAAAAATAGTAAGTCCATCTAAGTAATCGTTCATTTATTCTTTCTAAAGACAGAACCAGGTTTTAAAATAGATCCATTTCAATTAATTGATACTAGGTATTTAGTAGTCGATAAGATGAGTGAGCTCTTCTTCTTCTTTTTCTTTTTTCAACGCGCATTTGTCATGCAATTTTAATCGCAATTGCATTTTTAATTTTCCTTCCTCTTTCACCTGACGGCAATGTCGGCGATGCTCAGTTCTAGTCTGCTCTGCTCTCACTGCTCTGCTTCTCCTCTGTCGCTCCTCTGCTCTTTGCCAAAAGAAAAATGTGCACAGCAGCAGCAGCAGCCGCAGCGGCAACATCAACAGTAGAAAAAAAAGACAAAAAAAAAAAAAAATAAAAGCAAATAAATATTAAATGCAATACACTCAATACGCTCACAGACAGACAACAGCGTTTGCGAGAAAAAGGGGAAAAGCAAAAAATATAGGATGATGGGGAGGCATTCAGGGGAATGTGTAAGGGTTAGAAAAAAGGAGGGACAGGGGAGAAGGGGCCAAAGCCTGGCGGGCTACTAACACATTGGCATACAGAGAATGCGAGATGCGACAGGATGCCAGAAGAAGCGAGTTTTGCTACGCGTCCCATTTGCATAAATCTACATTTTAACTATACTTTTTAATACTCTTACACGAATTGAAAGCAACATGTACTCGGCATTGATGTTTGTGACGCTCTGAATAAAGGGAAAATTTCTGGTGCTGAACTTGAACTTGAATATAATTATTAATCAAATCTTTTAATTATCTCATTGAATCCAAGTGACAATTATTTTTCTTCAACTAAATACCTTTAATACTTATAAAGCAAATGAAACAGATGTTAAATTTATTTAATTACGTTTAGTAAGTACTCTTAATACTAACCAAATAGTAAGAAATTCCACATTTCTTTTAGAAGAGTATAGAGAAATCATCCAAAGCTAAAGTCATTTCAAACATCATCTGGCTTAGTCTTTTTTTGCCTTCTCTTCTTTTGCCATACCACGAAAGACGACGCTTGTCGTTATAGAGAAGGATAGCATGGCCACTAGGACTTGGGGTAACTTGATAAATATTCGCGCAATGTTGGTGTGAAATATGCAACAATATTTCTTCTGTCGAAATGAAATGGCCAAGCATTATAATGCAGCAATTGGAATTTTGCTTGATGTTATTTTATTATTCTCGTTTTTAGAGAAGGGACCATGATAGTCAGATTGAAGATTGCGGGACACTAGCCCACTCTCATTTTGATTGTGTAGCGTGTGTGGAAAATTCAATAGCGCCATAGATTGACTAATTAAACACGGTACCGCAACTGACACACTGTCGAGGTGGTATTAACATATCGCAAATATGACAGTAGCAACAACAACAACAACAAAAACAAACAAAGCAAAATGACACCAAAACCACAACGTGCGACCACTAAAATCGTAAACCAAATGAAGTCAAATACTCAAATAAACACCCGCATCATTATTCATGAATATTTGATCAGCTATACTAAGTGATGAATGAGACTAGTGGACATAACACAGAGGTATAGAACACTCTAACCAACTTGACAATTCAAACAAAATCAATCATTTTTAGAACAACTGATAATTACATCTTCTGTTTTAAGAGCCATTAGCAAATTTTCCTTCTTTAACTTTAATTCAAACATTTACCACCCATTGCTTTTTGCCCATCGAAAGCATTGTCTATAATAAAGACTAAGTCGAATACATCTGACAATCTATGAATGACTGATCATTATTTAAGAGCTTTTGCTTTAATAGATAGTTGCTAAAATCAATTTAGATACAATAAAGCAAATTCTAGGTAATAATTTAATAAGTAATGTGCTCTTCGTACCTCATAAATACTTAAATTTATTCATACAAATAAGAACCCCAAATAAGAAACATGGAAAGAGAGACTTTCTAGTGATCTTGAAACGATTTTGTAATCCCTTTTTCTTCCGATAACCTAAGAAAATTCCAATTTTATGAGAAAGTTCTTTAAAAATTGTTTAATTCTGCTAGATATCAATCTAAGACAAAGTTGATCAATCTTGCAGATAAAAAAGTGACTTCAACATTCGATGGGTTCTCATTTAAAAAACGATTTCAAATTTTTCCCAAATTTTATGTCGGAACTGAAATATTTGGATCATGATTTTGATTAACCCCATTAAATGAGTTGCTTTCTAAAAACAAATCTTTGCTTATTTGAAACTATAAATTTTGCTTAATTTTGTTCATTGTTTGTTGTTGTTGTTGTTGTTGTAGTGTATTCAAGTTTTGTCTTTCGTCTGGATTTTTGCTATTTTAATTACTATAATTTGCTAAATAGTCAATTTGCATGTAGCTGAGAGTCAAAGCAATGATTGAGAATGTCAACAGCCATAGCAACAAAAACAAAAACAAAAAGCACGTGCCATAACATCGCGTGACAGGCAAAACGTATGCCAGAGTTTTTTTTTTTTTTTCTTCTTTGGTAAAACTATTCAATTCACAGAGCAGAGAAAACATGAAATGCATAAAAATTATTATGGGAATGTAAAATTAATGAAAATACCATTAACATTGACACCTTACAAGTGGTCGTTATATGTATGTATGATATATTGGTCAAGTGTTTGCTCTTGTTGTTGTTAATTATTTGGCAATCTGTTTGCAATCAGGCAGAAAGAATTTCTGAGTCATATAATCTATTAACACGTTACGCCACGTTGATTTCAGAGGTGCTAAACACAAAAGCAAAAAAAAAAACGCTTCATCACAAGCCACGCAGAAACATTCAGAGATATATTTAGTCTAGGGTCATATACATTATTATTTGCCAAGTCAATTTGCTCAATCTGCCGCGGTGATTAATTGTGATTATCACATGATGCGAATTAACTATTTTTAATTTAAATTTTTTTTCGCACAATTTTTTATAACCACTCGAAATGTCATAAAAAAAAAAAAAAAAATTAAAAACTAGTTTCGAAGACTCTCAATGCTACCCAGTTTTGGCTAATCGAATGAAATCAATAGCGAATAAACAGTTGAATGACTTTTCAAAGAGTTCGATTACCTTTATGTAGATTGCATTTGGGCCAAAAAATATATACAAAAATAAAAGCAAAAACGAAAATGCTTATTCTCAGGCATGCAACAAAGTAATCGAACAAACAACTAAATGCATGTTGCAGTCATCTATCAATGGATATACATATGTATATGCAATAAGAGCAAAGTACACACACAATTTACCTTTAAGGGACAAATGGCAACGGCAACGGGCAACGGGTCATTGCCCTTTACATATAAGAACCTGACTATGTTTTTGTATATATGTACATATATGTAAGATATGTGTGTATACATACATGAAATCAGTAAGAAGTTTTATCATTTTACCTGGTCCAGTTCAAGGCCCAAACGAAACACCAAAAGCAAATTAAGAAACTCACAGAACGACTTGAGGATGCGATTAAAAAATCTTTGTAACCTGACCTGCAGCAAGTTATCACTCCCTCTTTCTCTTTCTCTTCTCTCTCTCTCTCCCTCTCTGTTAACCACGCCTCCATCTTAGCCGACAGCGTCTTTACGCAGCCAGACAGCCATGATAAATGTGACAACAACAGGCCAACAGACCAAGAACTGGCAACCAAACTTGCCTTGCCCAACTCTGTTCTACCTTACCGTACCAAGAGTACCACTCAGGCGGCTGTCATTTCAGTTCCATTTGGCCAAAGTTGAGCTGCAGTCATTTTCGCTTAAGTGCAGACATCCAATCCCAAACCCCGGGACCCATGGCCCAGTGCCCAGTGCCAAATTCCCTGTTTGGTATCCCTATCCCCATAGACTATAGGCCATCTTCAGGTGCTCTTGTTTACGTCAATGTTGTTGGTGTTGCTGTTGCCGTTAACTTGTCTCGCATATCAGCATCGCCGTTTAAGCGACACTTGCTGAATACTCGGACTCTTGAATAAGTTAAAGCCACGCTACGTGCATAAAATCGAATAGATCGATATCTTTCACTTAAGCTTCAATTTTGTCGGTACCTCAATAGTTACCATAGTTAAATAAAAACTTTGTCATGATTCGCATATCAATTCTATAACGATTTTGAGACTTTTTTGAGAGTTTTATAGCTTTAATTTCGCACTGGATTCGCGTTTTCACTGCATTTTGATTGATGAATAACAATTGAGGTGCAATTGAAGATCCTTAGCAAATGCGCCAATGCGCAAATTGAATATGAAATTGGTTGAATGAAAAATAAAAATTTCTGGCACCATTTCGTTAGCTCTGATTGCCAAAATCAAAGGATATTTGGTATCGGTGGCAAAATCAATCGCATACGAAATCTATCAAGTAATCAATGATGAACTGCCATGGGCGTAGGCCATAAAAAGAACGTATAAAAAAGGGCGTATGCCCACATAATTAAATATTTCAACAAGCACTTAACAAACTTTTGCTTATAAAGAGAGGATAAAAGGAGCACTGCTGATTCATGGTGATGTTAAATTCCATTAAATTTTGACTTTTATTTTATTAAATTTATTTTGTTGGCTTATTTACTTACTGCAATGACAAATATTAGTCTCAAAAGCTTACATTTCATTGAATTTTGTCTTTTATTGTTTTGAATTTCGATGATGCTTCAAAAATTGTTTTGTTTAAATCAATCACATTTAATGCCACTTAAGTTGGCCACTTCAATACTATACATTATGAATATTTTGAATGAAATCACTTTTTACTAAACCCATTTAACCATCCCCTTTGCGTGCGCCAGTGCAATTCACAGAGATGGGAATACAGGATGGAGGATGAGAGTAACTAAGTCGGAAGTCAGAGAACAGTTTCTTGTGGCTTTCAATTTTGTTGGCCAACACGCCAAATAACCAAACGAAGCAAAGCCAAACCGCATCAAGCTAAGCCAAATCAAACAAGCAACTGGGACAGCAATACTTTTCTTTTCCTCGTCATTCTCCCACAGCAGCAGTAGCAATAATAGCAACAAACAAACTTACCAAAGCAAAGCCAACACACACACACACGCACACACATAGGAAAAAATGAACGAGTCCTCTTCTAGCCATCAGACGAGCATTTCTTTTGCTCTATTTGAGTTGGTGGTTTGGTTTCTTTTTGCTTCAATTTTCGTTTTATTTTCATTTTCTTTTTTGGCTGCTGTGGTCCCATTATGTGGCATAATTTGAGTTTCTTTTTGCCAGCCATACACATATACACACAAAAGTGCATACATGGCGTATGTGTGATGCAACTTACTTGCTTTTTGTTCTTCTCGCCATCAAGCGAGGCCAGGACAACGCCTTGAAGTATGCTATATATACATATAAACATACATATATAAGTGTGTGGTGTGTGTGTCTATGCTTTTGGCTCTTCTTGCACGCCACATTCTCATAAAAATTAAAGCCTGAGCCTGGGCAAGTGCATGTTGCATGCAACATTGCTATTTATGAACTCAACAAGAACGCCTTGCCTTTCGTTAGCGCTCGACATGCTGCCCAGAGAAAAACATGCTTCCCATAAATCGCAACAGATAAATTTTCGCTTTTTGGTTTACATTTTGCCTTTACTTGCTCTGCTCTGGTCCGGTTCCTCTGGTCCGCCTTTCTGTGTCGGTCTTGTCTGCCCTTTGGCTTGCAAGAAGGAAATATGTACATACATTTATTATGTAACCTGGACGTAGAAGAGTATTTGAGTTATTTAAATTTTTCAGTTGGCTATCCCCAAACATAAAAATTGAAAAACATTTACAAAACAAAAACTAGCAGTATTTAATGTTGAAAAGGAATAATCGTTCAAACTTCAAAAAGAGTACACACAGAGTACATATTCTTGGGATTTTTATCTGCTGCTAAAACCACCCAAAGGAAATGTTTAAAAATAGAATCGAGACAAAAATGTATATGCAATTAACTAAGAAATACTATTTGCATTCTTTTTAAAGGGATTACATTGTATAAGTTTAGAAACTGCATAATAGGTGCTGCTTTTCTTTGGAAAAACCTTATTCTTTGGTTTCTTAGTTATTAATATGAGTTCCAGAATTTAACTTTATGCCTATTTCATGCATATTATTTTTTTAATTTAATGTATTGTCTTATATGCAATAGAGTAATATGTATTTCGAGGATATCTAACTTACCGGCAAATGTAATCACTTTCTAGTTTTCCCTTTTCATTTACATATATGTATGTACCTATTTACTCATTTTTGTCTCTCTAATTCAGCCATAATCCTTCTTTTTTCCCTATCAACCAATTATCTTATTTCGCTCTCAGCTGCATCACACATTCTCCTTTAGTATCGATTTTGTACCTGCATTTCTTCCTTCCTCTAATTCCAATTACCTCCACATGGAGATAATGAATTTGCAGTGAACAGTGGTCAATAATATAGGGAATCGAGTAAATATTTATAATCTTTGTGATGCTTTAAATGGTTAGTGTATGCAATTGTTTACTCATTCACACATAACTGGAAAGGTTCTCGATCATGCTGGCACTTGGCCTGTTCTTGGTCTTTTCGTTTTATTTATATCAATCCTTGTCTGCGCCTCGTTGCTCCGACAGTAGGCGCTGCATATAAATAATGAGGAGCCTACACACACACACACACAAGAAAGAGAGGCCAACCACGCCCATTTCCGGAGCTTGTTCAACTGCTCCTTGAAACGGACAGTTGGCATTGCGACTGCAATGTTATATAAAACAATACAAACAATTAATTATTATTATATAGTTTTTTTTTTTGTTGTCTTCTGGTATTTGCATTTAAAATTCATTTAAATTATTTACCTGAGGGAATTTAAATGAATAACATTCTTAATGCAACCACAATGAGCGCCAGGCATTAAGTGATTTTCGAATTTTAATATTTGTAATCACATTAAGCCATAAAATTTAATGTATTATTATTTTAGTTAAGCTTAAGCCCCATTCAATGACTGTTTATTGTGGAAAAATTGTGTCATGGTTTTTTTGTTTTGGTTAAAGTCTCACGTGATCACGTGCGAGATAAATATTTAAAGATCTTTCATTTTAACAACTTCAACTATATATAAATATCTTTGTGCATGTTTGGACAGCTGCAGAAGCAGGGGATGGGGAATCACATGAGTTGATTACGAAAATATTAAGTTCAGCTTTCGGCCAAGTTCATTGAGCGGATTCAATGTCAATATTTGCATATTATGATTCATACTTTACGCATTAACCAGAAATCCATTTGAATAAATATTTCAATATTGGCAATATTAGTTGGTTAAATTAACATAAAAAAAAAACGATAGATTATACAGAAAAAGAAATGTAAAGCATTCGAATATATATGCGAATTTTTAATTGAATCGTTAGGAGCGCTGCTATGCGTCACATTTATCACTCGTATCTTTCGTAGGGCCATTAAAAATAATTAATAATGAACGGAAAAAACTACAAATTTCATAGAGAGCGAAACTGGACCCAACAGCAAAGTGCGTAAACATTGCCCAACACGCGCCACCGCCCCGCCCTTTCGACCTCTCCTGCTTGAGCTGCTGCAATTAAAATCTATAGCAATTACCAATTACTCCAGTTTACGCCAATCCCCTCCCTATCAACTATCCTGCCACGGCTTACTACTTGGCCGCATTTGCAACGCATTTTAATTGCTTGTCAGTATGGCGCGCATAGCCCAAGACCAAGTGGTTAGTTCGTGTTGTTGTTGCAGTTGTTATTGTGGCAGAAGCATTTAATTTGCTGCACAGCATGCGCGTGTCACAATAAAAATCACTCTAGTGCATTCCATCCCCCGAACCTTCCTACTACATACAACATCAAAAAAAGATCCAACAAAATGCAATGCACCACAAAGGCGGTTGGCCGCACTTCGTTAGCCTCGACAGGACTCTGCTGGCTTGTCGGTTATAGTAACGCCATTGGCAATGTTACTCCAAGTACTCGGTTCTCTGCTCTTGCCTCGCCTCGCCTGGCGGCAACCTCTTGATCGAAATATCTTGGCCCACAGAGTTTACACATTTTTGACAGCTTCACACGCACATACACACTCACACACACACACGAACTCCCACTAACTGTTGAACAACATGGGAATTCAATTTGTTAATAGCAGAGCAGAAAAAAGAAAATTGTAACAAAGAACATGAGTCACCGATTTTCTTATACCCTGCACTACGAAGAAGGTGAAATTACAGCCTCCGAAAAGATCATTGAAAACTTTTTAGGCTGATTTGTATAAAAAATAAAGTTTAGACCGAAAAAATCTCTAAAATAAATTAAGCAAAATGGTATAAAGACCACTAAAGTCCATAGCCATCTTAGGCACGTTCTTCTCAATAGTTTTGTTAATTGTTTTTGAGTAAAGTGAAAATGCATAAGTGAAATGTTTTCTATTTGGATATGTTTTTGCATTACTGGACAGCTAATCTATTATAAAATAGTTAAACTGAAAGAGAATGACAAGGTTGAGGAGCTTTAAGTTAAGATTGCTGTTCGATTTACCACTCATCATGCAAAAGTTGTTTAAAAAAAAATAATCTAAATAACTAAAAACTAATTAAATTAGTAGGTATTCAAATAAAATTTGCGGCTTTTAGCTTTGTTAGTCATCAAGAAAAATAGTTTTTTTTTAATTAACCGAGCAGAAAAGGTGTGGCAAATATTTGACATAAACTTGATCTGCCTGCACATAATGCGAGGCCATATAGTAAATTTGGTGAGTCTATCTCTTAGAATCTCTGAAATCTATGTGTCCATACGGACGGACCGACCTGTCTAGTTCGACTCAGTTATTGATACTTCATTTTTTCCTTTGTTACCTTGATTTTAGCAACTTTAACCAGAACATATTGTAAATAAAATGTTATTACTAAAGCTCTTTTGGGATTTTTGTAATAAAAGTCCAAAACAATTATTAAATGTAATAAATATATTATAAATCGCAAGTAATTATTATTATTTATGGTTCTTATATTAAAATTTAAACAAAATATTAATACAAAATGATAAAAACCCAATTTCCTCTATTTATAATCATATCAATAAATATGAATGGGTCAGTTTATTTCTGGGAAAAATAAAAACTAAAAAAATAAACTCTTATTCAGAATACCTCATAGAAATATTAGAGGTAGTCTAAATAAATTGCGAATAATATACAGTTGTAAAAATTAGTTACTATCGTATTATAAACAAGATATCCCATTTAATTTGTTGTTATTGTGTGTGTGTTTTTAGGATGTTACTTATATAATTTATTAATAACTCATAGACAATTTCAAAGCCAGAGGTCAGCTTTTTTAATTACGGAGATTTCATATATATAGAAATTGTTATTTGATTTATCAGAACAATTTTATCAAGCTCTGTTTGAGGCTGTTGAGTCAGAGAGACCTATCTTTGCCTTTTGGCCAGGTTTAGGTGTGGGAAATTCCATTTAAAAAATACTACATATATAATTAAGCAAAACAAAATGTTGATCGTTCATTGCAATTAGAGAAAATTAAAAGTCAAGAGTTTTTTGTTTACCCACTTCTCTTATTGTGAATGAAAAAAAAAACACGAATAAGTGAATTCACGTGATAAGTCTAACAATTTGTTATTATCATATACATACATATGTCCATACAAATATCAGTACACACACATACATATTTGTATATTTATACATCTTTTATCAAACAGATACAAAAGGGGGGAGTACCCGTCTAGTAGTGTTTGTTATGTCACATTTATGTGACATTTTACACGCAAAAACTACGCAAATGGTTCAAATGCTGATGGTTCAAATAAGATAACACCCAACAGACTAAATATAAATGTATGTATGTACATTTAATGAATACTCAGAGTTGATTGCTTATTGTTTCAACAATTGTTGTTCAATGTTTTTGTTTTTTCCTGACTATTTATAGAAACAAATTGTCAGAGTGTGAGAAGTCAAAGGGATTTCGGATGATTTGTTAAATTACACAAAAAAATGATTATAATTGAAAGATGCCACAAACCAAAACTGTGTGAACTGAAGTGTGCTTTAATGGGGGAGGGTTGAGGGAACTAAAGCAATTAAATGAGAGTTTTGTACAAATTGTTGATATGCCAAATGGCAGCTAGTAACAATTAAATGGATCAATATTTGCCTAATGCAATTGATTCTATTGAATGCATTTGCACTTTATTTAACAATTGCTGCTAGTATGTTAGACAAATATTAACACTTAATATTGGCCATTCAATAACTTGATGACGACTAGACTAAAACAATTAGCAACAAGATTCAAAGTGCCAATAAATGGCAAGTAACTAAACCAGCCAGATAACAAGTATACCTAAAAATGGCAGAGAATGAGACAGAGACACAGACGCAAAGGCGTGGAAATGAAGGGAGGTCGGAGGTGGATGGTAGCTGAAGGAGGTGCTGGAGCAGTAGCAACCGCTGGAATTTAATTAACGGCAACGTGGCACAAAATTAGCATAAATCATTTAATTAAAGGTTAAAGTGCTGACGACCGGCAAAGCAAAATAAGCCCTAAGATCTCAGATTGTGCTCTAAGGCCCAACTTGAAGCGCCAGCTCACAATCTTGTGTTAATTTTTTAATGATATTTGATAAATATTCAACAACAACAACAGCAGCAAAAACAACGGTAACAACAACATGATGTTGCCAACTCAAATTGGACGTGAGTTCAATTAAACATTTATGGAAAATGATAAGTAGATAGTTATAGGGTTTCCAGACCTGTCAAAGGGTTTTGTTTTTTGCATTAAAATTTAATTACTTGCCTTAATTAAATACTGCATTTAATTTTGCATAAAACATTTACACTCATTGATATATATATTAATCCAATAAAACAATAGTAAATAATTCTTCAAAGTATATTGAAATTCAATTGTTAACACAATTTGTACACGCTGCAAAAACAATAAATAATCAATTTTTAATTACATTATTCTCGTTTATGTAAAAAGTTTGGCATTATAATATTGAATATTGTTGTTGGCTTTTTAGGAAAATTTCCTCATTATCAATTAGGGCAACAAAGCCATTACCCATTACCTCAACATTAGCTCCTTCTCTTAACTGCTTTTCACTATTAGGAAAAGATTCGATTTATTTATTTCAAGTTACTATAGAAAATAAATAAACTTTAAGGCTTCACCAGATTTGCAATACATTTTTCTGTTATCTTTATCTACATCTTGTTTTATGTTATATATGGTTAAAGTGCTTTTCCTTTGGTTGTCTTCCTGCATTAAGTCTTCATCTAATAAAAAAATTTAAGGCCAGCAAAAAAGCGAAATATTTCTGAAAGTGTATGGACACATTTATGTATTTATTCCATTGTCCTGCACAATTAGACAAACAGAACAAACAATAAGATGAGCAAACAATTGATTCATATAGAAGTTTAGGCTGGGTTTTTATTTTCTGGTGAAATAATTTCAACAGCTGCAAAAATTTAAATAAAACAAAGAAAGGGAGAGAGCGGGAGAGAGAGAGAAAATTCGTTATAGTCCCCATGTGGGGAAAACTTATGGCATTGTTTTTTGTTTTGTTGCTTGAATTGTTATTTTTGTGTTGTAATAAAAACATTTTGCATTGCATTTTTCCAATACGCATACAATGAGCGAAATAGCAAAATTGATTTGTGCGGTTTTCGATAGGCCCTCTGGACAGCTCACCCCATCAGAAAAACCATCCAGTCCTCTCGCCACCAACTCACTCCTTTCCCTATGTCCTGTTGGCTCTAACCAAGCATAACAATGAGAGCATGAACAACAACGATTTGAGCCAACTTTCAGCAATTGAATATTTTTGCCAAGTTTATGAATTTTTGATCACATTTTCAATGCTGCATATTTAAGTAGAATATAAATAGTTGAAAAACAATTGTCGAAATAGTGCATACATACATTATTTTATTTATGTAAACTTTTAGTTAATCTAAAATAATGGAAAAATGTTGTTTTACGTGCATATTTACACTTTAGTCCAATGAACAAATAAAACATGTTAAAATCAACAAAAAAAAAAAAAATGTTGATTTTTTATTCATTTGTTTTGATTTGTTTAATTGGGTCTATAAAGTGTTTAAGGCCTTTTCAAACTATACGACTTTAATGTACCTGTTACTCCCATTTTTGGGATAATGAAAGTTTTTATTATACAATTAAATAAAAGTCACTGATAAATCATAACCATTAGCTAAAAATTATCTTATTATATTAGAGATAAAAATTTAAAATGTACCACTTAGAGCAAGCAACAAAAAAATTATTGTTTATCAATACTTTTATTGATAATAGAAATGAGAATTAATAATTGATTGCAGACAGGAGCGGAACCAGGACGAGATATTCGATGGGTGACTCTTAAGAGTGTATTTGTGATTATTTTCAAATGCAAAACGAACAAATCCTCCAGTATATAAATAAATTTAATCGTGCTAAATGAAAATGATTTATTTGCAATGGTTGGAGATTTCTTTTTGCCAATTGATTTATTTTGCAAAAATTGTATAAAAAAAACTAAAATTAAATGAAAATTCATGCAAATAGTTAAAGAAAATGAGTTTATGCTGAATCTGCTTGCTTAATTTTTCATCACACTTTATATATTTTTATACCATACACCCATAGGGTGAAATGGTATATTAAAGTCGCCAAAATGTATGTAACAGGCAGAAGGAAGCTTTTCCGACCCCATAAAGTATATATATTCTTGATCAGTATCAACAGCCGAGTCGATCTAGCCATGTCCGTCTGTCCGTCCGTCTGTCCGTCTGTCCGTCTGTCCGTCCGTCCGTCCGTCCGTCTGTCCGTATGAACACCTAGATCTCGGAGACTATAAAAGCTAGAGCCACCAAATTTAAGTATGTAGAGTGATCAAGTTTGTTTCAAATTTTTGCAACGCCCCTTTCCGCCCCCGCAATTCAAAAAAGACGTTTATCTCAAAAACTATTACAGCTAGAGACACCAAATTTGGTATGTATATTTGCATAGTAAATGCGCACATTTTGTATATATAAAGTTTTTGCCACGCCCCTTTCCGCCCCCGAAATTTGAAAAACTCGATTATCTCCCGTAATTTTTTATCTTGTGCAATCAAATTTGGCACACTTAAATTTGATACTAATACCGAGCAAACTACCAAATTTGATCAAAATCGGACAAAAAATAGCTGAGTTATGCATATAAACGTTTTTGCATAAGGCCGGAGATGGCCGTTGGCGGGTGGGGGCGCTAGGGTGCTTATATGCATAAGTGCGCGAGATACTGAGATATGCTTGTAAAAAGCATGTGAACAGAATTCTGAAAAATAGGCAAATGCATTTGTTATTACAAATTTGAAATATTTGTTTCACTGGTGTATGGTATACCCAAGTCGGCGAGACGACTTACTTACTTCATTTTTATTTATGTTTTTATTATTCTCCGTTATTTATAGTTATTTATATGGGGAGTTTTTGGATTAGGTTTATTTCCTTTTTTGATATCTTATTTTTGGCAATTTAAATATTTATTATAAATGAATATGTACAATAAATTAAATTGTTTTTAGTTTTAGAAGCTCTGTGTTGCATATTCCTGAATTGGAAATATACAAAGGCTTGCTAAATATATATTTTTTTCCTTTTTTAACTTTAGTTGAGTCATTTGTTCATTACAAATAAAAGAAATGCAAAGACTCTGCACTTTTATTACTTACTACAAAATTAACTAATGCAAAAGTGCAAAATTTGTAATCAAAAAAAGAGAAAAACCTCGAAAAACTTTCAAAAAACAAAAAATAAAAAGTACAAAACCTTTCGACACAGCCTTAAATTTCAATTAATTTGAAATGTAAACAGCTGAAACTTTTTTTGTAGCTAAGCCGGCAAAATTCGGCGATGATATACGCATAAATTTTGCATATTTATGGGCGCATAAACATTGTGGAGCACCTTTTTGTGGGCGAGTGTGAAAAATATGTAACATAAATGAAATTCAGGCCACAATATTAAGCTTAGCATACTTAAACAGTGACTAGGCTGACGCGAAGGGGAAGGGGAAAAGGAGATGTTGCTTTTTGCGATTTTAAAACCAAATGAAAATTTATGAAGCAGATTCAAAGTAAACCACAAACAAAGAGAAAAAATATATGAACTTGAGAAGGTTTTCAGCTTGGCCACAAATGAAAATTATGCCTCATTATATCACAAAAAGTCCTCAAATATAGTACTGAACGTCATAAATTATGCAACATATATATATATATATATATATATATGAGACAGTGACATCTATTCTTGATGCATACAAAGACAAAAGAAGAAGCCAAGTCGTTGGCATGTTTTATGCAAATGATATTAATCATATCGCAGGCAGTTAGAGAGACAAATGCAGCTACAAACAAAGCGCATTATAAGCGTAGATGACAAAAACCACTCACGACGACTACCAATTAGTTTGGATAGTTAGCTGTTGGTACAATTTCTCATGGAGAATGATTAATGAGTGCATCATTTAGATAAGACCGCTGGAGGAACCACCTCATTTTGAGGGCCAAACGAAAGCAGAGCAAACACTTCCGTTCCAAGCACTACCAAGAAACCGAAGTAGACACCGCTGCCTGACACTGACACTGAGACTTATCTGTCTGACTGACGTGAATGGGTTAGAGATAGGGCTGTAAATGCTGTAAGATTAAGTGATTTAATATGCTTATTATGGGTGTCTGGCAAACATTTACTTGTTGTCCTAGGGTCTAGCACAATTCCGTTTAACTAAATATTACAAAATAATAAAAGGCCAACTCAGACGCAGGTAAATAAACAGTTTAACACGTTCATTGGAAGAACCAAGAACAAACAACATCTGCTCTGTTATTTATCTACCATACGAATTTTCACTATAACTCATAAAGTAATTTTTTGTTATTTTGTTGCTCTCAATCTTATAAAAATGCCATCGCCTTCAACATCTGTGGCATTTCTAGCTTTTTGAACTCTCAAACAAAGTGTCTTCAATTCCTGTCAGTGAAATTTATTTTATTAAACTTTTGAGTGAGTGAATTTTATTTTGTAATTTTGTATTTTATTTTATTTTTTGTTTGACTTTGCGACAATTACCAGTGCGTCTCCAGTTGATTTGCACAGCTGTTGCCATTGAGTTTTGAGTTTCCTTTTGTTAATTAAACTATTGGCCTACATACAACATTTTGGTTCAACTCAACTCATTTCACTATTCGTAAGTTAACGCTCAGAGAGATTTCAGTATGATTTCAAGTGTTTTCGTGTTATGTATCACTATATTAATCGGTTGGAATATGTTGTGAATGGCACATGGTGGCCATATGCTGGGTAAGAACCTTCAATGTTTCATAACCGGAAGATCTAGCTTGTTGTTTTGGAGGCTGTTGCTGTTGCTGCTGCTGCTGCTGTAACAGCCAGAAGTGAACGGAAGTGAACAGCCAAAATGTTCTTAATGAGTTCGTTACAAAGCGAACAAGCAACAAGCCACAACGAGCCTTAACCGAAAACTCTCTCTATGCAAATTGATTCACTTGCCAAACAAACTTCATTTGAGTTCGTTATGTATGCGTGGAGGTTTTGGCTTAAGGAGCTACCAAAACTGCCTTAGTTATGACAAGATGTTTCATCCTCCACCCCCACACATACACACACACACATAGTGTGTAGGGGGAGCAGATATGAAGTAGCCACTCACACACACACACACAAAGGCTACTTGTGTTGGCCCTTGTTGCTGTCAATCAAGATGAACAAGATTTTTAGCATAAAACACAAAGTGACATTGTTGCTGGACAAGCTGCTGTTTCTGTTGTTGCTTTGCCGCCAACACACTTTACCTTATTGTTGTTGTTATTGTTGTAGTTGCTACTGTTTGTGGTCTTTGTTGTTGCTGGTTTCTACTGTCGTTCTCTTGTCATGTAATTGCTGTTACGCTTCTGCCTTATTATTAAGTGATTGTAATTCTTGTTGTTGCAACATAATCTAACGATTATGCCAACTTGCCACCCATCCAGTTAGCTTTCTTTCTCCTTCTATTGCTGAATCTCTCTCTCTTTCTCACACTCTGTCAGTCGACAGAGACAAAAATGTAAATTAACCCCATGGATAAAACTTTTGCCTTTGCCCACTTCAAATGGTAAGAAAAACTTTTCCCCGGCACAGCTAGCAACTTTTATTATACATTTTGGTGTTGCCTACTTTCGTCAGGGATATAGCAAATTAATTTAGATTTCGCCACTGTTGCAGTAGCAATTAGTATTCTACGAAATATATGTACATACAAAACTATGTTGAACCATTGGCTAAGTCTACAAAGGTTGTTATTCGTTTGTAGTTAACGAAATTTGTATATTTGATAAACATAAATTGAGAAGTAATGATCAAGTTTATTGCATCTTTGTGCAAAGTCATTATTTATATTGCCCCTGTAAGGACAACCATCATGATTTATAATGATTTAAAGCTGGTAGAGATCATGTAAGATGAACCTGTTAAAAAGCAAATATTTAAATCATCGCAGTGTAAAAACCAAGTAAATGAAATGCTATATCGAATAAAATGCTATAAAAAATGTCCAGCAATTAATTAATATTAATATTTCTTAGAGGCAACAAATTATCTTATCAATTTTCATTTGGCCAACAGGTCGTATGACTTATGTCAATTGTTGCTGTTGCTGCTGCTATGGCCCATAATGAGTTATCGATTACAACTGTCATTCAGTAAGAAGAAGCATTCACTCATTGAATTCGAGTGCAGATGATGGCCATGGCTAATTGCGCATACTTTTTGCCTGTCAATTAAGCCCAGCAATGGCCAATAGAGGACGGTGGGCGGTAGGCGGTAGGCGGTGGGTGGATTGGTGGGTTAAATATCATTTACATGACATTAATTACTTATTGATAGTGTTTGTTTGTTTGTTTTGGCTTGTTTGATTATTGGCTTATTTGTCTTTGTGCAATATTAAATTGCCCCAATGTAGCCGTTGGCAGGTCTCAACTGACTGACAATCAATTAAACTCTGTCAGAAACGAGAGAAGTTCTCCTCTTCTTCTCCTTCTTTCCGGTCCTGATCTCAATTGTTATCCCAACACTCTAAGCGTATTAGTCAACACTTTTCCAGACTGCTGTAAAGCATGTAAATTGTTGAATTGTTGTATGTGAGTCATGAATATTTATGCATAAATATAATTAAATATGCTAATTAGTACTGATTGCACAATTTGAAATTGTAATTTGCTGCCGAAAACAACCAAAGCTAAACAATTTATATTTTTTTTTGTTTTGTTCAAATGGCAAACACTTTTTTTCGCACTTTGCATAAATTCAAATGGAATCAACAATGTTATTTGTCGCTTTTGCCACTGTTGTGAAATTCATTTGCAGACAAGAATTAAATAAATTACATTGTTGTTGCCTTCATTCCCGGAACGCCAGCAACAATAAATTGTCGCAGAAAGGGGTTGCAATAAAGTTGGCCCCATTTTTACCTGTGTAGATACATTCCCAACCCAACTCCCCCACCCTCTTTTCTTCACTGTCATGGCGAAATTCTTGTCGATTAGCTTTGGCATGATGTAGCTTGCTGCCCGTGGCACCAACTAGTTGACATGAAAAACTACATTCCCCCCTTCCCCCGCATGCTTCGTCTATCCTCCTCTATCTTTTTACCTTTTCTTGCAACTTAAGTGAATTAAAGTTTTAATAACTGACATTGGCAGGGCATCCGGTCGCACGTTGGCCAATATTGCTACTGAAAGTACATAGTATAATAAAAAGTTAATTAAAAATCCAAGAGCAACAGCAATATATAAGCGTTCATAATTATTTTTAGTTTGTTAGTCAATCTTAATCACAAAAAAAAAAAAAACCATGAATCTCAAAAGAGTGGTTTTTGTAAAGTTTGCTAACGGTAAACGAATATGCATCTACTTAAAATGAACTTTAACAAACTGAATCAATTGGAAAATTCTATTCTTGGTGTCTTTAGTAAAGTTTAGGCAGCGGTTTGTAACATTATTAGTTGGTATATTCTGGTTAAAAACTTTTAATTAAGTTTAAGTAAATAAGTAAAATTGTAAGGTATAAATGGAATGTGAACTCTTGAACAACATGTCGTATGAGTAATGTGATAACATTAACGATTATTTCCTGGTATGTTTGCTAGAGATATTTCTGGATCAACTGTTTTATTCTTCAGATAAAATAAATACTAAGACTACAGAATTTTCAAGAAGAGCTAATCTAAAATCTCTTAGTTTTTAACTAGCACAAACAAAAGAATCTGTTAATGTCATATAAGCTAAAGTTGTCAGCCAGTCAGTATGTTTATAGTCCAATACTGAAACTACTAAAAACGTAATAAACGTAACTATTACAAAATATTTTAGTCATTATAAGTAGTCGTGACTAAAGAAAATCAATTTTGCACACCTTTTATCTTTAACTTTAGCTTTAACCCTTGGGACTTACCTGTTCCCGCTGCTTAACTCATACATTGGAATTCAAAGATTTTTTTAATTCCGAAGTAAGGTTACTCAACGACAGTCCCTAGTAGTAAACATCAAAGCTCTAGTAAATGATTTATAGTTTTTATTGTTGAAAAATTCCTAATTCAAGGAGTAATTATTTATTTAGTGACAATTATATGCAGAGAATGTTTTCACAAAATTCTCTTTCAAGTTGATTAATGTGTCACATAAGCAAAGCATTTTGAGATTTCAATGGAAAATCGTAATCCTTCTTAAATTATATGTATACAGTTCCAATTACCTAGATGTTTAATATTCCAATTGAATTGTTAATTTGTTTACACAAACTGCACTCACTCTCTAGCCATTGGGCTATTCAATTGAGAGACCAAGTGGCATATACTTATGGCTCATAGTTTTTGGTTCTTAGTTCTTCATGTAAATATATAATTAAACAGTTGGAACGTTGGCATATGCGCATTAATTGCATAAATATGTAATTAAGCAGAACTGGACAACATTATGGCTTTGGTCAGATTCAGTTACACACCCACCCATACACGCACACACACAAGCCACTTAAACAAATCACCATCATGAGGCCAATAAACGGAGCGGCTATCTCTTACTTACCCACCTGAGGGGAAAAAAGGAGCAAATGGGAAAGGAAAGGAGGATTACAGGAGCAAACCATAAATATCCATTTGAAGCAATTCCATGGTGACAAAATGTAGCAAGTTTAATTTATTATCAACAGCTCTTGTGCAAACAAAAGGGACACTGAGACATAAAGAGGGATAGAATGGGGTTCTTAATTTGAATACTCTGCTAGAAGAAACGACGAGTAGTGGAAACGAGCCAAACAGGTGGACATGGAAAAGCCAGTCTCTTGTTTAAGAGCAAAACATTTCATTAGTTCAATTAGTTGGCTGGCACAAAATTGGACAGGTGCAAGAGTGCTGGGTTACAAAAGCATTTGGGTTCATGTTTAAAGACACGTTAGGATGACAAACGGTGAAGAGGACAAGGCACTCTCCTGACAGCCTTTTAAACAATAATTAGTGGACTCTTGTTTCACTGTGTCATTTCGAATACAAGATAAATTTTAGTTTGCTTTTTCTTTTTGCTATTTAGCATCACTTGCAAATGCAAATTTATGGCCAAGAGAAAAAGGCTTAAAACCAAACAGAATGAAAACCAATTCGAAAATGTGAAATGAATGTACACAAAACGTATATATTTAATCTTTCAGTACCAATGCCCCAAGGATGCCAACGAGACACGTGTATTGTGCAGGAGAGGAGAGGTCATGGGGTGGCAGATTGGGAGCCGAGGTCACTAAGGTTACTGTCCTAGTAAAAAGCTAACTTTCTACACGACAAACTGACTGGCCTATGGGGAAATTAAAAATTTCCAGTGAACAATTGAGTAGCAGTAAAAATGAAAAAAAAAAGAAACAGAATTAGAGCTAGCTTTTGGTATTTGGAATTAAGCAAAGAGGCTAACGAGCTAATATGCTCTATTCGAACTAACTAACCTAATTATTTAAGTAGAACAAAATGTGAAAACGGATGGGGGAAAAAGAGGAAAACCGCAGTCAGATTGTCTCTGACCCAGCAGAGCAGCAGGTAAGTGTCGAGCACAAAAAAACTTAGTTATGGCAAGGCAACACAAAAGGTGGAAAAGCAGGAGGGAGAAAATGAGAAAAAGAAAGGGGCGACACCCGAGGTCTGGGTGGTGTAAACCAAGTAGCACTCAATGGTGTCGAGTGTTGTTTCTGTTGTTGGACAACGCAAAATTAGTTGTGCATCCTTGCAACAGAAAACCCAAGCATTAGCCGAGTGTGTCTGTAGCCTGGTAGAAAGGACGAAAGCACAGTTGACCACTAAATTGCCATGCTAAAGTCGCTGCGATAGACTCCTGCTTGGCCCCCAGACTCTGGGAGGCGGACCTGTAGCCATGCCGAGACGGGACAAGGATGTTGATCAAATTAACAGCATGTGGCGACGGCCAAGTGGCTGGTCTCTCCCTAATGGACGTCGTCAGTTGGCCACAAATTGCTTAAGCTGCCGACATAGAAAAAGCGCGAGCATCTAATTGTTTGACAACGAAATGACTTTACAAGTTGCAATTGTTTTATTGTCTGTTTTTTTTTTTTTTTTTTTTCTTATATTCAGTAAAAGTTTCGTTTTTTGGAAATTTATTAAGTGCGTGACCAGTTAGTTTCAGTTTGTGTTCTTACCACATTTCATACAAGTCACGCTGCAAAAATTTTCAATGGAAAATTAGAGTGGACAACACAGCATGACAAAGCGACAAAAGTGGCGGCTGTCGACCTACCATTTCCCTTTCTTCCTTTCACGTCCCATTCCAGTCTGTGCTTATCTTTATTTTTTCTTTTCTTTACTCCAACAGAGTTTTCCATTCTGTGTGTGCACTTGTTATAAATGATTGCAATTGAAACTTTAACCCCTTTTCCAGCATGTTGGAAAAATTGGCATTATTTTTTTAGTTTCTTGTTTGCAACCGAAACGATAAATAAACAGCAACTTAAGCTAAGAATTTATATTTTTTGGTCATCTTTTGATAAATGACTTTGACCAGAGCAACTAAAAACAAACTGGAAACAAAAAGAGGGAAAAATTGAAAAAATGTAACCAATAGAAAAAATAAAAGCCAACCGCAACCATTCACAACCCACCTACCAATGACTTTTCTCATTAAGCTTTTTGGTCGAAAAGAAATCAAACTAAACTTGAGCACAAACGTTGGGGTAAGAGGGTTAGTCATAGTACATGTGTAGGGCATACATATATACATACATCAAGAGGGTCGGTTAAAGCAAAACAAACAATTGCCAGTTGTGAGAACAGTTGCATGTTGGCAAATGGCAGGAAGAAGTTTACCAACCACAATGCTTCAACTTCAATTTGCCGTTACGAGAACCTAGAACATTGCAGTTTGACTCGTATTTCATTACTCGAACTGGTATTAAGTGGCAAACTTTTTGTATTTAACAACTTTTAGCTGCCGAGCAGTAAAACTCAAAACCAAGAAAAAGATGAACAGGCTAAAGTTTCAAGTAGTGGTAGTAGAAATAACTTCTAGGCACTTGACCCAAGGGCCAAAAGGTGCAGAGTTGTCCATAGTCAAAGTCAATGTAAATGAATTGCGACAATTGATTATTGGCTAAAAACAACATACAAAACATATGACCAAAAGAGAAACAAATACAAATCCTTGCAACGTTTTAAACTTCCAGCAACAATTTGGTTTATATTCCTAGTCTGATTACCCTGAGTTTAAAATCCATTTTGCCCCAAGCACTTTAATTAGGCAAATGCACTAGTCAAGCTAATAAAAAGTTTTATGCTCTTGAAAATGGAACATTTCGCAACATTCTTGCACTGCCTGTAAAAGTTTATATGTTGATTTATACTCAAATTTCAACGTTGATTACAAATTATGTTGCACATGACATAAAAGCTTAAACCTAGTAACCCAGATTAGCCAAGATGAGCTATATCTTGTTATTTGTAATTCTGGGACTCAGCTTAGTTACTCAGTGACTCATAAATCTTAATAGTTGTAGCTTAAAATTTGCTCATATTTATCTATATAATTATTTTCAGTAATATATTTTTCAAACTTCCAAATATGACCATATATCAATCACATTGTTCCATAAATAAAAGCGACTTAATGTTTATTAGTTAAAACTAAAATATTTACAAAGTAGTTAACTTCAATTGAGTTAATTATTATTTTTAATTGGAAAAATTCAAGTGAAATTACTTTAACCATTACTCAAAAATATAGATATAGGCTGGCAAAACTCTCTCTCTCTATCTCTCTCTATTCTAAGCTAAGTCGGGTACATATGAATATCTACTAATTTTGATCATCACATACTTTAAAGTCATAATCTAGAGATATAGCTACAAATCGATACTTTTTCAGAGCTCTAACGCAACATTTCTCAATTTGCTTGAAGAAGACATGTTGCTAAAGTATAGTAGATCAAATGGAACCACTTTTATCACATAACATGGATTTGATGATGGTCAAGAGTAGCTACCTGCATACATTTGTATAGCATACTTAATGGGGTACAAGGAAATGCTATAAAGTGCACTTTAAAGTGGTACGGCACTTTAGCTAAATTAGATTTTGAACATGTCAGTTAGGAGCTGTATACGAATCTGCTAAGCCATGGACGTGTACTTGAAACCTCACAGAATAAATTATCTAAATTTTATACATATATGTAATACATATTATGTATCTATGTATGTGCTCAAATCTAAATTAAGCTCCATTAATTTCATGAGGCTACTTACAACTGTTTTCATTTTTTTTTTTTTCATTTCACAATCTCAACCCCAAACTGAAGTTGACTATGCCCATGGGAGAAAGTAGAACATAGTAGACAGTCAAATAGTTGGCACAAACACAGAGAGAGAGAGAGAAAAGAGAGAGAGAGAGACAGATGAAAAAGTGAGCCGAAAAACAAGCCTCAGGACTAGTGCCATTAGTTTGGCAAATTAAGTTTCTCGACACTCTCGACATTTGTGCTCCTTCACTTTTTTACACTCATTTGCAAGGGGCAAAGACTACCAAAAAGTGTTGATAAATGCAAATGAAAACTTGTTAAGAATTTTTCTTAAATTGGTTTAAGAATATTCTTTAACTAACTTTCTGTCTGGACGAGAGTATCGCTCAAACGGTGTTGTCATTTTTATGTTTTTTGTTTGGTTATTGTTCTGTTAGGTTTATTTTGCTAAAAAGTATTTTTCATATTTTCAATGGCTTAGGGATCTTGGCAGATTTTCGACTCTTGAAAGATGTGCTGAATATTTCATGAGTGTCATAAATTTTTGTGGGTATAGGAGTGAGAACGGGCGTTTACACACGCTTCAGTTTTTTAATAACTTTCCATTGTGGCTGTCAGGCTCACACATACTTACACACTAACACATACACACACGCGCACATAAAAACATACACAATGTTGGCAAGATTCAAGAGATGTCAACGATTTGTTGTTGTTATTGCTTCTGCTGCTCCAACAAGCTGCTTTATAATTTATGATGCCTTGGCATCGCCTTCATCTCACACACATGTCGCCAAGTTTCTGGATGATTTTCAGCCTTTCAAGTTGAACCCAAAAAGTGCATGAATATTAACTGCAAGTGCCAGAAAAAAGAAGTTAAGTTCTTTCTCTACCTCTATCACCTCCACTCTGCTGCTACTGCCATCAGTTGTTAGTTTTTATTATGTGTCATATAAAAGTTTCCTTCATTTTTTGCTAGGTCGCGATTTCCTGCTTACTTATGCACACGTGTGGCTTGGGCTCTTGCCGAACCTGATGAAAACATCTATTGACGTAAAAGCCACTAAAATAAAAGCTTAAATAGGGCATCCTTTCATGTGCCTTGGCTTGTTTCGGTAGGTTTCCGTATATGATAGAAATAGAAGGGGAATACACGGATAATTTAGTTAAGCTCAGCAAGCAGAAACTAACATTTTCCGCACATGCTAACACGCACAATGGACGACCTTTGGGCCATAGCCCGCTTATCATATGACACCCTTCGCCTGATAGTAACCTGACCTCACCCAAAGTTCCAGCTCAATCCACGAAGTAGACAAGCCGCTGACATGTTGTGCAGTTTCTATACAAACTAAATCCTCAAAAGAAAAAAAAAACCATACCATGCCGAAAACAAAGAAGAAAAACACCAACAACAAAATGACTAATAGTTTCATCGAGCAGGGCCAAAACAAAGTGCAAAACGGCATGTAGACAAAAGCTAAAAGTTTGCCAACAATGTCATAGAGACAAACTGCATGTTAAACGTTCTCAATTAGTGGACACCTAAACGACTGATGATGATGATGAGAAAGATCGAATGACAGGGCAAACATTTCAATTGACGTCATGTCATATGGGGGAATATCAAGTGCTGTTCCCAAGGGCCATTCGCCCAGTAACAACTCAATTAATTCTCAATATAGTAAATCATTTTTCTGTGGAAAATGTTGAGATTTTTTCCTATTAAATAGCTTAAATTACACAAAAGCAATTCAAATGTTCTTCCTGTGAAATTTATCACTCTACACTTTTTCTTCCCCTACCTCTTCTCGGTTTTGTGAAAATAAATATTTGTGAAACACCTTCCTGTGGTTTATTTTTGGCACTTTTATTGCCTTGCCAAAAAGTTTTCAGTAAACTATAAAAACAAAAAACTTTAAGTTCAAGTCTAACCACAACATCTTCATTCATACACTCGTCTTTTGTTTAGTTTCCTTTTGCTTGGCAAGGGTATACCAAAAGGTATACAAAAATTCGTAAACAGATATTGAAATTATCATAGTATTTCAAATGAAAAAAAGTTGTATTTCCTAAATATTATTGTTGTCGTCGATTATATTGAACTTTGTTATTGTAATTATTTGAGTCAACTGAGCTAAAAGATGAATAAGAAATAATATAACCAATTTGAAGAATTGATAAATACCTTAAATGACAGGCATCTTTTATTAATTAAATCGATTAAAATTTCTTACTGACATTTAAAATAAAGTTAGATATTTGACAAGCTAAGGAAGACTAATTCACATAGAGATTCCATTCTGTAATACTATAACAATTGCAGTCCAATCTTTAGAAATCTTTATTTTAACAAGTAATAGTAATAATAATAGAATTGCAATTTATTTGTATATCATTTTAACTATGAAATGTAAACAATTCTAACTAAAGCATAAAGTTTTCTATTAAATTTCCAATTATATATTGTTTACTTTGTATTTCTAATGATATTTTCAACTTTAAGGTTCATTTGTTACGGTAAATATTGATAGACAGACTATTTGGTTCTAGGAAACTAAACTTTAGAAACTGGTTGACATAAATAACTACCTCAAAAACTATTTTACGTAGTTGTAATTCTAACAAGTAGTGACCATAATAAAGATCTAATCGGGCGATTGACTTTAAATTTGATATGTATAGTATTCAAAACAAGAATTATGTAAGAAATTGTTTGTTTTCAGTTGATTTCTGTCATTCGGGTTATTCTTTTTTTGTTTATTATTTGATTGACTAGACAAGTGGCTGCAGGAATAGGTAGAGGTAATAAACATGTTCCCCATTTTGATTTATTACAGAGTATACAATATCGGATAAGTGTTGGGGCTTGAAAAATCTTAAGCTGTGGTAACCTTCAGGTTAAAGTTGAACATTTTCGACTGCCCTCTAGCTCAACAGTTTGTTTGACTATAAAAACACACAAAGTCGCAGCCAAAATCATATATAAGCTGCTCACTTTGTGGGCCACTTGCAACTTGTCGCGTTCACCTAACACACGTACACACTCTCACAGAGGTAGAGAACCACACATACACATACAGAAGCACATATAGGAGGCTTATACTCACACTTATATAAGCAGAGGAAATGCCTTTCCTTGCATACGAATGTCAGTCGGGGTGAAAAAAAAGGACACAGTTCATAAATTTTTCACAGTTTGTTGCAACATTTTTGCTTTGGTTTTGTTCCTCATTTAGCCGGTCTGCTGTTCTCTATCTAGAGTGTCTCTGTGACTGTGTGTGTGTGTGTGTATGGTTATGAGTGTGGGTGTCCGTTTGTGTATGTGTTTTAAGCAACCGCAGCCCACGCGCCTGCGGATATGCAACAATATAGTCAACTTTCCCTCTGTTGGCATATTATGTGCACCGGGCGTGACTAACATGCACATGTTCAACTGTGCTAAAAAATGTTACAACACCCCCACTCTTCCCTCTTTACCGTCACGTGTCGCACATCTAGCACTCCGAGTTAGTATAAAGTTAAAAAGTCGATTTTTATTCTTACTTCTATTGTTGTTTTGTTCTTATTTTGCCTGTTTGTCTCTCCTATTTTTTTTAACCAACTTGGTATTGGATTCTATATGTGTATATTTACAGCAACATGGCCAAGGATTTAAGTACATTGGGCTGGGATTATCTCATGTTCGTGTTGTTTATAGCACTAACAGTCTTTGCTCCGCTCTGGAAGCGCATATTTGGCAAAAAGAAGCAACGCAGTAAGGCAGATTATGTCTTTGCCACGGGCGGAGTATCCATAGTCGCCGTTATGATATCCATAGCCCGTGGTACACTGGGTGTACGATCGGTTCTGGGTAAGTATTAAATTACTTAAATGAATTACTTGAATTACCTTTTTTTTATGTTGTTGTTTTAAGGCTATCCTAGTGAGCTGTTTTATCGTGGCTCATCCATGTGGGAGATAATCTATGGCATGATGAGTGCTTATCCAATTGTATGCTTTATGTTTGTACCCGTATATTTTAATCTGGGCATCACCTCAGTCTATCAGTACATTGATCTAAGGTGAGTTTCAACAAGCATTTCACTTGACATTTTCTCCCATCCCTCCCCCACATCACGTTCTTCCCTCTTACACCATTAAGGCAACATTGTTCAATTAGCAAAACGGCAAAACGACGACAACATGGAAAATTCTTATTTAAACATTCATTTTAATTTCACAAATGACCGTCGCACAGAGCGCACACAATTTTATTCTTCATTAAGAAAGCCAAATGAAACTAAACAGAGCCAGCTTGATGCTGTTGTCGCTTTCGCTGCTGGCTAAATAAATTTGAATTACATTTTACAAACAAAAAACGAAACAAAAAGTAAGGAATAACAAGAAACTCTCTAACAACAAATGGCCAAAACAAAGGCAAAGCAAACAGAGCAAATAATCTAGATATTTGTCCTTGCTGGGCCTGGTCTTTTAGTTATTGGACTTTACTTTCGACTCGACTGGCTCGACTTGCCAAGTCTGTCGCAAGTTGTCGTCGTCATCGTCATCGTCGCAGTCGCCTTCGTCGCACTGGTCGCCTAATTGTTTTTTAAGTTCGAAATTAGTTAACAAATTTGTTATCAAATGTTTGCAGTTTCGACAACAAAATTCAATTAATTGCAAAAACTGACAAATGCTCAACACGCTGCCAAGGGAGTGGCAAGTCCGGGGAATTGTGTTGGCATAATTTGATTGAAATTTAATTGGCATCATCGTAGGCGGAGGCCAGAAGCCGAGCCGTGCCAGATACGCTTCTAGGCATGATGTCGTTTTTTTTTTTTTTTACTAAGGAACGGGGAGGAACAATGGAGAGACATGGTCAAAATGGAAAGTGGAAACGAAAGCAAACGAAAGCTGTGCGAAATTGTGAAATTATTTAAATGTTTCCCATAAGACGACATTGGAAAAATTAGCATAATTTGTAGTTGACTCATTGTAGCTAAATCAGTGACAAAGTGTCACTAGTTATGCGGCACTTGGCATTGAATGATTGAATTAATCTACATCTTACTCAAAGTATATTTTGAAGCTAGCCAAATAAATCTTTGTCATGCAGTTCATTACCACGATTATCATTGAATATAAATCTCTCTTTGACTGTCAAAGCGATTCTATGTAATTATGAAGTCAATTATTTTAGAAACTTTTTAATTATATTCATAGCTTTTTAGTTCTGCACAAAATGGGAATCCTTTCAATTAAATTTTTGAATTTTCACATCTATCAAATGGCTTTTACATCTTATTTCTAGATCTCCCATATAAGATACATATGACCAACATATTTCAATTAATCACTTTTTACAAAATGCTTTTTCTTTCTTACAAATTCCAGTTCTTTACAATTACATTTAAGTAATTCATTTTAACACAATTTTCAAAAAAAAAAAAAAAAAACCTTAATATCAATTTAAACACTTTTTAAATTGGTTCAAATAGAAATACAAATATTTAATTATTGATCACTTGCCACATTTGATAAATGCGGGACACACACTTGATGATGGATTTTTATCCAGATGTTTGACTTTTCTAATGAAGCACTTAATCAAATTCAAAGTCAACACTAAAATCAATCGAACACACATACGAACATACATATAGACAGATATATGTAGTAGGTACTTTCAAGCAAAGAGAGACGACTCTTGTAATTCAATGTCATCAATCTTAGTTTTACCCATTCAAAAATTCCCTTTGAGCAGTGAATGTCAAAGTTTCCCATAGTCTTCCAATTTTTTTTTTTTTTTTGGGAGGGCGTTAGGAAGGGTTGAGATTGAGATGCCAAGCTGGTAGGGTGAGGAATGTGAAACAAAAAGTTGTTACAACATTTTTGTAGAAGCCGCCTTATTTTTGGTTTCTTGTCAGCACAACTGGCGTCTCGCGACATGTTTATGCATACAACTTCATCAAAAATTGGCAAAAAGTTGGTGGCAAAGAGAAAGCTTAGACATAGGCCGATAAGTGAATATGCTACAAATTGCCAAGCCACTTGGCCATCAACGGCACAAGAGGGACAGAGAGTAAGAGTAAGAAATTGAGAATGGGGCGGAAGGAGACAAATCCTTGACTGCTACAACAAGATGACAATACACAAAAACCAGCAAAATTCATAAATACAACAAGAAAAGCCAAAAACCAAAAAGAAAAAAAAAATTGAATCAACACACACAGACACACCCATACGAAAAACAAAGAGCCCACTCGGGCTGCGGCTGTTGACAAATTGTATGACAATTCGTTTGTGTCATAATGTTTATAAATAGCGCGTGTTCTGCCTGTCAGTGGCATCAGGGGCATGTGGCATGCGGCATCAAGCAGTCGGTGTTGACAGTTTGGCCCTCACCCCAAAGGACCTTACAGCACCCGAAAAACTTAGGAAAACAAAAAAAAGCAAGAAAAACCAAAGATACTCTTATATACAGGCACGCATGGATTCTCTTACTTGTCAGACGTCTGTCGCAAGTGACGTCTACCACTCAGCAGCAGCAGCAACATCACACACAAAGGCAGAGATAGAAATAGATAGGGAGACAGAGAGAGAGGGAGCAAAAGACATGACCCTTGACTCGCAGAAAACTCAAGTGTTATCTGCTGGGAAAGATTTTTGTTACGAACATTTTGATTTGCTATTTGGCCTCACCCAATCCCACAGAAGAAAAAAAAAAAACACTGTTGAGTTCAATGGTCAATGGCAGGGTTATCCTGTTCTTCTGACTCCTTCTCATCCTCACGCCGCCAGCTTTCTGTATTTCTGTGTTTAAGGCAATTACATGTAAATAAATTGATATCAATGCGACAATTGTTAGCACTTAGCAAATGGAGTGACGAAAACCAAACAAATGCATTTGAATATCGCTTGAATATTTACGACTAACAAGAGATGGCCAAAGTGCACAGAACCCCAAAACCCACACCAATTGGTTTCCACAATTCGTTTCAACGTTCAAAATTCAAGAAAAAAAGGTAAAAAAAAAAAGAGACTGAAAAGGAGGGTAAAGCCAACATGGAAGTATACGCATAAATAAAGACATTTTCGAGGCAGTCAAAAGTGAGTGCTACCATTATTTGCAATTCAAAGAGGCCCAGATACACAAAAAAAAAAGAAGAGAAAGAAGAAAGTTGTTAGGAGTAACACCCATTTAAATGTGACACTTACATACTCTCAGTTACCCAATAACTGTTTTAGGTATAAGGAACTTTGGCTAACAATTTTAGCCCAATAACTCCATCGACTGAATCAAAAGTTTAGTAAAAACTTAAATCAGGAATGACAATATAAATGTAAAATAAGTTGGTTAGAAAGAAACTTTCTAACAATGATATTTTTTAGTCTTACAAATATGCGAATATACCTCGAAAGTCAATGTGTTTAAGGTTAACTTGACTTAATGGAAGCAGATATCCGCCACATCTCACCATGAATGAAGAACGGAATAAAGCACTTATCATCTCACTACTCACTCCACATATAAGTATATACATACGTTCTGATTTCCATTCCCCTAATGCATGCATATGTATAGGGCTCATTATGTTTATTTATGCATGACATTTAATGCAATCAAAAGGTAACCACCGTGATTTAGCCACCTTTAATTATAAAATGAACTGGAAGCTGGCTAGCTGCAGCTACCTAAATTACCGATTATGTGGACCAACTTAAGCGCCATCATATTGGCATTAATTTGTGTTTTTGGCCCAAAAGAGGGGAAGGCAAACTAAGTTGGCTTTGCGGTCGATTCAAAGCCGATTTGAGGTAGGCTTAAGTAGTTCTTGGTCTATTAAACTCCATCCATATTGAAATTGATGCAAAGCAGCAGCCAACGATAATGCAGTCAATTGGTAAATACAATGGGACAGAGTCGAAAATAAGTACTTAAAAATAATGCAATTGGTTTTATATTTTCTATAAAGTCATCTTTCACCTACTGTGCGCTCAGTCAGTAAAGTAGAATAGAGACGTATTTGCAAACTATATAGGGTTAGCAATAATTGTTGCATACTTTAAGGTACTTACATTTAATTTAAAGTTATTAAGGCAAACCATTGTGAAGGCTTTAGAGATTGCTTCGTTGTGGCGAGCAAGGCAAATCAATTAAACTGAAACAACTGGCTCAAAGTAAACATGCATATACATATACATATACATACATGACATGGACATAGACATAAAGGAGCATTGTAGATGCCGAACGAAGGAAGAACGTTCAATCAACTGGCAGCCAGTGACAAGCCCAAGTCATTACTCACACGCTCACACAGACATAGCAGACGCACACAAAAGCAGCACTTATTGTGATGGACACAATGTTAACAGGCTAAATGAGAAACAAATGCCACAAAAGCAAAAGGAAACAACAACGAAAAAAAGGCAGGGAAAAGAGTGTGAGAGAGAGAGAGAGTGGACAGACTAGGAGCAATAGCATTGAGAGTAAAGACAGAAAAGGCCCAAAAACAATAAATCCCATAAATCATATTAAATTGACATATCAGGCAAAAATTGACCGCAAGCAAAAGGAATGTGGACACCCGCACACACACAAGCCTAGCAATATGCTGTTTTCTATTGTGTGTGTGTGTGTGATTGTGAGTGCTACAATAATATTTCTTTATCAATTTCCCTTACAAGCTTAGCCACAACACAAGCAACTGATGATGACGAGAGCCATGTGCAAATGCCTGAAAAATGTTTGGAGGCCATGCCACGCCTCTTCAATCAAGAGAAATGTTTTTGTTTTTTTTTGGTTCATTTTTGTTTTTGTCATACGCCTCATCCATATCAATTTAGCAAATTGGCCAATTTCATTCGGGTCAGATAAAACACTTTAATAAATTCTCTAAAAATAAAAAGCAATTATTAAAATGCTTAAGGCAAACTGCAGCGCAATTTAATAGACTCAAAAAAAACTGTTAAGCTGACATGCACAAATTGATATTTGCATATTGATTTATACACACATTGGCACACAAGCCAACAAACTAAAACACACATATAGAGACAGACAGAGAGAAAAGGAAAAAGCTATTGGATTGCATCATTAATAACTCAACTGACGCCTGGACGTATGCAGCAGTATTTTCTGCACCACATAAACTTTATATTACTAAGGATTATGCCGATTGAAAACGGTTTGTACTTTGCAAATCAATATATCCACTGTATAAGAGAATATTAAACTTGCAATCCGGTAGACCTGTCACTTGCATAGTTTGAGCCTTAAATTAATGACTATAACCCCAACTAATCTTACTAGTTATTTTCGTAACAGACTTAAAGTTGCTTAGATTTAAGTTATATTTTGGGTAATCCAATTCCACACAACGAACGGGTACTTCGTGTGTTAAAGCACTTAAATTGGGCTAACACAGTTTCTTAGCCCACATAACGCATTCTAAACGATCATTAAGCGCCCAAAAAATCCCCCAACCATCCTGATGCCAGTTCTGGCTACTCGCAGTCGTGTCGCGCAATTTTTTTGCATCAAATTAACACACAAATTTTTATAACCCTTGGCCATAAAAACCACCGGGGCCCAACCTCTCAACTATAAAAACAATCAAAACGAGTTACACAGCCGCCAATTTTCTTAGGTTTATTTATTTATTTTTTTTTTTTGTTTCTTGCCTTGTTATACACATATATGTATACCATTTTCCTTTTTTCCTTTATATAATACCCTATATTTGAAATGTGTTTATAAGGAACTATAGGGAAAGGGAAGCAAGAAAAAACTAACATAAAACTAAATTTTAGAAAGTTAGACTTATAAATTATATCCTGTTCATAATGATCGTAATATTTACTTCAGATAACTATAAGGAAATAATTCAGGGTATTAGAAATAAGTTATCGCAATTTTTCATCTAGGGTATTAGAAGGGACTATGCATTGAGGGAACTGATGAATTTTGTGTTCTTTGCTGTTTTTTGTTCCTTCCTTGCTTTGCTGTCGTAAATTCTATTTGCAGCTCCTTCTGGCTCCTCTCCACTCATAACTCTTTTACTGCTGCAGTAAATCATAAATGAAAATAAACTGAGCTGCCACATTAAAACTTTAATAAACGCAGCTAATAAAAATAAATAAATAAAATGCAAGAGGCAGCACCTTGACTAGCTAGGACCTGCTGCTGCTGCTTTTGGTTGCTCCTAGGGACCTGCAGGAAGAGCACTAGCTACTGTTCGTGCTTAATTGGCCAGCTTGCACTCATCTGTTCCATTTCATTTTGAAACTCGTTTCAGATTTAAGAGTCGCTTGGTGCGATGCCTGGCCTCGGCCACTTATATTGTCAGACAAATCTGCAATCTGGGCATTACAGTCTATACACCGAGTGTGGCATTAGCAACGGTCATTGGTATACCCTATTGGGTCTCCATTGTGGGCATGTCAGCCATTTGCATATTCTTTACGATTTTGGTAAGTAATTCTAAATGCAAATTTATTTCTTTTTTTTCATCAATGACTTTTGCTTTTGATTTAGGGAGGTCTGAAAGCGGCCATCAATGCGGATGTGATTCAAACTGTCACCATTCTGGTGGTCACAGTAGCTGTTTGTATTCAAGGAACCATCTCAAGCGGTGGACCCAAGAAAGTTTATCAACTAAATCGGGACAATGGTAGGTGGGGAGAAGAGATAAGGTTGCTTGGCTTTCGATTGATCATAGCAGCTTATTAGCGGAAATGCTGTCAAATGATGCCAGCTAGTTATATCTGTGTGAGTGTGTGTGTGTATGTGTGTGTATGTGTGTCGGTTATGTCCTGTGACTGTTCCACATTTATGCTGACGAATGATGACTATTAAAATGGCATCCATTCTGTGTTGCTGTTGTTGCTGCTGCTGCGTCGGCTCATTATGCACATAAATGATGATGATAAAAGCGGCATAAAACAGCAGCAAAAGAAAGATAAAGAGAGACAGAGACAGAGACAGAGAGGAGAATAGGCAATGGGATGTGTAGAATGTTGGAATGGTAGGATGATGGGAAATGGATGCCTCGCATGACGACAGTAATAAATGTCTGACGGCAAGAGCGTTTGTCACTTGAATTTGAGTTGCGTTTGGTTGTCAAACACGCCTGGGAATACCCCCACATGGCGGTTGCATGCAATTTATTTACATATACATATGTATTATGTATTTGTATCTATGTGATTGCAATAGAGATTTATTTTTTTGTCTTCGCTAACAATTCTTTGTTTTGTTCTTATTCACATACTTTAGGTCGTTTGAATTTCTGGAACTTTACCGGCGACATGACAGTGCGAGTCGATACACTTTCAGCCTGGTTGGGTCAACTTTTCATGTCACTCTCACAGATTGGTTGCCAACAGAACTTTATGCAGCGCTATGTTAGTCTTAAGAGCCTCAAAGAAGTGCGAAAGTATGTAACAATTGTGGTATTTCCGGCTACCGGACAGACCCTTACTCAGAGAAGACTTGAAAGTTTATATTAACTATTTCTTTCTTTACTAGTGTGATGCTTATGAATGTGCCATTGGTATTTTTATTCTTCTCACTCTCTTGGCTCTCTGGCATGGTTATCTATTCGGCTTACATCAATTGTGATCCCCTTGCCGAGGGTTATATAAAGAAAGCCGATGAAATATTGCCATTCTTCGTGGAAGATCAATTGGGTTTCCTGCCCGGTTTTGTGGGTATCTTTATGGCCACCTTGTTTAACTCTGCTTTATGGTAAGTCCTATAAGATGTTAGTTTTTGTTTTCAATCTAATACAATAGACATTTGCTAGTATTATGGTCTCCAATCTCAATTCCCTGGCCACTGTCTGCTGGGAGGATTTCGTGTCGCAGCTACCCAAATTTAAGGGACTCTCCGATAAACAACAATTGCGCATTATAAAATTGGTTACCTTCATTTGTGGCCTCATCATTATGTGTGTGGCCTTTGGAGTTGGTTTGCTCTCTGGTGTCATTGAGTCATCGCTGCAGGTCTTCTCGGCAACATCGGGACCTTTATTGGGCTGTTTCCTGCTGGCCATGATGGTGCCTGTGGCTAATTGGAAGGGCACTTCAGCGGGCATGATCAGTGCCTGTGCTTTTGTAGTCTGGATTATTCTCGGTGGCATGACCGTTGACAAAAGCACTCCTCAATTGCCCACCTCTACAGAGGTAAGTTTATTAAACTGAAACTTATACAAATCAAAATGTAAACTTTTGTATGTACAATCTTAGGGTTGCTCAAATTACACATTCTCGGATAGCATTGCCAAGCCCAGTTATACAGAGGAGTCCTGGCTTATGAGTCACACACCTGTCAATAATCAGACTTATGTAGCACCTACACAACGGTCAGTTAACCACAAGAAATCTCCTCAATTCCTTAATTAAAGTGATGTATCCTTTTCTTTGTAGAACTCCCTTAGAGACATTTTACTCGATTAGCTTTATGTACTATAGTTTGATTGGCACAGCTCTAACAGTTATTATTGGCACCATCATAAGTTTACTCACCCAACATCCAGATGATGAATATGATGCAAAATTGTTACATCCTCTGATTTTCCGCTGTTACGAACGCCTAAGCGGACCCAAACCCTACTATGTCAAACATGAGGAAGAATCCGGTTTGAATGGACGCAGTAGCAGTAATTCTTCGGCCACTACAACGACATGTAAGGAAGAGAAAATCAACCATGCCTATGAGTCGACGCCAGATGAGAAGAAGGTGAATCCCATTGCTGTGGTCTTTACCACCGCCGAGGGGGGAACGTGCACAATCCATTTGTGATGGCAGCAAAATTCAACTGGACACTGTACCCGCCGGCGAGTCAGGCGTCTATCGGCAGCTTCAGGGACATAAGTCTGCTCTTTGAGTCAAATTGAACCTCATAAATCGACCCACCATCAACACCAGACCGTACTTACCTAGCGTAGTCAAATATACTAACTAGTTCGTAGGCTAAGCATTAGTCTAGACTCTAGACAATTTTTTTGAGAGAACTTAACCGTATGAAGTCTACAAGGATGCTGTGATTATTGTACGAGAGAGTTATATTGTTGAGCAATATATCGAGAAGTCTCTCGTATATTATAAAGAGACGATTTTTATTTATGTGTACTTATTGTGTGGATGTCTGTATGTATGTTTCTATGTTTATAAGCAAAGACAATATTTTGTATTATCTATTCATCTTTTGTGCAATAAATAAAGCTCATGTATTTCTATTTAAGGTACATAAAACTGCCAACTACAGAAAATAAAAAAAAGGGGGCAGCTATCAGTATTTTTTTTTAGGTCAAAGTATTTAAGTATATGTGTCTGGCAGATTCCATGAAGTTGCAGTTAATACAATTTACCTTTCAAAAACAAGAAAAAACTTCCATTAAACAATGGAAACGAATGCTGCATATGAACGTTATGCAGATTTTTTCGTTCTGCCAACAATAGTAAAAGCATTCTTGTTTATATGATTTCATCTGAAAATGATACTTGACATTATAAGCTCTAAAGACCGACTTCCATGACTTTTTAAAAAAGTGTTTCACAAAAGTAAACCATGCTTATGTATATATTGCACACCATGCCGTATGAGTGATAATTCTTAAAATCATTGTGCCGCTTTAATTTTTGTATTATTTTGCTCACATGCCCAATTACAAAACTCTTTGCTGTCAGTTATCATTCGAGCTTTCATTTTCCGAAAAAAAATAAGACAATTTCAAAATAGACAAGTTTTCAAATATTTAACGTCCGTGTTATTTTTTTCAGCAGCTGCCAGTGTTGTCCTACTTTCATATATAAACAGCTGTTGGGAACACCCTGCAATAGCTGAGCAAAAGATTAACTTGTTGATCCATTTTGTTATTGTACATGTAAAAATTATCGTTAAAAGTATTAATAAAGATGACCCGAGATAGCTAAAATATAATATAAAATATAATATAATTTTATAACAAAAATTGTTATGATTATGTATATAAAATAAGCACAAGCTACCCATAGTCGAGTATGCTCCACCTGCTACTTTTCGATAACGATAAGTGCAAACAGCTGACTACGCGTTTATCGCTTGTGGGTGTTGCATTATTTCTTTTGTTTGCGGCATACTGCTTAAAAGTGCAATAAGTAAAATAAAACGCAAATAAGATAAACTAAAGCGAAAAAGAAAAATAAATTGCATTTGCACAGAAATGAAAAATGGCCACCTTAGTGAAGCCGAAAAAGGAGGTAAGTTTTAAAATTCTCTTGTACATATGTACTTGGCTTGAAAATATAAAAAAAAATCTCGATTGAAGAAAACGAAAAAGTCCCGAATTACACAAAGCAAACGAGAAGAGGAAGAGATATGCGGAGATGAGTTATCAACAAGTAGTGCCACTGCGACACAAGAACAAAGACCAAGCACAAGTGAAAATGCTTCGCTTATGGAGGAATTGGAGAGAGTCGCTGCCCTGGCCAGCAGTAGTAGCACTGAGCCAATCATTAGCCACGAGTGCTGCATTTCGAGTGACACCATTCTGCCGGCAGAACCAGAACCGGAACCCACTGCACCCTGTGCCCCTCCTCCAGCCACTATTCAAGTAGTGCAATATCCAAATCTTCAACCATTGCGACTTAACAGTAGCAATGAAGAGAAAAAAATCCCCTATTGTCTATCACCAGAGGACAGTATCACCGGGTTTTGCCTTGACCCGCAGTCACATACAACCATTGAGCGGAGAACAATTAAAGCAAATCTACGAATGTCCCGATTTGGAGCGGGCCAAACAATTTGAATTGGAATTCTTAATGAACTCGTTGCTAGAGAACAGTGAATCAGATCCCCTTTATCTAGCTCTCTTGGATTACTATAATCTACAAGTAAAAATCTCTTCGAATCTGCATGATGTGCAAAAATATCGTAAAGTATGTAAAGCAACACAAAACCAAATCTGGACCAAAGAGGAAGTGAAGCAAAGCTTTGGTGGCGTCTGCGGTGATGGCTACGAATTGCAAGAAACTGTTACCTACGAGTGAGTTTTTGATACTCTTATTCTTTAATTTAATTAAAAATTACGTCAATCAATTTTTTAAGTCTTAAAAACAAACTTAAACTTAAGATAATTTCTTAAATTTCTTTTTCTTACAGTCGCATTAAGGTGGATCAAGTGAAACTGGAGGCCGCTACAGCTTCCCTGACGTGCCTTTATAATTTAGTGTGCCATACATTCACCACCAATACCATCACCGCAAAGATAACCAAAGTGAAAATCAATCAAATAATAAATGGGCTGCTTACCAACTATCAACCAGATGATGACTCCATAAATAATTTGAAACTACACAACGACCTGGATGCAGCAGCTCTGGAATGTGTGGCCGGACTGCGACGTGCCATTGCCATATTATTTGCTTTCGCACGAAGACCTAGTCCCAATACGGTACAATTTGGATTTTAACAAATAAAGATTACAGAATAATGTAATATTTTACGTTTTATTGCAGAATTTCGACTCTGATCTGAAGCAATGGATGAATAAGCTAATTTCCCTAGAGATTCTGCTGGCAACCAAAGAAGATCATTGGTTTTTACTTTTCAATATTTTACGTTGTCCCAATGGCGTCGGTTTGTGGGCTGCCGAGTTTCTTCAGCTGCCAGGAATGGATGCAACACAAGTTCGAGGCCTACAAACCAACGAGATGCCGTTGGAGTTAACTTCGCCAGAGCTTAATCACTGCATAGCCACATTGCAAATTCTCTTATTACCCATTAAGAAGCGCAATGAATATTTAAAAAGTCACGCACAGGCCCATAGGGAACTGTCTGGGGGGTACAGCGGTGGCAGAAGACCGCTGGATACTCGTAGATTCCGATGGCGAGGATGCACATACTCCATCCGGCGAATGCTTGGGACTGAAAGAAAATGATCTTATCGCATTACTTAATCAACTTCCTTTTGAGAAAATCTTTAGGTTAGAGCAAAAAAACCAATACATTTAAAAATAATAATAAGTTTTCCATTCTAGCTCTGCGCTGCGCATTGAGAAGTTTCTGCAGGATTATATTATTGAACCTGACATGATTACAGCCCAACAAATGTTATCCTCGGTGGCGTTTCTGGCACAATTGATTGAGATTTTCGGTGAAGGCATGCTGAACTACAACAATGAGCGCTACAAACAGTTGGCCAAACGTCTGGGTCGTCTGGTGAGGCATACATTGCAATATGTCTCCGACTATCATGATCTGTTTCTGTAAGTTGTTTAACCTCAAATTTGTAGAATTTTAAATAATATATTTGCCTGCTCTTTAGCCACAACAATTTAAACAAGCCTGTCGATCTTTGTGAACGCATTGAAGTCGAGGTTCAGGCTCTGCTTATTCGTGCCTGCGGTTATATATATCGCACCCATAATCTGGGCACTTGGCAATACTTCTCGACTCTTCCGTATGCCACACTGGATACAGAGTTTATTTGGCATCTCTTTTATTATCTGAATGTGGGCTTTCCCATGGACTTGAGGACCCAATTAAGTGAGGATCCTGAAAGAGCTTTTCAGGCCGAAGACTTTTGGCAAAAGTTCGACGTTGCATATAGTGATATAGCGCCCGAAGATATGTATTACCTGTTGCAGGCCTTTTTTGAGATGGCCAACGATCGGGATCGCACCAAAGACTGGAATCTAATCAAGGGCATCTGTTTGCATATCTATCAAATTGGTTTCATCCATTGGACCACCAGAGAAATGTGTTATAAGACCGCACGCGATATGCTAATTAATATCACATTGGCCTACGAAGAACTTTTTAGATTGCCTGCTATTGCAGATGAAAGTCCGTTTTGGAGAGACTGAACAGGCCGCTTACTTATTTAAAGCTCTCCCACTCGAAAACTGGCGACCAAGTATGGATAGCTTTGAAATACTTTCCAATTGGTTGCTACACTTTGAGTATCAATCGCCAGAGAGTCAACTTGCCCGCTTAATCATTGGACATCTTAATTGGGGTTTCGATGAAGAGAGTCGTCTCTTCTTGCCCCACAATATACACGTACGGATGGCATGCTTGGTCTCTGAGGCACTAACCAAACATGCACCAGAAGTTATCGGAGCATCTGGCATCTCGGAAAGTGTGCGTCAAGTTTCTGCCCTTATTGATTCAAGTCAATCGATTAGGGAGCAGTTCATCAATTGGTGTTGGCGCATGATTTCCATGCTTCGTCTACACTTGATGGACCAAAGTGTCGAGTCAGTTAAGCGTACTTTACAGCATCCTACAGAACCTTTGCTCTTTATACCTGAACTTGAACGTCTGGATATGATACATCAAGGTGTAACCGATCAGCGACCTATCGCCTTATATGTGGGACTCTTAGTTAGTTTGCATGGTCATTCGATTCCATTGATATGCCAGCATGGATTTAGTTTGCTACAGAAGCTACTCATTGATCATCGTCATGCAGCTGTGATTCGTTGTCTGGAGTTAATAGTGCCACTATTTCTTGAGACTCCCGAAACTCTGGCCAGTTGCGAAAAGTAAATAATTTTAAATTGACATGACATAGAATTAACTGAATTTAAATTATATTCCAGCTTTAGCAAGGTTATGTTGACTCTACTGAGTGCCGACAGAACTTATTTAAAGATGGCCAAAGACATGGTGAATGTTAATTCCGTGGGTCCAATTCTTGAACTATTAGACAACATGCTGCATCATCAAATCGTTTCATATACAAGGCAAGTAATAGCCATTAAGTTGGGCTTTAACCTGTTTAAATTTGAACTCTTATTGACTCTGCAGCTATGGTCTCTGCTCTCCTTTGAATCTCATTAATGTATGGCTAAACTGTTTTACGGCTTTGCCGGATTGGTCACAAAACCAAAATGTTTTGCATCTGCTGGATAAAATGTTACGCATTGCCTATCAATTTGCAGATTGTCGTGTTCAAGCTGTTGAATTCTTCTACAACTATTACAAAGTATGTTGTTGTAAACTCTTTTAGAAAATAATTGGTTTATATTCCAATTAACGCATTTTTTCAGAGTGGCACTGAATGGAAGACACCGAGCAAAACATCGGCTTTTAAGTCTTTCTTTAGCAGTCAGCCAGTATCACGCGTTCCTGTAGTTTCCGAAAAACACTGCTGGCTTACATTGGTACTCTTGGAGATTGAATTTCGTCTGCATGATATATCGTTTTGGCCCGAGTTGTTGCGTCAGATCGCTGTGCAACCCGTTGAGGCGGCGCTTAAGAAAACTTCAGCTATCCAAAAAACGAATGCATTTTCAGCTTCACAATTGGTCATATACAAGTATGCCCAACTATTGGCCAGCATGGAGACCATGCATGCTCTTTTCCCCATCATCTGTCAAAAGTTCTTTGAGCTCTATCTATGGCGTGTGCCTACAGAGGTTGAATCGCAGAATTTCTCATATAATTTTGGAGTATCGGATAGATTTTATGAGTACAATGTGACCCTAATGAAGTCGCTTAAGGGTCAACTAAAAAGTGCAGAAGTTTATTACACGTCTTTGTCCAGAAAACGTAACAATGAAGAAGGTGTAGGTCACCTCTATAACAGTTGCGCCAAACTTATGCAAAATTGTGCTCTCTGGCTGGAGGATACACAGATAAATAAGTTTTCCAGCGATGCGGACCAACTTCCAGCTCAATATAATAATGTTAAATTACGTGAATTGCTAAGTGGTCATACGGAACATTGGACGGAATATCTATGTCTCGCCGCTTTGCGTAAAGAACAACGAAATCAAGCCGATCAATGGTCCCAAAAAATATTTCGCATAGAAAAGCCACAGTCTCGAAGGACTCCATTGCAATCCAAACCGCGTCAGACGTCCATACAGCGCATAAAGAGTCACTTGGTTACCTATGATAAACGTTTGCCAGCTCCACAGTACATTCGGCCTACTCCTGTCAGACAGATGGCCATCGATAAAAACACTTTGCCGGAGCTTAAGAAGGCCATTAGTAACCTTAATTCCACAGCCAAGTAAGATATATGTCACATAATATTTTGGATCCTATTTTTAGACGAATCTTTCACTATTCGTAGCAAGTTTCATTATAAAACCTCAGAGTTAAATTCATTGAATCTGAATTATCTTGAACGTGTGCCGGCATTATATCAAATGGTACCATACCAGGAAACTAGGAGGAAACAGTGCGACTCGTTACTTTTTAACCGGAAATGCACGCGTCCAGCGGAAATCGTAGTGATTCCACAGCATATACGTAAAAATGAGCAAGTCTCTCAAAAACAGGACCAAAACAGGGAACAACACGATAAGATTGTGAATGAGATGTTGGAGATGAATATTGATGGCTTTGCCCAGACAATCGAGGAACTGGGCAGCTATATTCGTATCTTATTACAAACGCCGCCAGATAAAATGGTTACCAAAATTGGCACTAATTTCTTCTATTATGTAGTGGAGAATCTAAACGATGTAACTATGAAATTCCAAGCTACCCATGATCTATACAAGCAACTGCTCGACGAATTGGGTGTAAGTAGTCGATTAAATAGACTAATCAGGCTAGACTATTAATTTTTTATTTTCACTTAGATCTATATTCAAGCCGAACAGGCATCCGAAGGACTACCCGTATTAAGATTGGCTTTAAAGCGTCCCGATCTCGTAGAGCTTTTGGCTGGTGTCTTTGTGCCGTATCGGACCGATGCCGAATATTTTCTACCTATGTACCAGTTCCTCATAGACTCGCATCTGAAACGCTGCGACACGAAAATTCTTTTCGTACTACTATCCAAATTCGATTTGCTTAGTTGGATGGAAGCGTATCAACCAAAGCTTAGTGATATTAATCGATTGCTTCTGCTGGTGCTGCAGGGTTTAGAGTCATGGTCACAGCCAGATAGTAGTTTGCTCCAAGATCAATTTCGCCGTCAATTGGTTCACATTTTTGGATACGATTTCCCACAGCACTATGGCGAGGTATTACAGTTGGTGCTAGATCGCATATCGGATCAGAAACTGATGCCATTGGTGCTGGTCGATTTGCTAAACGCTCTCTTTGAGCGGGCGAATGGCAGCATGCTTACGCCCGACAGTACTGAAGCACGCTTGCACGAGATATCCTTGGACTTTGCGCGTCGTCAGAAGCTTTTCACTTTAAAGGCATCCACCGATACATTGCTGCTATTGGCCCAACACTTTCAGAAAGAGCGGCTTCATCATGGACTCCATGGATTGTATCCAAAGCATAAGGAATATTGTCCAGCACTTGTGATGTGGTTCACCTGCTTTGGTCAGGTATTATTATCGTCAGCGATATGCAGCTACCAGGAGCTCTTAGCTGATCAAAGTAAGTCGTAGTTCATTCTTGAAATCATAGAATTCTAAATTATTTCTGTTGATTGACAGTTAGTGACATTGTGTTTGGTTCCATTGTGGAAACACATGCTCCATGGCTAGTCCCATACACTGAACAAAGTGGCGTGGGTGATGTGGCTCATTGGATACGGCAATTAACGCCAGGACAAAATAAAATTTTACTCCCATGGAGTGAACCACATGTGGGCAGTAGTAAGATCATGATAAGATCTTTTATTACTACCCTTTTGCAAGTGCTCGAGTATCTGCCCTCATCGAATAAAGTTCTCGAGCATGTGTTCGCTTGGTATGTGCATCATTATGCGCAGCCCAACATGCCTGGCCATATATTGGCTCCCATTCACGAGGGTCTGGCCCAGTTGCCCTGGGATCGGTTCCTGCCGCCTGGCCAGCACATTGAATTACTCTACGATAGCCTTCAACGCTATGCTCCCGAATCGCATGCCATGTTGGGACACATCTTCATAAGAATCGATTGGAATAACTGGTTTGCGGTAATGCCACAGCCTGTGGCGATTCTATCGCGTCTCTTTGGTGTCTTTATAAAGATTGCCTTCGAACCGAACATTCACATTCATCCAAATACGAGCAAAATACTAGAGGGAGCCACACAATATCCCTGGCATCTAGTTGAATATAGTGAACTGGAGAAGTTGCTCAAGTGGTTTGTGGCTAGTGTGGAGCCCGCAATTGTTTTAAAGCTGCCCAACGAAAGCAATTATGCTGATCGTGCCGTCCTAGAGTAAGTAAATTAAACAAAGCTCTAGCTGATTATAAAACTTATTCTTCGAACAGTCTTCTCCGTGTGTCGTGTGCCATGATTCCTGAACGCTATGGTCAAACCCCAGTGATTCAGGCAACGGGCAAACGTATGCTATATACCCGATCACTTGTGCGCTTGCAACGAGCATGCGGTGCCAAGCATACCAAACTACTGGCCACCAAGGAAGGAGAACGAGCATTTGCACATGCCTTCCTAGAGCTCTTGAATTCGATTGATTTGGCAATTAGCCATACCAACGAGCAACGCACTGCCGAAGAACAGCGTAGAGAAGCCCTCAATTTGATGCTCGAACTGGTAGCTCCAACACAAACGCAAAGTGAGGAGATCTCCAAGTAAGTTTTTGTTTTTTACTTTTCCTTGGTGAACCGACTTAAACTTTGTGTTAAATCCATAGTATACACATTCAAACGTTGATACGATGGCAGCAGACATGTCCTCCAGGTAATCTGGTTATGTGCGCTGCTCTACCGGCCATTGGACATCTGAATACCTATATCACTTGCATTTATGGATTGCTGGAGACTAGCATTGAGGTTTATTTCCGCAGCTCACCAGAAAGTGCCCCATGGCATGCGCCCAGTTGGGAGGGTCTATTCGAGGCACTACAAATGTCATTGCCAAAGCTGGAACTAATGCCCGTCATGAACGGGAACTACTTCTTCTCACTGCATGTCTATGTACTCTACAAACTGGAGGAAATTGCAACTAGTGGCGAAAAGATAACATTTCTTCAAGACGTTACCCAGTTGATGGAGGATATGAAGACAACACCACGAACGGAGCCGCAATTGGCATTAGTGTGGGGTCTTATAATTTCACGAGGTAGCCAACTCATCGAAATCTCAGCACTTATAAAGAAACCTCTGTACATGTTGGCCCGACAGCTTCAGTTGGCCTCCACCAAAGCAGAGGGCTGGAGTGATGGTCTTTTGGGGGTCATTGGTCTTAAGACAGAAGTCATTACCAATAGGTAAATAACAATCGCATAGTTTACCTAAAATTCTAATCAATTCTATTCACAGACGTAAAATTCTCACCCGTTGCCTGGCTTGTGTAATTTTCTCGCTCTTCCCGGCCAACGTTAACCTTCGTTTGCCTTGTGAGGAGTACGAAAGTGGCATGCGAGAGTTGAATATGCTGTTGGCCAATAAAAAGTTTACCGAAGAGAAGTCTATGATTGTACGGGCGGTAAGTCTTCTTAAGGAGCAGACAGTACCAGAAAGACGAGGAATTCCACTTTTGATTTGTCGCCTGGTTGGCATTTTCTACGACCCAAATTACCTGGCAACTATTCCCGAGGTTTGGGATTGTGACTTTAAGCTAAAAGCAACATAAAATGAATTAGTAATTTAAGTACTGGAGACCAGTGAATTGTTATATGAATAATTATATACATACATACAACATATGAACAATATTCCTACATACAAATTGTGTAAAGAAAAACAAGTGATAATCATTATTTTATCCCCACATCAAAATTGAATTGAAGATGAACGAATTATATATATTGTACCTAACCTTTTTCATTTTATTAATTGTAATGAACAATTATTTTTCTTTGATATTAAATTACTGTTTCAAAACAGTTTATATTTTTGTAATCTTATTTCCAGCCGAGAACTCCTCGGTACTTTATATCATTATTTAACAAAATAAATTGAAAAAACACAAATTTCATTGAAGTATTTTTTGATTAAGATTTTAGCAAACTTATATTCCTATGCAAAATTTAATTTCTTGATCATTTTTATAAATTTTGTATGATAAAATTTTTATATCTGAAACAGGTTCTCATGTAGAACTTGCCAATCCGTATTTACCCAAGGCTACTTAAAAAAAAAAAAATTATAATATAACTACACATGTATATATAAATTTCTTTCCCTTAATTTACAATTGATTTTAAAATTGAAGAGTTTTGAAACTTGTCGCATAACAAAATCGATTTCTAAAGCGATGTATGAATGTAATTTTTGGAGATGGCATACAAAATAAAATACGAAAACTAATTACAAATAAATTAGAATATATAAATAGAATTAAACGAAATATAAGCGATAACAATGGAAACATTTAAGACTAACAGAACGAACATATTATTGCTATAAATAACACTTGGCACACGACTACCAGACTCTGCTGGATAAAATGGATAAAATCAGTCTTCCAACGCAAAGTTAGATAGTTGCAAATGCTGCAGATTGTTGCGGGCCTCAAAGTAGCCCGTATCGGTGGGATTATCAGGAGTCGGCACAAACGGTGGATCCATGTAACCAATGTTTTCCCAATCGATGCATGCAAAATGGCGCATCTGTTGGACCTCCTTAGCAGCAGGACGGACGGCAGGATCCATAGTCAATAGTAGTTCTACGGCCTCCACAGCATCCGCGGACAATGCCTCTTCGCCCTCAGGCCATTCAATATCTAAAAAATGAAATGCTCATTGATTTCAAATGAAATTTTTAATTACTTTGTATCACTTACTTTTATTGAGAATGTTGTCAAATACTTTTTGGGGCGTCTCGTCGTTGAAGGGTGGAATACCCGTCATGAATTCGTAGAAGCACACGCCAAGGGCCCACCAGTCGACAGCGGCGCCATGTCCCTGCCTTAGTAACAACTCCGGAGCTAAATAATCAGGTGTTCCCAATATCCGTTCACTCGATACCCTCATTCCCCTTCTCACCGATTTTGGTGTACGAAACGGTGTATTAATATTTATATTTTTTGGAGTTTTAGGCAAATTTTCTGTACCATGATTAATGGGTGACATGGTGGGATCATCGGCCATTTTTAAATACTGCACACCCGACATCTTTTCGGCAATCGCATGGCCACGTTTCTTGCTCTCAATGGACAGAGGCAAGGCAAATCGGGTGGCCTTTAGCTTACCCAAAAGTCCACCATCGCGGCGTGGTAACTTTTGCGAGGAGACGGGCGTAGAGAAGACAACATTGGCCACACCCGTTTCCGGACCCAAGAGATGCTGCATGGGAAGTTCTTCATCGGATAGAGATCGCACTTTAAGGACACCACGCAATGGGGAGGAGGAACGAGCCTTACGTTTTTTTGGCGTACTACTTCCTATGTTAAGCATTTCGATTTCTTGGGTTAGTCCAGTATGTGTACTGCTACTTCCATTGCCCGAACTAGAACCATCGCCCTCTGCGCTGGATGTATTATCCGAACGATTCACTAAATTGATTTTTCGCTTGATTCCGCGTAGGAAATCGGGTCGCTTAAAATGCTTTGATAGATTACGGAATGGTGAATTCATGCGTATGCCACTTAGCTCTGTAGCATTGTTTGTGGTATTATAGCTGCGCGAATAATCAGAGCAACTGTAATCCTCTTTCGATTGACTGAGATTCTCAGCATTCTTCTCAATGGATGAGGCTGTGCTTTCGCTATTAAGATTCAAATGACAATTCGAAGAATAGTCGTCACCCTTTCGACTAGAAACGCCAGAATCTTCCTGCATTTTGGAATTTCGTATGCGCTATAGAAAACAAAGAAAAGTTGATTAATTGATTGTGAAAGATAATGGAAGATGGCGTTGGCGACAACTGGAGGACATTACACACACACGCACACACACACACACGGACACATACATAAAGACGAACCTCGTCAAGTGATCGTCGACGCACCATGGAACAATCAAATGAGGCATCATTTGCGTTTTCTAACTTGATTAAATGCTTGTCGCTATTATTGTTGTCCTGCTCGACCAATTTGCAGCCCTTTTGAGATTTAAGCATTTATGGTTTGTGTTTAGCATTTAGTCAATGTGGTCAAAATACTAACCTGGCAAGTGACCGTGTCCAACGCAAACTCTACCCGTCTTTTGCTTGTGGCTACTGTCGAAGCTCCTCCTCCTTCTACAACTGGTTCTAATGGAGGAGAAGATTTACTTAATTCGGCCGAATTGCAGGTATGGTATGAACTTGAGGAACAACTGTCCATTAGCTATGAAAGAAAATTGTGAGTATCAATTATTCAAAAAAACATTCGTTAGTCTATCACCCACTTTGGTTTTTCCAGTACAAGTATGAGTAATGGAGACATTCATCTCCTCGGCTGAGAAAAATGGTGAAACACCAGAGATCTTGCTATCACTAGTCTTCTCTGCATCAGTGAGAGATGTATCGGTCTCACTGTCCGACGATTCCATTATGGAACTATGCTTATTGATGGCCTGCAATAGATGAGAGGTACCCGTTCCAGTGGGCATGAGGGAAGCTACTGTTACAGCACCTCCTACAGTAACTACTCCTCCTCCGGCAGTTCCCCCGCTGACACCACAATCTTGTAGTTTCTTCTCTGAGCCGAATGACAAATGCGATGTAAGAGACAATAGTTGACCCGGTGTCCGTGCATTCAGATTGGGTGAGCAATTAATTAAATCGGATATCTCCAAATCACGACGCATTTCAATTTTGCTGAGGCCAAAGTCCGTTAACTTAACATGGCCCGTACCAGAGAGCAACATATTATCCGGCTTGATGTCACGATGGACAATTCCATGCTGATGTAGATACTGCAAGGCCATTACCATTTCGGCCACATAGAAACGGGCCGTCATCTCATCGAAATAGCCGTACATGGCGAGTAAGGATTTGAGATCACCGCCCACCATATACTCCATAACCAGATAGACATAGGACACCGATTGCAGGGAGTAGAAGAGGCTTACACAGAATTGAGATCGGGACAGGGCCAAGGCATTACGTTCTGTGATCACCTGGGACACCATATTCTTGTTGATCATTTCGGATTTACGCATCACTTTGATGGCATACAGTTTGTTGGAATCATTGTTCTTGTACCCCAGGAAAACCTTGCCGAATGCTCCGCGACTTATGGGCTTGATGATGACAAAATCCTTTATTGTGGGCAGCTGCTGGTAGGAGAAAATAGAACGAAAAATAGAATACAAAAAATAACTGTAAACGCGCGTGCCCCATACCTTAGTATTGAGCGATTGATTCTCATGGTCCGGTTTGGTGGTTAGGATATTGATCTTGTCCAGCAATTGCTCTCCATCAATCAGCAAATGAGCGGCATTGGGTTTCTTGGGGGTCTTGTAATCATTTTCAATTGTCTGCTGCTCGCTTGAAGCAGTTTCCGCGTTATCCATATTATCACTACAAATCAGTTTGTTTTTTTTTTTTGTGGCCTTTTCTTTTCGCGCCAATTTGTTCAATTTATTTATTTTTCAATTAGAGTGATAATGAAAATAAGACAAGTTTATGTAATTTATTTTAAGCGAATTGTTAATGCATGTATATATTTTTAACTTTTACGAACAATTTTAAAAGAACTATTCAAACAGCGCAACGCGTCGATAAATATTGGTGAAATTTCTGGTTCACATGGCCGCTCCTAGGGATGGAATTTCTACTATAGTATAGGCTTAGATAGTGATGGACAATTGTACGATATTTTTCGCTACAAAGAACTAATTTTAAAATTGAAGATAGATGCAAGGTTTAAATAAAAATTTATATTTTAATTCTTAAGTTTGTTATATTGAATTGAATTGATACTTTTAAACTTGAGTCATGGAAAGAATTTCCACAAAAATAGATGTTTCTTTTTGATTAAGAAAACACTCCTGTAGAATGCAGTTAAAATTATTAAAACCTCACCTATTCTGTATATACAGGGGGGCGTCAAATTGAAATTCGTTACGTCAATCCGTTGATTTTTGAAGACCCAATACAAATAGGAAATTTCGTGCCACCCTTTGTATAGCTTTTAAAGATTTTCATAATCTTTTAATTACGTAAATTTCGACAATTTCTGTCAACCAAATTCAAAAAAAGATTCTATTTACTAATCGTTATAGACTAAAATGGATATTTTTATTGATGTTTATTATAAAATGCGTTTTATTTATCAATGATGTTAGCGTTACATTTTTACAAACTCATTTTTTGCTGATATAAATTTCTTATTTTTGTTTTTTTTTTTTTTTTTACTTAAACAACAAATTACAATATTTTTTGCATGAATATAAGAGACAAAAAAATCGAGACGTTGAGTAAAACTTTTTTCTTGTACAGGGTTTGCTGGGATTTCTTTGTTGCAATATTGTGTATTGTGTACCCACTTGATCCTGGGTACTGATATATTTCTAATTGATGTTTGATCTTAATATAAAAGCGATTCGTCAGTGGATGGCTATGTGTGGCCTTAATACAGGAGGGACACAACCATCCAGCGAGGAATCAACGCAACCAGCAACTAGTCTTGGCAAAGTATTTCCAAATTTTCGGAATGACGATCGAATGCCAAGTTGGCAGTTGTTGGCTTGGGATTTGGTCTCCTTTACAAGTAATTTTTTTTTTGAACACAAATTACAAAAAGTGACAAATACATAATAATAAGATTGACATATAAATTCTAGAGCTTAAGGGAAGGTTCGTTTACATTATGGAGCAACGAGATCGACCTTCGGTATCGACAACCGAATCATCAGTAGCAGCAGAGACATCAAGTTCTATAGCACCTTTGGCCAGGCCTTTCTCATCAAGATTTTCGTCTTGCTGCTCCGGCTGCTTCTTCTCATCATCAGCGACATCTTCATTGATTGGTGAACCACTCTTCTTAGGTGTTTCCAGGCCAGCCTCTTGCCCTATAGTTGGCTGCTCCTCATTACTGGTGTTCAATTTCGATTGCTGCTGCTCCTCCTCAACAATAATGCCAGAAACATTTTGCACTTCTCCATTGTCCTCATCCAGATGCAGGCGTGTCGATGGTGTGCTAATAGTTGTTTTTGAGAAACGTGAACGTAACAAACTGAATGGTGAGGCCAAATTCAAGCTGAAAAACTCGAAGCGAGCACGTTTTGGTGGCGACATTTCCACATCCTGGGCCAAGTCGTTGGCCGACTGGGAGCCAGACAAGGGTGGTGGTGGAGTACGCTCTCGCTTGCGGCCACGACCAAAGAATGAGAACGAGAATGATGAATTGTTGGGGATCTCAGAGCCCACGGTGGCATTCATACTGACATTGGTGCAGTTGGAGGTATCCAAATCGCTGGCGATACAACGATAGCTTCCTGCCTTGGATGGGGTAAAGTTCATTGGGCGTATGCTCCGTCTGCCACTAATCTGAGCAAACGTACGCGCGGGAGCAGTGGCCGGCGAAACGGATGGCTGGGCAGCCAGTTCCACTTCATTAATCTGCTTGCTGTTGGTACGGAAGCCGAATAGATTGCGTCCCGGCGTGGAAGTGGCTGCCGGTTGAACATTTTGGCTACCAACACTTTCGATGCTTTTGCGTATGGGTGAAGCATCTACTTGTAGTGATTCCATCTCTGTATCTCCATCTGCATCTATGGGTAGAACGGCAGCGCCAACATCAGATTCAGACGGCTGTTGTTGTTGTTCTTGCTTCTTTTGTTGCTGTGGTGAAGCTGATATGGAACCTGTTCCTTGCTGCTTGGGCAAGACTGGAGATTTCGGGTTAGCTGTCTTTCGTGTGGACTTTCGCTCACTGGTGGGAGTGGTGGGCAACGGAGCCGGCACCTGTGATGGCTTTGTGTCCTCCAATACCACATCATCGTCGACAGATTTTGAAGCTGGAGGAGCAACAGCTGGGATCTCAGTCTCCACTGGCAATTTTTTGGCGTCCTTTTGAGATGATGGGGACGACTTTGTATTGGCCACCTCCTGCTGGCTTGATGGTTTAGCGCTTTCCTTTTTCTCTGCTACTTTATCCATCTTCTCCTTGGATTTTTGCTCCTTTTGTTCCTTGATCGTGGTAGTGGCATTGTTACCACCATTTTGTGGTGTCTTTTCCTTGCCATTTGTAGATGATTTCGGAACACCATTTTGATTGTTTTTATCCTCTTCCTTGGCCGATGACGATGAAGACGAACGCAATTGACTTGTGCTGGACTTTTTAATTGACACAATTGGTCCAGCACCTACTGCAATGGAAGTAGATTGCTCTGCCACCTTCTTGGCGCCAGTTTGAGGACTATTTGAACGACCATTGGTGCCAACAGATCCCGGCTGCTGGAGACGAGATACTGCACTGGCACCACCACCACTACCTCCAGCACCACTCAAACTTAAGGGTAGGCGACGTCCTGAAGGAGCTGCTCCTGCAGCTCCTCCTCCACCCGCATTATTCGGTTGCGACATTTTGCTTAGCATTTGGGTATCGCTTGAATCTCTGAAAGAAAGAGCAAATAGTCTTGATTAGTTTCCCATTACTTTCTATAGACATTCTCAAGTGCAATAAAAACTAGTTTTGCGGTTTGTCGCATTCCTCAGAGGAACCGGCTAGACCTAGTCCCTCTCTCCCCCTCCCCTCCCTTTTACCTTTCTTACCACAGGTTTCTAAACTATTTGTTCGTTTTGCTGCTGCTTTGCAGTATTTCAATCACAATTGGCTGACTGGGCGGCTCTGTCTCTCTCTCTCTCACTTAATCTGTATGGACGCTATGCGTTTATTTTTGGTTTCCAATATTTATTCTATTTATTTTCTCTTTTACTTTTATCACGTGTTGACGGCTTGGGCTCTGAGATTAATCTTAAGTGTAATATGAGAATGTACCGCCTTTAAGTAGCTGAAGTCCTCAAATGGAAACGTAGCCAGGTAGCAAGGACATTAGCAGGTAAAAGCACACTGACAGCTGCGTTTTTATTACCATATGCGGAATCTCAAAATAATTTACCTAGCCGTCTGGAGAATATGTATATTCCATTTGTATCCTAAATTACTACACAAATTCAAAAAGTGCTAATTTGATATTAAGTTGGAAATTTTATGTGTTTATATTGACTCAAAGATTTTCCAAAGCCAACTTGACGGCAGTTTCTCTCTACAGACAGATGTTAGGCCATTTTTTAAAGGTGCCTTTGGCACAGTCGAAAAAAGAAATCAGGTAAGACCATGAGATCCAGTGAATTTTCACTTTTAAAGGAAAGTAGTTTTACAAGTACATTCACTAAAGATAGTTAATATAAATCACAGAAGGCTGATTAGTCTTTTGGCATACTTAAGGAACAATGCCTTGAATTTTCATACTACGCATGTCAACGCATAGCCCTGACCTTCATCAACAATTCATTTGATATCCCATTTCGATATTCTTATCTTTCCATTCATCAGGGGGAAACTAGTAGCTCAAAAGGGTATCCAAAAATCGCAATGCTTCAAACATTTTCTGTTTGTATGTTTCATTAGCAAAAGCCGAACCCCACGACGGAGAAGTCAAGTTCAGCTTCAATAATTTTGTCTTTGTTCTTCTTGTGTGTGACTGACTTCCGCTTGAAAATGCATTTAAACTAAAGTCAAAACAAATTGAAACATAAACACTACAAACACTGTACAACACGCGAGAAGAATATGACAATTACAAGTGTACAAAACAATAATATATACAATACATAGAATACCCTGTAGTTAGAGAGGGTAGATTGGGCTATATTGAAACTTAACAAAGAAATCTCATTTGGTAATGTTTTACTGTTAATAACGAGTTAAATGAAGGGTATGACTAAGTCGTCTTTTCTTAGATGATTGAATTTCCTTTGCTCTTCTCTAGTATTTGTTGTCTCTTTTCTGACAAGTGGGACAACAAGGCGTAAGGCAAGACAAAGAAAGAATGCGCAAGTGTTCGCCCCACCCTGCGTCCATGCTATGCCGCCATGACCCCCCTCAACTCCTGTGCCGTTTGCAACTGTTTGTGATGCCAGATAAACAACAGTGGAAAATTAAAAGGGAAAAGCAGAAACGAGGCAATACTACGTATGTATGAGTGAGAGAGCAACAGCGAAAGGGGAACGGGCAAGCAAGCTGCTTAGAAATTCAATTTTTCTTTTAGAAAGCGCAAAATATAAATGGTGAAAAATAAAAATTGCAAGCGACAAACGATGCTGCCGCTTGCTAGGCCCATGAACGGGTTGGCTGGTTGATGCAGCGGCCCCAAAAGTGCAAAACAAAAAAAAAAAAACACACACACAAAAACAGATAATACGATATGTGAGTGCGTTTTGGGCCGTTACAACAGTTTGCCACGAAAATCTACCACAACAATTTCTTATGAAAGAAATGTAACGGCTGGATCAATAATTTTGTTGCTCAGTGTGTTTTTGCTCCACCTTCCTTGGGCAATGAAGCGAATTTCTCGGTGTGCGCCAAGCCCTCCGTTTTTGCTTTTTTTTTCTTCTTCCTCGGATGCTATAACAGAGTTGATTAAACTCAAAACAACAAACATACATAAGCATAGATTGCTTTTCTGTGTATGTGTGAGCATTTAATTAACTTTAACGAATGAGTGTGTGATCGTATCGGCACATTAAAAAAAATAAACAACAAAAACATTAAGTCCCTTTAACTTTTGCATACAAAACGAAATCTTAATAAACGCGCATACACACACACACACACATGTAGATAAAAAGGCGGCTTACAGTGCGCGCCAAGAAATTGCAACGCGAGGTGCGTCGTCTTTGTTAGATGCAAGACTCTTTTTCTTGTCCAAAACTATTTAAACAATTTCTGCATATTTAATAAAGCATTATTTAATAAAAGGGATGCTTAGGCATTGGGTCTTTCAAGCACAGCCCTCACTTTACTACGGTAGACAGGCTGTCGTTGAGTTTGATTCGTTTTTTTTTAAAATGGCGGCGCGGCTGCTGTAGCACCCGACGACAACAATTATTACCCCGACGCCAACACAGCCTGCGCGAAAATAGTGCAATTGCACATTTTTTCTTTACAAGTTTTGCTTCTACATAAAAATTAAACACAAACCTTTTATATATTTTTGCAGAAAAAAACACCAAACACACAAGTAGCTTTTTAAATAATATTCTGCACAAGGAAATTCAAATAATTTAAACAAATTGCGGAGCCGCCGACGCCGACGCGACGCCAATACACAATATTTTCTGATATATTCGATAATGTTATCGACCAGGGCTGAATGCAATCAGTGCTGACAATTTGGCTGGGTTTAGAGTGTAATATGAGAATGCGGGAAAATTTTAAAAATAACGGCTCGCTATAGTTTTACCAATTATTCGTTAAAAATGTAGGCACAAATGTGCAAATTTTGGATAAAATAAGAGAAAAATTATATAATGATGAGTACAAGTTTTAGCTAAAGAGGTATCATTTTTCCGTTTTGTAAAGTCAAGTTGGCAGCCCTAGATTTCAAATTTAATTGTTTCAATTCAGAAAATTCCCGAATTTACTTTTAACTGGGAAAAATAACTTTTAAGACGAAGAAAACAAATTGTATGCGTTTAGAACATGCAGCTTAATATCATTTTTTATATAATTTTCATTAATTTTGTTTGATTTTTTTTTTTTTTTAGAATTACAAAAATAAATATAAAAACTTGTACATATGTGTTAGTTATTTCTACCATAGGAAATGCATTACAACTCTGTCTTTGTTATAATTTAATAAAAAATATATATGTATGTTTCATAGGCCAGGTTTTTGAGGTCCTCAACTTTTAGCAGTTTCAGATGCGTTTTACGAGCGAGCTTGAGTTTATAAAACTACTTTGTGCCAAAGGCGAATGCAAATCGAGGCAACAAAATGGTAGAGGGGCAGTTAGGGTTTGGGGATAATACTTATATGCTACGATGTTTCATTTGATCTCAGAATCTAAATTAGAATCGGAAAGAGGAATTAAATAAATAACGCTAACGTATGCCTAATTGGATTTACATTCATGTGCTAAGGTTGTTTTTTGATTTTTCAGTGTCTTTGTGTGTTGCGTATGGGGAATTTCTCTCAAATGTTTCCATTTTTCATTATAATATTATTATTATCATTAATGGAGAAAGGGTGTGGGTGTAGATGAAAAAAATAGGTTAGTCATCGAGATCAATATCGGAATCATCTGAATCGTAGCCTCCACGTATGGTCTTCTGTGCGCGATTTATATAAGGCTTGCGTTTAACATCTGGCGGCTGCATCAGATCCCCCTTATACTCAATCACACCAGAGTGGGCAATACGCCATTCAAGCATTTCCGTGGAGAAATCATCACAGTTACCCAAATCGGTGAATCCGACAATGAAATCCTTCGTTTTGCTATCCTTCACCAAGGCAATTGTGGGTATGACTTTGATGCGCAAACGTTGAGTAAGGAACGGCGTCTTTTCAGCATTCACCTTGCAAAATTTCGCCTCCACATGCTTGGTGGCCAAGATCTTTAGGTGCATATCGACAATGCGACAACGTTCGGTGCTATCTCTGTAGAAATGGCAGACAATGTTTGGGGATTTCTTTGACATCTCGAAAAATTCCTTTTCATCGGCCAGCTCCGAATAGGTACCATGACCCTGTAAGAGACAGACAAGTTAATAACCTTATTCTCCGCTCTTTACTCTCTGCGTGGGGCTCATCAATTACATTTCTGATCCATTCTTGTTTCTTGCTATTAAGCTCTTTCATCTCACGCAGCCGTTGCTCTCGTAGAACCTTCAAATCATCAGAATCGAGATTATCCAAGCGATCCAGTTGTTGGTCCAATTGCTGTTCGATTGTCTTGGCCGCATTGAACAATTGATTTTCCAATAGGTTGGCCATGTTTACTCTTTACACTTGACTAACGCGCTGCATGAGGGCGTGGATGAGTGTGTGCGTGTGGGTGTGTAAGTGTATGTGTGGAGTCGCCGCAGATGCGTCATGTTTTGTCGAAAATTCAATAAAGTATTGCATGTTAGTTTATAAAAATATCAGAAATAAGTTAAAATAACCTTAAATTGTTAATTCACATAGTACTTACATTTATTTTATGCCTATTTTTATTATTTATTGTACTTCTGATTGATATTTCGTGTGTGTTGTGTCCGGCAGTGCTGCAAAATGGTGCTGTCAAAGTTAAGTAGACGGTATTATCGATACTAACGAAAGTTGTAGAGTCAGCCGACTTCGATTGTTATCAAAAGCATTAGAAATGAATGATTGAACTTGACAGTTATATGCAAACAATTTTGAGTGATTATGGAATAATTTTGAACACATATGTCGAGCTAATCAAATATGAATTCTAGAAAACTACACATATCTAAGATCTCCTATGTCCGACTTTTAAAAATGTAAATGTTTTGACAAATTATCCAGGTATGTATTGTTTGTTTTTATTTCGTGCAGTGTATTTTCCGATAGTATCGATACTATCGGTGACTGCAAGTTCCAGGGCTGCAACACAAACCGAATTTGACAACGCAAGACCAGCTGACAACTATTTTTCCTTACTCTTATGCCCACAATTTAGTGATGTAAATTTGGGTCGAAATTTCGATGTCGATGTTCATCGATGTTTGCAAAATGATAAATCGATGTTGTGTGAAACATCGGCTATAAACATAGATGTTTTCTACCAATTCCGTTATTTTTCATTAATTCAATTCTTAAAAGCCTTTTAAATAAATGATTTCTTATTTTTTTTATTTCTTTATTGTGTGGTTTACTTAACAATATAATTAACAGAACAAAAAACTATATCAATTTACGAATTTTTCGTAGTCTTGTGATTAAATAATAATATAACAAATGCTTCCTTAGCAATCCTTTTTTATGCTTTCAAAGCAATATTAATTATTGTAATTACTTTTTCAAAAAAGTATTTTGTCGATAATTTGCAAAATTAAAATGCGGCTTTTTCAGTTTGGCTCTAATCTGTTTCTCCTTTGGCATAAAATATATGACGCTGCTGAAAAAACCCGTTCAGAAGGAACCGACGATCCAACTACCGGTAAAAATTGCAGCGCCATTTTATGTAAATTTTGCAGCCCCATTGAAGGCACTGTGGATAGACTTCAAATTTAACACCCGATGTTTTGCAGAACATCGATTGCATTTGACATCAACAAAAACATCGATAAACATCGCCAAAAAACCATCGATGTTTTTTTACATCACTACTACCACAATTCCCATGGTATCCAACAACAAAAGCTTGCTTCCAGCGTTGTCGCCGTCAATTTTGCCGCACTGGAGCGTTTTACTCATGGCGTTGGGTTGTGAATGGGGCGGGGGCTTGGGGCGGGGGTTCGATGTTGATGTCGTCGTCGCCGCCGCCGCCGTCGTCGTGATGGTGGATGAGCTCATACGAGTAGAAGTGAAACAAGTTTAGCTTTTTCGGAATGGCAAGCGAAGGCACAGTGTCATTCCCAGCCTCACTTTCAGTTGGACGTGAGACACGAACGAATCCGGACTATTAGCAAGTGCCAGCGGAGGCGGGAAGATTGGCCCCAATCATTGACAACAACAACATTGAAACTCTTATATGTGTGTGTGCTTGTGTGAATGTTTGCGTGTAAGAATAATTTTTTGTTTCTTTACTATCGCTTGTGCTGCTGCTAATTGGCGACTTTTTGGAAATGTTACGTGGCGGCAAAAATATTTAATTAATTAACGATTTCCCCCCCCTTCCACACACTCACACAAAACTCCACAATCAGCAACAGCTGAGACTAGAAAATAAAATAAATTCATATTGGAAAGTAAAAAAAAAAAAAAAATAACAACAAGCAAATTAAGAAAAAAGGGGAGGATCAACGAAAAACAAACAAAAAATTCTATGTGCAAAAACCAAAATCAATAATTGTTTCTGTGTGTGTGTGCGTGCGATTGTGTGTGTGTGTGTGTGTGTGTGTAAAGTTTACCCTCTTGACCACTTGAAGCAATGCCAAGCTGATTAGGCTCCAAGTGAAAAAAAAGTAGAACGCAAGTCAAGAGCCAAAATCCAAACCGAAATGCAGTCACAGGGAGCCCTTCCTATACCCATGCCAGGAGCAGTAGTAGGCGGTGGAGGAGCAGCAGCAGGAGGCAGTGGCAGCGGCAACCATACACCAATTAGTGCCACACCGAATCCAGTAAGTGCGGTTAGTGGAACACCGACTACCAGTAGTACACCCATTCGAATTGGCAGTGCCAAACATTCTGCTCCTGGCGGGGGAGGGGATGCTAGTGTGCAATCTGTAGCTGGAGGAACATCTGGATCTGGACCCACTTCGCATTCGGTGCCAGGAACTCCCCAACAATCGAGCAGTGTGCCCACGGGTAGCCATCTTCAATTGCAGGCAATGCCCTCGGCCATATCGATGGGTGCATCGAATCAATCGTTGGGCGTCAGTGTTGGAGCCGGAAGCAGTATTAGCGGCATCAGCATTACGCCACCGAATAGTGCTGGTCTCCGTCAAACGGCGACAGGTGAGTGAGTTGGTTAGAGTCTGACGGTCGGTCGTTTGTCTCGCTCTCTCTTTGGTCAGTTGTTGTTTACTTGGTTTATATTTTCTATTTTCGTTTTTGATGTCGTTTGCTGCTGTCTCGTTATAAGTATATTGAATTTTTTTTTTTTTTTGCGTTTATCTTGACGTCGATTTGTTTCAATGTCAGCAGCAGCAGCAGCACTTGTGTCCACCCTGCGCAATTTTCTAGCTGTTTTTTTTTTCTTACTTTAGTACAGTTTAAGCCACTTAAATGACCTTCAAAGTAGAAAAGATCTGACAGAACCAGTGCAAAAGGGACAAGGCTTTCTCGAATGGAGATACAGCCGTAGACGTAAAAATAGCACCACTTTAGTTACTTGCAACTGAGTTTAAACCTAAGGACAGCTGCATGGTACTTCATTCATCCTTAATAAGTAAAATAATAAGATTACTCGGATAGAATTGAAAAGAGTAAGTGACAGACGCACAATGAGTAGTAGTGTGTATGAGTATTAGTATATTTTGGTACTCATACAAAGCAAATTGAATGACACTGAGTACTGACTGAGTGACTCAGTAAAACGGAGTGTCAAATTTGACACATCTAAAAACATTCGAGTTATCCAAATATCAGGGTACATATTTTGTATATTTATATTTCGTTTGCATCGTTGAAACAATATTTTTGTATACCGGCAAGCAGCCCGGCGTCTGAAAGAACCTTTTCAAACGCAAGAAATTTAAGTACTTGAAAAACGCTGCTTAATTGCTGAATAATGCAGATAATATTAATAAAATAATGTTCTTGAACTCAAACTTGAATTAAAATGTAGTATATATGTAAATAAAGTATATGAAATGAATATTAAAATGTAATCTATCTATGTATTTGCTTTCGTTTTTATGGGTTTTGAAGTACAGATTCTGTACGCACAACGAAAAAACAACAAAAATGCTGTGTCGGCAACTGTCATTCGGATACATTCGAAACCTACTTACTTATACTCACTTATACTCTCTGTTTTAACATTGTACGGCCGAGTATAAAGCAAGCCTATCCACTCACTCATACTTATTCCGTTTCGCACTCATATTCACTCAACTCAATTTGAGAGTAGTATATCCGAATGTCACTTTTTTGACATTCATGCAGATGTCTAGTTTAAACCTAAGGGATTGTCTGATTGGTTACTCATTATCCTCACTAGTTTAAAATAATAAGATTAATACCTTTAAAAGTGTATGTAGCAGGCCAATATATTATTATTATATGTTGTCATATATTTTTTGAGAGCTTTAAACAGTTTAGTTGAAAGTTTAGTATTCCAAATTGTTGTGTATTCGAAGGCTACTGTGATTTTTAAATGAAAACATATCTAACATAAACAAACATTCAAGATCTTTGTTAATTTTAATTTGAGATTTGTCTCTGAATAATAATGGAGTTTCATTATCGATTGGAGGAATACCTAAAACAGGCAGATATGATGATAAGTACGATTATTTGAACACACTACTTACTTTTGAATAACTATAATTCATCGTAAGCATTAAAAATTAGAGTTGGAAAACCAAAGAAAAGATAAGAAAATCATTTTGAAACTGTTTTCATTTAAATATATTTTGGTTTTACCATGATTTCTGGAAATAGATAAGATAGATAGATTTCAGTAAGTTAATCCGGATAGAAACTGATGCTGATGCTTCAAGAAGTTATAGATTCTAATGAGTTTTCATGAAGCTAATTGGAATATATTTGATTCATTTTAAGTGGTTTCGCCTGTACTGTATAGTGTGGTCTCTGTCCCACTAATTCACACTGTGTGTGATTAGCTATTTGTCCGTAATATCACTGTGTCAGACTCTTTGTGTTTTGCTGCCTTTAATTTGGTTTCGTTTCGTTTCTCGCATTTCAAATTCATTTATATGATTATCCTCCTGCCTCAGTAGCTCCCTCCTGCCCCCTCGGTCTGTGCTGTGTACCCAATGTACTCCTCATCTTTTTTCCTAAATGCGGCTGGGGCTCGTCAGTAATCCGAACCATTTGAAAGAAGCAAAAAAAAAAAAAAGAACGTTATCGCTTAACACTTTGCTTTGTGTGGCATTTAAAACGCTTCCGCTCTGTCCGTCGGCTCATTCATGCAGCGTTAATTGATTTACATACATTCCGAGTGTGTGATTGTGTGTGTCTGATGGAGAGACAGACTAGAGGCAGGCGGTGGCCGGCACAGAGGAGGAGCATCCATACCCCAATCAGTTTGGCCACAATTTTTATGACACAGCCCCTGCTATTGGCAACTGGTTCCCCTTTCCCTCCCTGGTTGCCCATGGTCGCCATGGCTGGGGCTTTATTGATTTGCATATGACTTTTGCTTTCTTTTGCTATTGCATGGGGTTGTATGGTAACCAGGACAACAAATACAAAGTTTCTTTATATATTTTTCTGCTGCACACGCACGATTTTTCCCTTAAGTTTTCCTTTCTACATTTGGTTTGCCATTTGCCATCGTTAGTGTTAAGAAAAAGCACACAAATTATTCGCTTTATTATGTGCAATTGTCATAAACTTTTTTGTTTGCATGTATGTACTTCGATATATGTTTTTGCACAATAACTGTAGATTATATATACTTTTATAATCCATCATAATTATTGTTGTCGTTGTTATCAAGTTTGGAATTTCGTTTCTTTATATCTTTAACGACTTGAAGCAATTTCATTCAGATTAACGACACTAAAAGAAAAAGACGCCAACAGGTCTAATCAGTTTCACCTACATACGAAAGAGGAAAATGCTTTAATCATATTGAAAATCGGTGCAAAGATTTAATCTTTTAATTAGTAGGATTAGAATAACTAAAGAGCCAAAATTTAAAAAGTTTTTTTTTTATTATTATTAAATTAAGCTCTTAGTTTCTTGTTCACACTTTGTCACATTTCAGATTACTCATCGCTTAACCGCATAACAATTCTAATTTTGATTTTGTGAGAAGCCTTGAAACGCTTCCAACTTAAGTTCAACATAAGCTCTTTTCCATACTCAAACAGCTTCTAAATTAATCCATGAATCATCGCATTTTATCCTGCACAACTTATTGGCTATTTCATACTTTGACATTTGTGTCTCCATATGTGCCCAGAGCCACCATAAGGTACTGGGACATGGAAAAAGAGAGTAGCTAAATCAGCATGGGTCCAATTACGGATGTGAAATATGTTCGATGAGCAATACTTACATAATGTCATTGAGAAAAGAAGAAAATTTAAAGCTCTTTGTTTGTTACCGGTTACTGTAAATCATTTCAAATTAAAGGGAAATTTTGCTACTTAATAACAAGAATATATATATATATGTATATACATAGTTTATATGTAGAATAGTCACAGTCATATAGGGAATTAGATCAAAGTTTTTCATAAATTCAAAATAATGGAATAAGTATTTAAACTTACCTAACTTTTGAAAATAAAACTATTTTGCTAATTCAAAAGAAATACTCAATAAAATTCGCTGTATTAGATCGAATACTATGACTAAGAATCTGCAAAAGTATATTTATATCTTCTGCTATAAAATTTCATTGGATAGATTATTTCAATTAGTTAGTTGAAGTCCAATCAATACTAAAAGAAGGAAGGAAGTTGTCCTCATTCCCAAATATTCTCTCTTGTGTTCAACAAAATAACCAATTATATTATGAAAAACGATAAAATTTTAGTAAAATATTACCAATTACTGAATACTTATAAAAAAGAAGAACGTTTTTACTCTTGAGCTGTCAAATAAAAATACCAAAAATTATAATCTTCTAATCTTTTGAATTGCCTACTATTCGTTGCAATGTTCCATTATTGCTTTAATTTCATTTTTACCCGATATTTATAGTAGCAGAAGCAAGCAAGCGAGAATGACTTTGAAATTAGAGATGAAATTGACGTGAAACTGAGCTTATTTAAATTTTTAGTGCAACATTTGCTTTATATTTGTTTCCCTTGCTGATTCACTCTTAACCTAGCCCCTTTTCGATCTCGAGTATGTGGCTATTTTAGTATTGCTTAAAGATTGTTCAAGCTTTCAAGCTCTCGTATAGCAGACATACAGGCCAAAAAGTCAGCCAAAAAGGTCAAAAGTTTTTATGACAGAGGGTGGAGGGAAGGGCGGTGAGAGGGCGGCAATGCAATTCAAGATAGATGGACTTTAGTGTCTGAGCTCGATGATAATGCGAAATTTACATCTGAATTTGCATACTGAACGAGTTAAATCGTCATCATCATCATTTTGCTCTCTCTTGCCGAGGTTCGATGAATATTTTATAGCATGCTTTTGGGCAAATTGACGTGCAATAAATTAGAGGGCTGGCGAGAGGTAGAGGGAGAGGTGAAAACAAAAAACTTTTATGGACATATTGATTGCCTGGCCACCTGACAGCGTCCGTTTGAATATTTAATGAGCTCAACTGAAATTGAAGTTTTGTTTTTGCCTAAAAGGCTTCTAGTGTGAGGGGTCAACTATGAAATGGCCCGACCTTCTCCTCCTCTCTCTTGGCCCCACACTCCCACTTACCCTGCATTTACTCTCTCCCTCTCTCTCTGTATTCATATGTAATTGGATTACATAAAATGAAAAAAAAAAAAAATATTTACACCGAATGAGGCCACATTTTCTGCAGTTGAGAAAGTGACGTCATTTAGTTGGACATAGTTATACATACACATTATTTACATGCATAATACATACATCTACTTTGTGTCCAAGTGTTTCGCCCCTACATACATACATATGTACAAGTAGATGCAGCGTCATAGTCCCATAACTCTTCCCATTCTCGAACATTTGTTTGTGCCAAGACATTGGTCTGAACTTTGCACTATTCGAAGCCATCAAGTTGGCCCCGAGGCGTGTTCTAATTGCGTAAATTGATTGCCTTCCAATGATTGAGAGTGAGTGAAAGGGAGAAAATAGAGCAAGATAACTAGAGCTGGCTTTATTTAAAATCAATCAATGCATTGTTCTGTCCCATGTGTCGCCTATCGGCCCACATCTTCTAATGACCCTAGCAGGCGCCCTCCAAAAACCCCGCCCCTAAGGAGTGTGAGACGGGTCATAAACAATTGATGGGCGTATTTAATTAAACGTGTTATAATAATGGATGAACTCGTATGGCTTAATCTTCTTTTTGCCATCAATGATTTGATTAAAGTAGCTTACAATAGATTTTTAAGTGACTCTTCTTTATTATTGTTTATCAGGATTTTATAATCTGCTATCATAAATCTTTAATGTGCATATTGTTCTTAAAATAAATTACTTTTTTTTGGGTGTAAATCTTTGTGTTCAATATATTGCCGCTTTAATCTTCATTTTATGGCTATAAGAAAATAACTTGAATATGCTTTTAAAAAGTAATCAAAATTTATACTAAAATATTTTTTTAGCAGTTCGAAATTTATCTAGATTAATGGAAAAGTTCTTAATGAAATTAAAAGTTCAAAATCTTCGACTTAATGCTAAGAATTTTTGAGACATTTTGAAAATAATTCTTGGTCATTCTACCTAAATTACTTAAACTGTATTTTAGCCAATTTCAAACCAACTTTAAAAAGTTGTAACATATTTTGAACACGATTTAATATATTTTGAAATTATATTAAATGCTTGGAAAGTTAAAAAATGTTATTTCAACAAAAATTATAATGATATAAATCCAAAATATTTGGAGAAAATTGGTCAATAAGTTCTCGAGAAAAGAACAGATTTCAAAACAGCTATGAAGATATATTATAGAAAATTTTATATTAAGTATAAATAAAATAATATAAATAAAAGGTTAGACTATTAAAGTAAAAATTATCAAAAAGATTTAAATAATTCGCAATCGTGTGTGACAATTCGTTTTCGTATCTCAAGAGTCAATCGTTTTCAAGTAGCTTCTGGATGAGATAGCCGTTTAGTATGTGCTTACGTCAAAAAAGAAACATAAAGCGAATTCGTGCGATTGGCCATATATGAGATAGATCTATAATAGATTTGGCTGATAATGTTTCGGGAACAAAAATAGACGAATTATTTTCAGAAGACGAGTAACTAAAACAGTCTCAAGTCTATCATAATTTTTGTTCTTGTCTATTTCTACTTGATTTGAAATGTGTTTCACTAACTTTTATTCAGTTATTCAGTTTTCATTTGTAGAGAAATTATAAATATAATCAGCAGATCAAAATGGAATATCAAAGTGGGAACAAATAAGTCTTGAGGCACAGGATAAACACCAAGTCGAGTCTCTTTAGTTATTTAACGAATTTGATTTTCCTTAATGCTAGAATAAACAATATTTTTAATTTCGATTTTGATCAATTTTCTTTTGTGTATTGTAAATGAAAATCTTTTGTGATTGTATGTAAATCTGTAAAATCTGTCTGTCCAAATGCCACAACACCCAAAAAAACCACCCAAACCAGACACCGAACACTTAAAATTTAATAAAATTAAATTACCAGGCCAGTAATTTTTTTTTTTTTTTATTTAAAAACTTTTTATTGTTGTAAATCTGTCTGTGTCTATTCCCTTTGTGTGTGTGTGTGTATATACCCATGTGTCTGTGTGTGTGTGTAGCTGTAAGAAATGTAATATTGTATAGATCCTTCCTACCTATGAATATATATCTACCATATTTGTACATTGCTCGCTTTCTCTTTCTCCCCCTCCGCCAAAAAAACAAAAAAACCGATTCTGTCTCATTCTATGTAATATGTAAGCAGTTTTCGATTTCAAATTCAAAAGGCGACCCTCGCTGAAAGTGCTTCTAACAAAACTGCCCTCCACAGATAGTTTGAGCAACAGTCCGGCGCCATCATCGCCAGGTGAAGTTCAAAATAATAAAAAAACAAAACACAACCAAAGATCACATATTCGCACGCAATTTCCTTACCATCTCATACAAAATTTTTTAATATTATTGTCATGCTCATCATCGTCATCATTATCATCATCATCATTATATTATAAATAGATCTGAAATCGAATTTGTATGCATTTGAAGGCATTGCCATATTATTTACTCTCTGACGCATTTCGCTTGCCATTTTCAGAAAATTCCATGCGCTTTTTAATCTTTCCTTTCCAATAGCCATAGAGAAATTGTATTTTTTGTTTAACAGCTGGATAAAATTTTCTATTATATGTGTCCCTGGGGCCAAGCCATATCATATCTTATCTTTTATAAAATTCTATTTAAGTTGTTTCTACAATTTATTGGCCAAGAGTTTTGCACTCTGATAAGAGCTAATTAATGGATCGAAAAAGTCCCAAAGAAGAAAAAAAACAAAAAATGCGGGCAATAAACACAAACCCATATGGATTGTAAAAAACATTGAATATCTACAGGGAAAACTAGTGAAATTTATTTTGAAATTCCTTGAAATTTTCATTTAATGATGATCCTGTCAAATTGTTTGTTATTATATTCAGTTTTTCATATTAAATTCGAACTTAATAGTATAGTAAAATATTTTAGTTACTTATTAAGTTGTTTCTAGGCCTATTTTATTAGATATGCTTTGGGTTTTGTATAAAAAAATCCTTGATATCAAAAGCCATTGCTCTTATCATTTGCCCTGACAGAAATTGTATTTAGAATTTGACTTTTGATTTGATAAGGTCTACGAGTGGAGTGTTGAATTCAAACAAACTGATTCATTCAACCTGTCATTATGAACTTATGGTAACTATTTTTTCATGACTAATGTTTTATCATTTTCATTTATAATGTTCATAAAGTTAACACACAGCAAAATGTTTTGATTTTCGGGAATGAGTAATCGATTGCCATTCCCTTTACTTTCGATTAGATGGCCGCACATCTGTTTGGCCCAATTGGCCTAGAGTCTAAAGGCAATAATTATGCAGCAGTTAACACGTGTTCCAAAAAAAAAAGGCTATATCTATATTTATTTGATAGTCTATTTGCGTATGTGTGTGTGTGTGAATATTTTCGCGTCCATTCAATGCTAACAGATTGTTGTTAGGAGAAAAAAAACAACAACAAAACAACAAAAAGCGTGCGTGAAATCTACAAAGGTGTGAGAAGGCTAAACAATACGACTAAAAAAGCCTCCAAAACTGAGATTTAAAACTTTTTAGAATAATCAAAAATATGTGAAACTTGGCTCAGCATTCTCCGTAAAGATGAATAACGTAAACAAATTACTTGTTATATTATTTAACAGAGTTATCCAACATTTGCTTTAAAGTATTCATCGATAAGGCATTTTTTAAGCGAGAGAATATCAAATAGGGAGAGAATTGCAGTAACTGATATCATTATCTGAGCTACACATAATATTATCATTATGTATCTACCACGAGTGAGCAACTTGTAATACTTGTTGCGTTTCTCATACTCTTTCAATTTATTGTCTCTTGCTTAAAGGGTGCTTACATTATGTCTTTCAGTTTGTAGGAAATGTTTTCAACTATTAAAAGATATAAGAAACACATTAATATTATTTTTCTAAGACTTAAAATTTCAAAATTTAATCTTTTCTAACAAAGTATTATAATTTTTAAAACAAATTGGCCAATTTGATATCAATTTTGTATAATATATAGTGATATTTTGAATATTTCTATATCTTTAGGGATTTTTTGGCATACTTTAAAACTGCATTACTCTTTAATTTTATTTTGATATCTTTTGTATCTTTATTAAGTTATATTTCCACCTTGTTGGATTATAATACTATTACTTAAATTACTTTCAATTAGACTTATAACTTTATTACTTTAATTTTAAATGATTATAGAAATATCTGTAGAAAATTCTATTTTCAAATTATAGGTACAAGTATTGAAAAATATCGAATCGAAACTAAGGAAAAAGGGAAAACATTTTTATAAATTGATTTTAAATGATACAAAAATACAAAATGAATGCTTATATATGAAACATTGATTGCTAGAATCACGAAAAAGAGTATAGAAACATCTTCATGGGTTATAGCATGATATTTTGGGGGTTCTCTTTTAATGTTTTGAAATATTTTGACTTGGCAAATATTTTTTCAAAATATTAGTTTTCTTGTTTTTGTTTTTGTAATTGTTTGTTAGAGGGTTTCTCTCTTCTTCGCTCTCTAGTAGTTTTGTGTGTTTCTTTTGGCAAGCGTGCCCAGAGTTTTGATATACTTATATGCATAAATAATGAACGACTGGCTGTATTAGATAGAGAATACATCTGTGTATATTATTATATATATGCTTAGTATAGTGTAGACTGACTGGGGCAGCGTTTGCGTTGACGTCGACGTCGTCGTTGGCGGCATCATCATCATCATCATCATTATTATCATCATCATTGGGGCGAGCGTCATCGCCGCTGCGCCGATGATACTACAGCTGGTATTCTGCTGGTTTTGCTATCTAGTGTTCGGGGGCTTTTCTCTGCTGTCAGTTTCAGTTTGTTGTTGGCTCTCATGGGCGTTCAATATATCTCAATCAGTTGGCGAGCGAGGAGCACCGCAACACGCAGTCGTCGGCGTCTCTGTTTTCGGGGTTTTTCTTTTGCTGGCGCATAACGCATACGCCATGTAGTACGGCTGTCACCCTCACTGTATGCCGTCGTCGTCGTCGTCGTTGTCTACCTCAGTTGCCTTGTAAAAACGTAAATCGTAAATGAAAAAATATGCAAATCGTACAATAACAACAATAACAACAAGAACCAGCATAAGATAAAGAAGTGACGCATAATTCTCGAGCTGGAAGAAAGTGTTTTCTGTGATGAATCTTCTACAAAGCAAGTGTCCCAAAAAAAAAAAAAGAAATAATTAACTAAACAATTAAATGGAGAAGAATTTAAGAGCATATATAGCCAATTATAAAATTAATTTTTATATTGTTGAGACTCGACGAGTGTGTGTGTTTTATTTTTAGATTGTGCAAAAACAAAATAAATTAATGAATATTAATAATATGTAGAATGTGATGCTTAAAGTGCAAGTGTCGAGACACTTGACTGTTTCTTAACTAGCCACAAGAGAGACAGGCCGAATTTTCAATCTCTGCGCCACGATCTTCGCTCTGTTTGTGGGTCTTTTAAAACAAATTAAAATATTCTCGTAAAATAAAATAAATTGTATTTTGCTCCCGCTTCTGGATTCATGCCGTCCTATCACCCACCCTGCCAGCCCTTGCCTCCCTTCGTTTGGCTTGGCCCGCCATTTGCCCTCCCGGTGTTACCTTGAGACATTTGTTGATCTTTTACTTTTTGAGCATTTGTTTTAATTTGTGTTGTATTTTCATCGGTGCTAGTTCTTTAATTTTGTTTTTTGTATACCCTACAAAACAATGGGAGTTTTTGTTTATCTATCCAAGTGTATTTCCACTTCTTTCTACATCAAGAATGAAGAAGGAAAAGTATACGAGTATCAAACAAATTTTACCATTTACAGGATATCAAATTGTCGGCTGCCCCAAATTTACCATATGTGCTCTTCATTTTGATTCTTATTTTATATTGATCGTAAATAGGCTAGGCGATGGAAAAGTTTCCAAATAACAAAAAAAAAAAAAACATTCATTCGTTTCTTATTCTTTTGGGGTTTTTGTTTTTCTTTCTTTCTTTTAATTGTGTGATTTCGAAAACAGAAATATTCAAAATCATTTAAAAAAAAATCATGTTTAATTTCTTACTAAATATATGCAATACATTTTACAGGGATTGCCAATTGGGCCTCAGATAACCGTGATGGAAACCTGGCTGATAAGGCAAGTATAAGTATTCTATTGATAAGAACACGATATTACTTAATGTGTTTGTTGTTCGTACATACATAGTTATCATAATATCTAGGCCACGTGCAAAACTTTAAGTAAAAACTAAAAAAAAAAAAAAAAAAAAAAAAAAACCTCTCATATATCTGACAAATTTTGGTTTATTTTGTGTGTTTTTTTTTTTGTGAGTCAAAACAAATTATAAACGCTAATTTGATTAACAATGCGTTCCTCTGAATTCACTATTGAAAATAAGTTGAGCAAATTGCTTTAGAGTGAGCTGAGAGCTTGATATGAGCGGAAGTCCATACCATTTAGTCGTATATAGTATATAAATTGGATTTATTTCACATGCATTTCAAGTTTTTCAATATCTTCAATAGCAGTCAACGTCTAAAGGTCTCCCATCGTTATGTGTTGAAAAAACTGTGTACTGTATATATCTAATCGTTTCATATATCTATTTTTTTATAGTCAGCTGCCGATGCTGCCAAACTTAACCGGAAGGAATCCTACAAGGCACAACGTAAAAACTATAGACGAGAAAAGAAACGTGTGGCCAGTGAGCTGATGAATTCCCTGCAGGACCCGGCTGTGATTGTTCTGGCCGATTGGCTAAAGGTAACTACATAAACTTTAAGCCAAAGTAACCCACTGACTCAGAAGTTATACATTCTTATTAGTCATCAAAGATAAGGTTTATTTAAATAAAAGATGGGAAACCTTTAACCATGGGTGGACTTTGTATAAGATACAGAAAATCGACTCGCAAATGCTATAAACTCTCTATCTAAATCCTGTTTCAGTAACTAATTAGCGTAGTTATATATCCAAATGGTGACCTAAGAATTGATGAATGGATAGAGAGAATTTAGCTGTAAACTTTGTATCTAATTTTAGGCTATTTAATATTATTAATTTTAAGATCTGTAAATTGGAATTAGTCAAGTGTATATAATAAGTCATAAAAGTAAATGTTTTTCCTCAACGATAAAGCAAATATAAATGAAATTTTAAACTTTCATTTCCAACAACGTGTAAAATTAACACTAAGAGCAAAGTTGAGCCATAAAATATCAAAACAAATTATCGTAGAAATATTCTGGTTAAAACGGGAAATGGAATTCCGATTGTAGATAAAATTGTTTTACTTTATAGTTTGCTCCACGTAAAGACTTGGAAACGGAATAGGACTAAGAATCTAGAACCAACTTACGATTAATAACCTTAAATTCCTAGGAATTACAAATATATTTCTACTCCCCCAGGGCCTTCTTAATCTTAACTAATGAAATTTCATGTGTATTTTTAGGTACGCGGCACACTTAAGTCATGGACAAAGCTTTGGTGTGTATTGAAGCCAGGATTGCTGTTGATCTACAAGAGTCAAAAGACCAAGAGCAGTCATTGGGTGGGCACAGTTATGTTAACCTCATGTCAGGTGATTGAGAGGCCCAGCAAAAAGGATGGCTTCTGCTTTAAACTGTTTCATCCGCTCGAACAATCTATATGGGCACCACGTGGCCCAGATAAGGAAACTTTAGGTAAGATTTGAAATATTTTCCCTTCGAAAGTAAACTAAACTTCACTCTGTCTTTTGTAGGAGCCGTTGTGCAACCGCTGCCAACAGCTTACTTAATATTCCGAGCCCCCAGTCAGGCAGCTGGAAAATGTTGGATGGATGCCTTAGAATTATCATTGCGCTGTTCGGCCTTATTGTTGCGTTCAAATAGTGGGACTGGAGCAGCACCATCTAATACATTTGTGGGCGAACCACTGCCCGTCTCGCATGAGACACAATGGTCGGAGGCGGACTATGAGAAACACTTCAATGATCAGGGTAAGTGGCATCACCGACAATATTTGGCGCCCTTGTCAGCAGACGACATGGAATATTCGCGTTCCGATAGCAATTTGCCATTGCTGCAGCAGCTGTACACTAGCGCGGTGAACAATTGGGAGCGTACCAAGCGGTTGCCGCAGGTCTGTCAAATGCGGAGAACATCTCAAAGCGATGCCTCGGGTCGAAAGTACGGACATGCAATGAGTAAGTCAATTTCCCTGGGAGGAACTCTATGTGAGAGTAGCTCCAGTGATGATGACAACGATGAGGATTATGATACCCGCTTATTGCGTGCTCCATCTGGTAATCCTGGTTCCCGGCCTGTTAGTGCTCCGCCTGATTGTATGCTGCGTCCACGTTTCCGACTGAATGTGAAGGGTGAATCAATGGTTTTTGACTGTTTTATCAATATCAATCAGATGCTGCTAGTATTAATCGGTCATAGTAGTTTTGGAGCTAGTTGTACAAAATTCATGATTTTGTCTCACCAGAGAGCGAGAGGCAACTCCCCTCGTTCATTTATTTGACATATATATGGTTTATCCCAAGATCTATATATTGAAAACCCCCTTGCACTTTGCTTTCGATCTTACAAGGCACAAACTGTTTGACCAACTTGTTAATCGTAGGCAACTGGGCCTAAGGCTAGAGAGACGTCTGTTTAAATTCTAATTTACAATTTGACTAAATCAACATTTATTACAAAATTTGTATAGATCTGGACGCGGACAGTCAGAATGAGGCGCCAAATGCCACCATGTCGGGATTGGAGTCTGATACCGATACGGATGGAGCGGAGCCCGATGGAGATGTGCAACAGGATGAGAATGTGAATCCGACGCCTTGTCAAGAGACTACCTATGTGCCCTTTACCGAAGAGGAGTTTGGCGAGGTGAGCAGACAATTTGATTCCTAATTGATTTCTTTTAACTCAAACATATCTATCATCATTTCAGCAAGGAGAGCAGGTCGAGGAGCTGGCGGATGAGAATAAGAGCCTTATCTGGTGCATTGTCAAACAGGTGCGTCCTGGGATGGATTTAAGCAAAGTTGTATTGCCCACATTTATCTTGGAACCGCGCTCGTTTCTGGACAAGCTTTCTGACTCTTATTACCATGCGGACATACTCTCAAAGTGGGTGAAAACAAATTAACTTCCTTTATGCAAATGACTTACTTGTGTCCAATTTTAGGGCAGTGCAAGAAGATGATGCCTTCACCAGAATGAAACTAATTGTGCAATGGTATCTCTCGAGCTTCTATAAGAAGCCCAAGGGACTGAAGAAACCATATAATCCCATATTGGGTGAAACATTTCGCTGCTATTGGCAGCATCCTAGTGGCAGTCGGACCTTTTACATTGCCGAGCAAGTGTCACATCATCCACCCGTATCGGCATTCTATGTGACTAACCGCGAGGATGGCTTCAGCATTACCTGTTCCATTCTGGCGAAATCGAAGTTCTACGGCAATAGCACATCGGCTGTCCTGGAGGGGGCAGCCACGATGACGTTATTGCCGCGCGGCGAATGTTATACAGCATCTACGCCCTATGCCCATTGCAAGGGCATTTTAATGGGCACGCTGTCCATGGAACTGGGAGGTAAAATCAACATTGAATGCGAGAACACCGGTTACAGGACGGAGCTAGAGTTCAAGTTGAAGCCATTCCTCGGCGGTTCCGATGCCACCAATGTGGTTGTGGGTAAAATCAAGCTAGGCAAAGAGACACTGGCCACCCTGCAGGGCCATTGGGATAAAGAGATTCGACTGAAAGATGTGAAAACGGGTGAGGAATCGCTGTTATTCAAAGCGGATGCTGAAATGCGATCCAAGCGCCTCATTCGACATCTGGTGCCAGTGGACTTGCAATTGCCTACCGAGTCGCAACGCCTATGGAGTCGTGTTTCCGATGCCATTGCCCGCGAAGATCAAGTGGCGGCCACAGAGGAGAAAACCGTTTTGGAAGAACGTCAGCGTGCCGCGGCCAAGGAACGGGCTGCAAACGATATTAGCTACGATCCAACATTCTTTGAATTGGACAGCTATGGCCAATGGGTTTATAAATATGCTGATCTGCGTCCTTGGGATACACGCAACGATGTCCGTCAATATGAATGTGATTACAAAATTATCACTTTGACACGCCACAAATCCGTGCCCATTGTCCATGGGGCCGAGATACAACATCCGCTGCGCGCCTCCCTCGAAACGGTGGCTCGCCCACACAGACAATCATCGATAACGAGTGGAAGCAAATCCGCCGTTGCAGCCAAAGCTAAAAATAAGAGTCTAGTTTTAGCACCGCGCGACACCAATTCCGATTCCAGCCAATCGCCCCAGGGAGCTGTCAAGCGTGGTTCTTCCATCAAACAGTATGTGTGCCCAAAGAAAACCATCTCAATTTAACTCTTAACACATTTCATCTTTTTTTTTTTGGCAGGCTCACGTTGGCTGTTGATCAACTTAATCGTGTTCTGGATGTCCATACGAGGAAACTAAATGAAATTAACCAGCGATTGGAGCGCATGCAATATGCTCCCACAACAAACACAATGAGTGGTCATTTGCTTGGCGGTGGCGTTGCCCAATCGACGGTATATAAGTCTATAATCTATGCCTTGATCGGCCTGACCGTCAGTCTACTCCTTCGTTGGCTGTTCAAGTAAAGGGAGTTGCATAGTTATCGGCCGGGCCTATCTGTTGTCGTTGTAATTTGTATACTTTTAAGCAAACTTTTGAGCTACATATACATTAGATTATACAAACCATATATATATACACCTAGTATATACTTATTGTATTGTACATTTTTTTTCCAACGTATATGCCTTTGCACGCTGCCCAAAGAAGGAAATTTCCAAACGGCACGTAGCTTCAACTAATTCTTAGGTACTCAATTCAATCCAAGACAATTTACCCAATCCTTTTCCTACAAGAACAAGAACAAGAAAAGATAAATACTATTTAATTAACAATTGTAACAACTGAGATCACTCTCTTCAGGTAGGTTAGGTTTAGACATCTTGCACCAGATTTCGTAAAAATTCCAAGTCACTGACATTAACTACAATTTAGATCATATTACAAAAAAAAAATTTGTTCATTGTTTTCGTATGGTTTTTTCTTTTTTGGTTTTGATTTGTTTAAGTGTAATTCGTATGATAGAACAAATATTTATGGAGGCTTTTGGCTCGCCAATTATATATACATATATACACCTATTGAAATTAATGAAAAAAGTGCTTATAAATAAAAATTTAACATACAATCGTTTTCCTTCCCTTTTTCTTTTTTAAATTAATAATTATTGATTATAATCGAACTTGTAAACACTTTTTTGAAATAAACTATTTAAAAAGTTCCCTTTTCGATTCAAATGGAAGTTTTCTTTTTGGTAATCAAAAATCAAGCCGTTGGTAAGGTTAATTGTTAATTGTTACTACTTTTGTTGATGTCGTTTTATAAACTTGATAATCCCTCGTTGGATTAAAACAACTTAATAAATCTATTTTTGTGGATCTATATAAAATTATAGACGCTGTCCCAAAGATTGCTCTATTTTGAGTTTGCTATGCTTAAAGTAACTGATTATTGCGGTTGGACTTACATACATTAAATTGGAGTATTCTCTGTTAATTTTATTATTCCATACTTGAATCTTTTTAAATCTTACCAGAGTTGCTAGATAAATTTGGGATAAATTGTATTCCAGATATTCCAGATTCTAATTGGATCTACAAGGTGGGCCAAAAGAAGTCATCGATCATAAATTATGTTTATTTGACTGAGAGCCTGACTTCTTTTGGCTCACCTTGTATATCGAATGTTAAAACAATATTCTTTTAAAAATGAAGAACGTGCATTTTATTTCTCCAAGAAATCCAGTTAGATAGTCGATCGTTTAGTATATTAGTTAGTTTGTGCTTCCTTTGGATGAAGTTGCTGGACACAAAACTTGTAATGGAAACGCTTAGCCCTTCAGGTTGCAACTTCAAGATGCCTACTAGTATATCCAAATTATATTCTAATATAATAACGAAGGTTTGAGTTTTCAACTTACATAGTCAAATCAGCTTCCTAAAAAAGTAGGCCTTTGTATTAATGGGTACTACAAAGCTAAAACGATTGAAATAAATCCAACTCACAAATAATATAAATTTGTATTAATTAACATGCGAAATAAGAAGGCGATGGAATGAAAATAGCCAAAGTGACACGTTGGAAAAGTTTGTCTGAAAAAATCATAAACTTCATGTCAGACAATTAAGTACGAGATGTTTTTAATAAGCATGAAGTGCTCTAAAGATAAATGTGGCTGTTCCTATTTTAATTTATATTATTTGCTAGTCTAAAAACGCATCCAACTAAAGTGTATAAATATAATTCTGTTAAATGTGCCAAATTCGCTGGTGATTTATTGTTAAAACGAGTAAGTACCGTGATGTTATATTTATCTTGTATTGAACTTTAGTCGAATGCCTGCATTGTGTACTAGAATTCTACACAGACAAGTTTTTGTGAAAATTATTCCTTGTTCGGTTTCTTATCTCTTGTAACCACAATTAATGATTCATTTCTAACTGTCATTTTAAGATCTGCGGCATAATTTTGACTGTTTGTCCTTATCCGTTCTATTAGTTTAACGATTCTTGCTCCCAAATCTTAGAAAGTCGAATAAGAAAAACATTTACCATTAACATCTAATTTAATAGTCATCAGTAAACGATAAAGTGGATTCTAATTCAATAAGTCTGCATATTTGTCAATTTTAGTCTGGCCCTAAATTCATAATTCTAAAGAGTTCTATACATTGTAAAAGTAGAAACATAGAACAAAACAATATATAATAGGAGATTTAATAAAAGAAGGGCTTTTAGATATCAAATGAAATTAGATTATAGCAACCATAGTTAATAAGGATAGTGAATCCTAACTCAAAAATATAAGATACCACTAAAATTTCTCTGGGCTAATATGTAGGCTCACATTGTTATGTCATGTTTGTGATCATAATAAAAAATTCTAACGCTAAGCCTGGGAAAACTTTGAAAAATTTAAATTATATAAATTCAAGGGGATCCCCTGATGCTTTTAATCTTTCAGTGGGTATCTAAAAACATGTTGTAGTCAGTTTCGACCTTCCAATGCAATGAATTCGCATTAATTTAATGTGGTTTTGTCTCCAAGTATTTTTTTGCTTTCATATCTTTGCATAGGTTTTTATTGTTGTTGTTTGTTTTTCTTTTTGGTTTTTTTTTTTTTTTGCATTTCGCTTGGCTTACATTTACAAATATTTTTTAATATAATATATATATACTATATATTCTCTACAACATTTACTGCTCATTCTCCTCCATCATCGTTTGCATTAATAGATGTTTTACTTTATTTCTCGTACCTCATCGTGTGTCTGTTACACTTATTGTAGGGACGCGACTTTTGTGTCTTCGTTTTCTAAGTGTGTGTTTCATCTTATTTGTTCTATGTATAAGCAACACGGTTTTCGATTATATTATATATAGGTTTATATATATATATTTAATGTTTGCATATTCCGTTTCATCATTGCTAATCTGTTGTTGTTGTTGTTGTGGTTTCTGTTCGTCATGTGTGAGTAGAAGATGTTGCTAGATTATACGCTAAGAGTACACTTATATGGATAAATAGTTACCGTAGTTTCTGGCTGGGATTACACACAGATTAATAGCAATAACTAGTTTTACATTATGGTATTTGTTTTCTTTTTTGTATGTTTTGTTTTTTCATTTCTTTTAACACGAAGCAAAGTCTCGAATCTCGGGGCCAGCAACTTAAAAACCGGGGATTGGGGATGGATTGGTTTGGGGTTAGGCATTTTTATGAAGCTAATATAAGTAGACATAGTTATGTAGGTAAAACACCCTGTATTATGTGTAGCCTTAATTTACAATTGGACACGCACGCTAGTGGATCAATCATCATTGAATCGGCGCTCTATATCTCTATCTCATCCTACCCATACATATATATCTATATGTTCTAGTTTACATACAATTGCGCTCTGCACAGCAGGTAAAATAACAATTTTTCTTGAGTATATTATTGAAATAGAAGGTATATATATATATATATATATATAGACTGTTACGCAGTATGTGTGTGTGTGGTAAGTGGCATGCTTATTGCACTATTTCCTTAATGGCTGACTTCAATGACTCTGGACTCTTCGGAACTCTTTAACACGTGTGCACCCTAAGATGATTCTGTAGCGTGCTCTTTTGCCGGAACTGTTTGGGGCAATAGGAACAGTTATATGGCTTCTCTCCCGTATGGATCTTCATGTGATTATTGAGCGTGGCCACTTGCCGGAAATTGACATCACAGATCTTGCATTTATATGGCTTTTCTCCCGTATGCGTCTTGATGTGATTGACCAGTGTGCTCTGCTGGGAGAAGAATCGTCGACAGACACTGCAGCCAAACGGTTTATCCGGATTCTCACATTTCAGCATACTAATGGTGCCCACCATGGTCATTACGCCGCTATTTGTGTTCGGTGAGGGTGAAGAGTTCTGAAATTGTTCCAGCTTGGTTATATTAGCGCCACCTGGTACACCCGCCGCTCCTGGTGTCCCCGATCCCATGCCCATTCCTCCCGGTGATGAAGAGTTGTGAAATTGTTCCAACTTGGTGTTGGCTGCCGCTGCTGCCACCACTGAGCTAACCGTGGTGCTGCCATCAAGGAAATGCAAAAGCGGATGATGATCCAACTGGATTATATTGGGCGTTGTGCCATGCAGGTTAAGATTATTGGGCAGCAATCCTCCTCCGGTGAGTTGTTGTGTGCCTGGGGCCAAGGGTGCGGACATCGTGTGATTCACTGCAGGATCCGGTTCGATGACGAGGTCGAGATTGAGTTGCATGCATGCGAAAATTTAAATAAAAGCTTCGTTAGGGAAGAGTGTTAATGATCAATTGGTCACACAGTGTAGAACATAAAGCGGCTTAGTTGTAGGGCGAACACACAAGCATCTCACCTGTAATTGGGCCAACTCCGGCACCCGGTTGTGCTCCGGAACCGGATGCCGAACTGGCATGCAGATGCGTGTGCGTCTTGACGTGGTTGGTGAGGGTGCTCTGCTGACGGAACTGCATGTGACAGTAGGAACACGTGTATGGCTTATCGCCCGTATGGATCTTCTTGTGATTGGTAAGCGTGGCCAGTTGGCTAAAGGATTTCTCGCAAGTCTCACACTTGTAGGGCTTGGGATCAATATGGGTCCGTTCGTGATTATGCAGCGTACTTAGCTGAGGGAATCGTCGCTTGCAGACGCCACATTGATATGGTTTAACCAACTCCGCCGCCTGCGGTGAGGTGTAGCTACCCGAATATAGGGTCTTTGAGATTAGTACGCGCTGTTGATGCTGCTGGTAAAGCATTTGACTTGCCAAGGATTTGCGCTTGCCCGAGGCAGTGGACGGCTGTTGGGGCTGATAGTTGAGGAGCGATGTCGGCGTACTCGACTCTGCCGCTGTGTGAAAGGATTCGGGATAGATAATAACAATAATAAGGTGAACGCCCTTTTTTTGGATGAACGACGGCACACATTTGCACACACTTTAGTGACTGGATTGTCTAGAGACTCTTGACTTACCCTTGTGCGTCTTGATGTGATTAATTAGTGTGCTTTGCTGGCGAAAGTCCTTGGCGCAAATATTACAGGTGAACGGCTTCTCGCCCGTATGGATCTTGACGTGATTGGTCAGCGTCGAGATTTGGCGGAAGGAGCGATCACAGTGCTTGCATTTGTAGGGTCGCTCGTCTGTGTGGATTTTCATGTGATTGCGTAATGTGGTCAACTGGCGGAACTTGTTCTTGCACACGTGGCACTCTTTCTTCTTGCGCGGATCATCAATTGCCGACGCGTCCTCCTCGCTGATGACGCTCTTTACCTCCTGTTTCATTGGCGACATGGGCGCATGGTTACCAACACCAAGACCGCCAATGCTTCCGCTATTCGCTGACGTTGTTGAGATATCGAGCAGGTGTACCAATGGATGCTGCTGATGCAACATGGCCTGGTGGGTGGGATGCTGAATGGCCTGGACAGCGGTCAACTGATGCAGGGCAAATGGTGTCTGCTGTAGACTAGCCAATGTGGTGGACTGTTGCAGGCTATTAGCAGCAGAACCTCCACCGCCGCCCCCACCACTACCTCCGCCACCACCGCCCCCGCCGCCGCTTGCTGCTCCACCACCATGTGTGGCTAACTGGGCAGGTGCATAGTGTTGATATGCATTGGCTGCCATGGCTGCCGATGCAGCAGTGGCATGATTTAGATGCATATTATCGAGACGCTCTCTTGCGTTCAAAAAGGATGCCCTTGAGGTATTCGAGAAAATCTTCAGCCTGAGCCTTCTACAAACTCAATTTTTATTGTCTACACATCGAAGGATGTAAATGCTAACGTTATACAATTACATCGGAACCCCTCAGCCATTTGATGACGGATTTTTTGTTATTTTAGCTGTCTGCCCTATACTACTACTCCCGTGCTCTGCCCGTGCCCGCACCGTAACGTCCCGCCACAACCCGATTTCGTCTGCTTCTTCTCCCGCCGTGCACGTTGCTGCGTTCCACGTATGCGTTATAAGCGACACTTATGATTGCACTTTTTTCTGTGCCACATTCCCCACACGCTATTTTGCACGCCGTCCCCAATTGTTTGTTACACTGAAAATTCTACAAATTTTTCACGCTCGTTTTGTATCCAGTATCCTTATCAAAACAAAAATGACTGGTCTGGCGTGGTTTTTCAGTAGGGCTGGAAAACCATCGATGGCCCTATCGATTATACCGATGGTTTTCGCTATTTAATGCAACTATCGATTGCTGTTAAGAATTATCGATTGGTTTACCATCCCTTATTGGTGGATGATTGTAGATATCGAATAATCGAAAAGACCCAAAACGAGGGCTGCAACATTAGGGTGGCCCGAAAAACGAAGTGTTTCGAATTAAAATTAAGAATAATTCTAAAATTATCCTTCGTATTAATTTAATCGTTTTTATTTTAATTTTATTTTATTTTATTTATAAATTTATATGCCAATTATTCTCTATATTTAAAATTAAAGCATCGCCATTTCGCGTAACATGTTTTTTGTATCTTACGTTGGATTAACGTTTAACGTAAAATATGGTGATGGACTTTCTATTACATTCACTTTGAACTAAATAAGATGAATATAATATAACTGTCTTTAGTTTCCTCTGAATATATTATTAATTAACAATTTTAATGCATATATTTTTAATTCTTTCTAAAACTATCGATAGGTCTTAGCGATGATTATTGCAATGCTGCTTGCACTATTACAACAACCAAGAACGCAATAATAATAACCAACCACGGCGATTTTAAGCTGTGGAGTTTCAAAATTATTATCTAGCTTTAGAAACAAGCGTTTCTTGGTACGGTTTAATAACCGTTTTCCCGTTATCATGAGCGCTAAGGATAAAGCAGACGGCCCAGTGCCAAAGAAGGAAGAAAACACGTCTTCTTCAGAGAGTGAAGAAGAAGAAGGTAGATATACAAATAATCAAAATAGTAGTAGTAGAGTTTCCTGTCACAATTACAATTACATACTTCACATATTTTCATAGACAGAACTACAATGGAAATGATACGGCGATTCTTTGCACAAACATTGAATTTCACTGAGGACAAGAACGAAACAGACGCCAGCAGCACGGTGGAGCAGGTTATACCAGATCTCACATTCGAGGGTCTATCTGCTCACTGGCGGGAGCAAGGCTTTAAGAAGATTGTTACAATGGTAGGCGCAGGCATATCCACCTGTAAGTAACCAAAGATATAGACATAACTAAATTGTATACGTAAACCCTTACCATCTATGTATCTAGCCGCTGGTATACCGGATTTTCGTTCCCCTGGATCTGGCCTATACGATAACCTTAAGAAGTATAAACTACCACATCCTACGGCTATTTTCGATTTAGATTATTTTGCGAAAAATCCCAAACCGTTCTTTGCTTTGGCCAAGGAATTGTATCCCGGTTCGTTTGAACCAACGCCATCTCATTATTTTGTGCGACTTTTGCACGAGAAGGGGCTACTTCAGCGCCATTATACACAAAATATAGATACATTGGATCGATTGGCTGGGATTCCTACGGAAAAGATTGTCGAGGCTCATGGTAGTTTCTATCTAAATCACTGCTTGAAGTGTCGCAAGGAATACGATATGGCATGGATGAAGGACCAAATCTTTGCCGATAAATTGCCCAAATGCGAAAAATGTAAGGGTGTGGTAAAGCCGGATATTGTTTTCTTTGGCGAAAATCTGCCATATTGCTTTTACAGCCTGCCCGATGAGGACTTCAAGGACTGTGATTTGCTCATCATAATGGGCACTTCGTTGGAAGTTCAGCCATTTGCATCTTTAATCCGTCATGCTGGGCCACAATGTGTGCGATTGCTCATCAATCGAGATCCTGTGGGCCGGGCAACCTATGTGTCGGCTTTCGATAACAACGACAAGGATTCGTTGCGCTATGGCAAGCCACATAATAAAAGAGATGTGGCCTATCTAGGAGATTGCGATGCTGGGGTTGAGGCCTTAGCGAAAGCACTCGGCTGGGAAGATGAACTGAAGCAATTGATACAAAAAGAACGGGAGCTATTAACCCAAGAATCATCGTCTGATAAGAAAAAAAATGAGGAGAGAAGTACAAAACCTTCTGATGATTCCGATAAAGCGACTCCATCGTCGTCGTCGTCACAGTTAAGCCATGGAAAAGATGTTTTAAGTTAGTAAATTCAACATTAGTCAATTTGTACCCAATTACAGTGCAATATTTACATACATATACATACATATATATATATATATATATAGTACATACTTGTGATCTGTACGCTTTTCAAATAAGAATGTTAAATCCTTGGTGGTTAATTTCATTTCATCTTTTTGTCTCTTGTTTCCGGCTTTCAATTATTCAAGCGCCATTTGTGGAGCCATTAGCGTTTGACCCTTGAAGCTCTGGCACTCTCTCCCTTCTCCCATGCATCCTATGCCCTGGATTTTAGCCCCGTGTGCCATAAACCGCAAAAACTGATTGAGTTGCTCTGCTGTTTCCGGTGCACACAAAAAGCAAAACCGCCAACAAAGGTTAACTCGACTCCTGTTACAGTAACTGTTTTTCTGCTTCTGCTTGCCCAACCGCACACACACATCGTCGTCATCATCATCAGCAGCAGCAGCAGCAAACAAAGCAGAAAATAGCAACAGCCATCCTTGCCATCCATGATTGCGGGCGTTCTATGTGGCCATTCTAACTGCAGGCTCTTGTGTCTGTTTGTGGGTGTGTGTGAGAGGGGCTTTAGGGTATGCTGCATCAACTTAATGACTCACAATCTGTCCCTCAGATAACACACACATACGCACACACACACACACACACCGGCAAACACTGGTCGGTTGGCGCGTAATGAAGCTTCTGCGGTGAATTGGCCAATAGAAAATACATACAAACATCCATACATTCTCATACATGTACATATGTGTGTATTGTATGGCTTTCACTAATTAAAACCAAGCACTGATCCCAGCACACTGGAACTGTGTCGCACCGGTCTAATTGTTAAGTTGGACAATTCAGTTAATCTGGTGAGCATTAAGTATAGGCGAACTTGGATCTCTCTCTCTCTCGTTTACATTAGTTTCTATATAACTATTCTGTGTTGGTATTAGAATAAAATGCCAAATCTAGGACAGCATAGAGACATTCAATCGTGCCAGATCCGGTAGGGTCCAAATTTGCCTTATAGTAAAAGCTTCCATAATTTTATACATATTAATCTTCTAGTTGATTTCCAAATTTTATTCGAGGTCTTGTCTAGTTTTCTAACTGTTCTTATAGCAGCTATTCTTATCAACAACATCTGTTACCAAGTTTAATTAAATTTATACCTATTAAGACAAGTGTAAAGTTATTTAGTGTTAAAATTTGTGTTGTGCACGTTAAAACTAAGCTTTATTCCATTTAAAATTTATAAAGAAAGTAATTACATTTACGTTTATTTCATTTAAAACTCAAAAACTGTATACATTTAAAAACGAATCAAATTTATCTTCGTATTATGTATAATTGTCTCAAAGGAAAACAAATTGTATTTGGTCTAATTAAGGTGAGAAAATCACACCATCCACAGGATATGACTTAAAGGAAACGGAAGTGATGTCTGCCCTCTCTTTCAATTCCAAATAGTTTTATCTACTTCGATTGCGCATTACTTTATTTGTCCTTTAGATAGTTTAATATGCGAATTTCAAATTAATTTACAACGAAAATCACAAGTACAAGTTGAATTTTTAAAAAGGAAATAGTTTTTGATTTAGTTTACAAATTTGATGATAAGGTATCTAAGAATTGCAAGAAAGTGGTCAAAAGGAATTGAATAACATACATAGATATCTACTGTATTTAACAAAAAGTTTCTGGCTCATCTGATTAGTTCTTAAAACTCTCAATATAAATGATTTATAACAATTTTCTAATGATTTGAGTGAGCAAACTTTTCAAATTTGATTTCAACTCTTCCATCTAGAGTAATTATGATCATATTCAAGTTATAGATATGAAACTTTGTCTGCAGCTTGCCTGAGGGAAATTTATAACATTAGTAGATCAAATCAGGAATGAAACTAGGCAACAAATATGGAGTATTGAAAGTTTAAAGTGTTATAGACCGCGACGAAAACTTTGGTAATTAAAACTAATGGACTTTGGTTTTAGATTCATTAATATAAATGATCAAAGTGCAATCACGCTGATGTGAAATACGTTTTAGGAAATCCAACCATTGCCCCCTCTAACCTCCCCCACTTCCCTAGACCACATGTTTCTAAAATTGGCACAAGTTGGTTTATTATTAACTTGACTCCATGCAGACCCACAGAATGTGGCGAATGCCATTAAGTGCGCACTCCATACGCACGCAATTGATGATGCTTGAGATGCTTTATATTTTGATATTTACTTGAACATGTATCCACATTATACAAGTGTGTGTGTGCGTGGGAGTGGCTGTCGGTGTGGGTGTGGGTGAGAGTCAGTTCATCAATGACAGTCATCAGCATCAGTGACAGCTGCGCGAATTTTGTTATTGAATTCTTGACATGATTGCGCGACACAGCTTGCCATGTTGCCATTGAAATGAATATATTCTAGTTATGTAATACCAACATATGAAGACATTCTAAAATATTTAGAACAAAAAATGAATATTTAGAAATAAAAGCAGAAAATGGAAAAGGGAAAATCCTTACCCAATCCACACACATGCAATAACTCAACGATTTTTTTTTGTTTTTGTTGGGAAAAGAAATAAAACAACAGTTTGATGAAAACTTATTGTAAAATATATGCTTTCAAATTTTGTCATAACATAAACTAAATCTTTATGAATATTTTATTA